>SKCR01046103.1:0-113995 GCA_019454045.1 Zanthoxylum bungeanum | reverse complement strand
ATATTATGGCATAAATATAAATTGATTTTTGGTAAATCATTTTAATAACACAACACATTTTTCTCTCAAAATGCTCTCTTCTCTCACGCCCAAATGGGGCAAACTGCTCACTGTTTTTCATCACAAAAACCGTGAACAATAGGGAAGCAAGAGTGGATTTTCATGGTGAAAATTCAAGTGCTAGCACACTTGCAAGTCTTGCGAAGGTGGTAGGGAGGTTCGACCATGAGACGGGATCCATCCAACGAAGCTAGGAGCTCCATTTCTTCACTCAATTTTCTGTTTTTGTAGGCAGTGGGCTGCTGCAGTGGGCTTACGAAGACAGTGCGTTTTTGGGCTTGAATCGTCTCCAAATCGACATAACCGATCAATGTGAGTATTCCGCTACCTCCGTTGATGTGTTCACACATAATTTCATGTCTTGATTTGATCTTGGGACCTTAGAATAAACCAACAGAAACCATGGCTGAAAATAAAATAAACATGCATTTAACATTCATTCATCGCATATTAAAATCAACAAAGAATTTTGGCATAAAATTAACATGATGCATGAACCATGAATAATGAATAAGAAACCTAAAAGAATTACTATGCCACGGAGATCCATCATCCCACAAGTAAGTGCCGCAGTAGGGTAGGTCAAGTACTCGCATGATGGATTGAGACAATCTCAGCTGTTTTAATATATGTGGGAATAACTCTTATTCCTATATTAAACAAACACTGTTTTATTTGATCAAGGAATTTCATTAACAGTTAATTATTCCTTTGTGAGTGTAACCCGCCGTTTCGGGATTCTTTGACTTAACGAGTGAAGTGCCGCCGTAGGGTAGGTCAGTTCACAAGATACATCTAGAATCTCTATCCTTTCGGAACCCAAACTTGATAGTGACCCAAAATGGACACCATCCGTAGGGGGACGAAAATAAAGCCGTCTCGAGGCGCCTTTTGAATCTCACGTTTTTGGACTAACAATGGAGATCGTGGGATGTACTGTCGTATATCCATCTCCCACTCACTATTTTAAATATTAAGGTTTCTATCTAAAATATCTAATATTATATTTTTACTAGTGTGAATAAACTTATGGCGGCTAAATCATAATTGTTATTTACACTAGTTTGTCATAAGTGAGCTAATCAATTTTAACTATTAAAATTGTGTCATTAAAATTGTGTCACTAATATTCTATTAGTCTCTACTAACAGTTTTACTCTATTAAACTAATTTAATTAGAGTGGTATAAGTGAGCTACAATATTTTAACCCTTAAAATACTAGGCACTTAAAAGTCTAAAAACATGGAATTCTAAATGGTCAAAATTTTAATTAAACATTTTAATAAATCTTAGTGCGTTATAAAATTCAATGGTACGTGGAATTGAATCTCAGTGTAGACCATATTTCGTCCATACGGAATCGGCTATGGAATTTATATCCGGGTTTCCATCCTATATACCAATGGAATTTATTATGCACCAATTAAGTCCAATATATTAGAATTCAAGTTTTAGACATTATTCCCATTAATCTAATTAATGATTTCAATGCATATCATTTTCTAACTTAAACATTTTAAATTACATAAAATCATAATTTTATGTCTATAATGATAATGCATCTATGACATGTTATGGCAAGTAAAATGCACGAGTGGGCACCCTAGGCTATATGACATGTTATTCAAACAATTCGAAATAAACATACATATAACATAATAAAAAATTATTTTGCATTGACCGGACTTTTTTTTTTCTTTCTATACTAATCTAATTAGTACAAAAGATTCACCAAGGCATTCCTTGGCCTTCAAATCCCGCTCCAAAGTGGTGTTGGCTCTCTTTCCGACTTCGGTGCTCCAAATTACAAAGAATTGAAACTTTACATTTAAAATTAAAATTACAACAAATATAAACAATGGCCTTATGGCCTTACATCCCAAAACCAAAACCAACTACAAAAATAAGAGCCAGAAAAATTTACGATCAATGCAAAATCCATTCATCACAAGAAATAACAAAACCATTCATCACATGAATATCACAATGTGCCCACTCATCTAAACATGCATATCATATTTATAACTCATATAAACATATTAAAACAGAAACTTTAAATGAAAAAGTGAAGGGTTAAGAGCACTTTTCAACCTCGCTCTTGATGCCAATTGTAGGGAACGCTTTCCCTCGCGCAGCGGAAGCGATTAGGCTCACGGATCGAACTTGAAATTTTTTTCTGCTCTTCCCTTTGCTTGGCCGAACCATACTAGTGGATTCACTGATGTTTTGGACAAAATATCAGCTCCGGAATAGCCCCGAAACAGTCCCCGAACAGCCCTTGAACTGCAGTGAAATAACGGACTATTTTGGACACGTTATGGGCGCGAACTGCACCCAGTTTTAGGTCTGATTTGCGCCACTCACTGCTCAATTTCAGATCTGATTTTTCTCCAAAAAACAATCCTAACACAGCCCTAAAATTATCGTAAAGTGTTTCCCAAAATCCCGAATGAAAACCAAACAAAACGGAGCTCCCTGAGAACTTGTATCTGCGCAAATTGCAGGGATTCCAGGGGCTGGTTGCCGTGACTTGTGTTAAGTATTTGGGGATGTTTTTCAACATTACGAGGTCTTCCGAACTATGTCTCGACACTAACGGAGGGTAGTGTTGGCTACACTCACAAATTAATCTCTAAACGGTTTAGAGAATAATCACACACACCAAAAGAATTCTCAACTCTTGAGAGCTTGGAGAAGGAGATGGAGGCTAGGTTTTTTGATTTCTTGGATCAGAAAAATTAAATCATAATTTTTCTTTTATTTTTATGGTTAATTCGTTTAATTAAACAAATCAACCACTAGTCTCCCATTGCTCTTGAAATTTGGCCAAGGGGTAGGATTTCTAGTTTGATTTTGCTTCCAAAATAAACAAATCCTAATCCTTATTTTCTTAGGTAATTTCGGCCAAGGTAGGGTATTAGGATTTGATTTTGTTTCTCAAACAAACAAATCATATTCCTTATCCAATAAGGAATCCTACCTTAGTAATAATTCTTAGCCTTTATTAAATTATATCATATATAATTTAATGTTCTATTTAATAATTATCATATAATTATTAATACCTTATATTAACTTTTAATATAAAGTCTCAAGTGTGATTAATTAATGTTATTAATCATATTAATAATATTTATTCTTTGTGAGTATATAATTGGACCGTCCAATTATATTAGCACCGCTAAAGTATATCGAGCTAGCACGGGGACCAAGTGGACCTACGGTTCCGAGCTCCAAAAATCTCGAAATACTAATTAAGCTCTTAATTAAATATTCCGAATTATTAACTTCGAATTATTCCACTAAAATTCCGAAGTTGCACTCTCATTGCCGTAGATGAAATATTAAGCCGAACCAATTCGGTGTCCACCGATATAGTCATTGCATACGAATTGATCCTTCACGAATATCTCGTAATTAGAGCCGGGTCATAATGTCCGTTATACCCTTCTAATTATTTTTACCTTAATTACCATTGATTCTCTAATGAACGATTCATTCATAACTGTTATGAATATTAATCTTTATATTCGTAATAGAAAGACTTGAGCGCTCTAATCCTTCAAGTACCGAATCAACCCTTAAGAGAGATATTCATCTACTTCTCGCAAGAAGGAGTGAATTCCATGTCTATGTAAAACGTTCCCAGCTACATAACAGACTATGCCCCCAAAGTACGTAGTTATTGGTTTGGATTGCTACACTAACCTCACTTTTGTAAATCAAAGGACACAACCCATTATGCAGGAGTTCGTAGTATACTCAGGATTAAGATCAATCCATATATGACCATCAAGTAGATCGAAATGAATTTCTTTGTTTAACGGATATTATAAGAATGTCATTTCTATCTAGACCCAGTCCTATATGATCACATCATATAAGGTGCCTCCATTCTCATGTCTCTACATGGACGATCCGGATTAAGATCGTCATCCAAATATAGAATGGACCGCAGCTATAGATAAACCACAAACAAAGTACCCGGTTTGTTTGCTCTCTATGGACTATTTAAGATTACTAACTTCAGTCTTAAATCCTCTGGTGCATGACGTTCATACACCAAGTCTGAAGGTACATAAGTAATCTACGGTATTTATGAAGATATACAATATGCGATATTGAACAAACAATAGATAAATGAATAATGCATCCTTTTATTTCTAAACATATGAAGCCGTTTACATCATATGTAGCTCTAGGGCATACATCCCAACACATGTCTTTTCCTTGCCTTTTACTTGTACAATTTGGCATCTTCAAAAGGCTGTATGTGAAATTCCTCCAATTCGTTGAGCTGGTGGAACTTTTTCTCATCTGTTGCTTGTAGTGCAAGAATAGGCTTCTTCAGTACGCAGTGCGATTTATCTTCAGGATCCACAGGCAATTGACATGTTTTAAGTTTGTCAGTAGAACTTTGCATTGCATTGGAGTTCAGAATGGTATTGTGAGTGTAATTGACATGGCCTTGAAAACATTGAATGTTACTTCCTGGTCTTGTACCCTCATGGTTAGTTCTCCTTTTTGTACATCAATAATGGTTCGACCTGTAGCCAAGAATGGTCTCCCGAGGATGATTGGCACGTCTGCGTCTTCCTCCATATCAAGGACAATAAAATCTGCTGGGAAAATGAATTTGTCAACCTTGACCAGCACATCCTCAACTACGCCTCTTGGAAATACGAGCGTTCTATCAGCAAGTTGTAGTGAGACTGAAGTGGGCATTTTTTCTCCAATCTGCAGTTTCCTGAAAATAGAAAAAGGCATCAAGTTAACACTAGCACCTAAATCACACAGAGCCTTACCGAAGTCATGTTCTCTGTAGGCACTGCATTTTTGCATATAAGTCCCTATGATGAGTATCATTTGGAGACACTACCTTTTAAGTCACGGAGGTCACGGAAAACAGACATCGGATGGGGAAATTCATAATAAACAAGGTTCACTGTTTTCGTTCGTGCTACGTTCGTGTATACGTTCGAACGCTAAACAGATTGCGGCGTTCATGCTGCGTTCGTGTATACGTTCGAACGCCAAACAGATTGCGGGCGTTCGTGCCGCGTTCGAAGAGGCGTTCGAACGGTGTCGGTAATTCTGGTTTTGCTGCTAGCCTCACATCAAAACCAACACACCCAGCAGCCCACTTTCAACGAGAATGCACCCGCTTTTCACGTCCACACAACGCCTGAGACTGCCATTCACAATGCCAAAACACCATCTCCATAACAGCCATACCTTCACATAACCACTCGGCAACACACCTGCTGCCCAGCCACTGCCTTCAATCCACTACCTCTCGCCAACTCCACTCACTATCGAGAATAAGCCACAAAGAACACACACACCCTAATTAATTCTCGGCAACAAACCATCATACCTCACCCCACTCAATCAGCCGCACCTTCATCACGCTCTAACGAAGCCTTCTCACATTCAACATATTAACCAGCTAACCCTAAAGCCATTAAGCCATTGAACCAGCCATAAAAAGAACCATTCACGTTAAGACACTCAGCCCACACTCATCGGCTTCAGCCCATGGAACTTTACGCAGACCTTTTTTTTTCTATCTAATAGCATCCTCAAAACATGATTTGAAGCTACCTTATTTAAAATGGAAAATGGAGAAAATAAGCATGTGGTGGATATGGTCATTGATGAGAAAGTGAAGGAGAATGTTATGGTGAGCTCTGATGAGTCAGAGGACGTAGGAGATGTTTTTGAGGAGGCAGTCAGTACACCTGACCATATGAATGAGCAGGGAACAAAAGTTGAATCTGGCGATGATGGCTGTGTTAGTGGTGATTCGGGTTCGGTTGTGGTCGATGGGGGTTCTAATGTAGGAGGTGAAACGAAGAACTTTAAGGAGGCTGAAGGAGTTCCAAGTGAGGTTAAGAATAATGATACAGGTGATGGTAAGGTGGAGGATTTGGCAGGAAAGGAGAGTGTTGATGAGATTGTGGTTCCAGATAAAGTTGATGAGGGAGGGACTAATACATGAGTAACAAGTGGTGAATTGAATGAGGAAACAGAGGTATCTGAGATTGGTGCTGGAGTAGAAAGTGAAGTTTCGAAAGATTGGGTTGAAAAGCCAAAAAATGGGGATTCGGGTCACGTGAGTGTGGAGGAAGCTGTAATGGATGAAAAATTGGAAAATGGAACTGATGGAATAGTTGGGACAGACAGAGAAATTAAGTCAAGTGGGGAGGTTAGGCCTGAAGATGGTTATAGCGTGGGATTGAAGGAGAATAAATCTGGTGCCAAATATCAAGATGACAAGGCTATAGAATTGATCAATGCTTCAGCTGGCACTCATACGCAGCTTCTAGTTGACAATGGTGAAGAATTGAATGATAAATTGGCTAGAGTGAATATGGAACAAGAGGAAAATGAGTCTGAGGAAGCGAAAGATGCTATATCTGGACTGGATTTCGGGCTTGGCAGTGATGTGGGTGATGGCAGTATGGTGAATGGTCGTTGAGTCCCTATCATACCTGGCGTAAATGGCAGTGTGGCAGGAGGTGTGGTAGATCCTGAAATGAAAAGGAAAATATTAAACTAGCAAACCAGAAAAGTTACGGAGCATTAACCCTTCCGACGACATCCCAACGCACTCCAGAGAAGCGACTTAAAAGGTAAGACCTGAGGGCACCCTTTGGTTATATTTTTATTTTGTTATCCCAGACACGGTATGCTTGGTTGGACGTGGAACATGTCCAACCGGGTATGCGAAGTCCTATATTGACAACGACCAAGTTCTTTGGTCACATGTTTATTATTTCGCCTTTTATTTCGCATTATTAGTATTTCATTACTTCGTATTTAATTTACGTTTATTATTGTTTTATCGTTCCGCATTTATTTTGTGTTATTTATCTTCTTTTTTATTTTGCATATTTATCTCTTCGGTTATTTATAGTCATATGCGTTATCATATTTAATGTGTCAACATTGGGTTCATGATTGTGTTGTGTTAATGTTTGAGTGTTGCCTCCTGTGGTATATCAGATGGAAACCCAGACATAAATTCTGTAGCTGAATCCGAATGGACGGTAATGCGGTCTGTACTTGGGATACAACTCCACGTACCACTCGGGAAATACTTACATAAGCCTGATTAACTTCCTTTTATTTGTTATCTATTCATTGACGTTTTTGTCTTTGATTATTTATTATTTTCATTTCCGCATCTTGTTCTCTTTAATGTAACATGCTTCCATTTTTTCCATTAATGTTTATGGGTATGCAAACTTGTATGTCATCTGAATTATTTTGCATGTACTGCATAAGACTTGGTTAGATTATTGCATAAATCCTTTCATTACAAGTGACATAAGTAAGGGACAATTCCGAACCCAACGGTTTGAGGTCTTCCCTTGCGAGGGGTGAGTTCGGCCTTAAATCTCATTTTCCCGGTTCACACCGGATGGCGACTCCATTATTCTCCGGTTTAGTCCCCCGTGGCTACTCCGTACTCCCAACCGGGCCGCGAGCCCGAGACAGCATGCGTCGCCCAGTTTCTGTGTCCCACAGTCTGGCGACTCCACTGGGATAGAGAATCGGCCCCGAAATATTGTCTTGTAATGTTTGGATTTATGTTTTAATTGACCGTGTCTATAATGGATAAAATGGGGGTTTAATCGAAGGCATTTTAAGGCTAGGTAATGGTTTGGTGTCTTCCTTCATTCACTACCTTTCTAGAAGGAAAAGCTGTGAAGGCACCTATATAGCCATCTACTCCTAGCCTATTGTGATGGACTAATTTAGAGGACTCGTTGTTTATTCCTGAAACCAAGCGATAAGAGCCTAAGAGGCTTGGGTACTTAAGTGAGCCTCGCTCCACCTTCCCTATGGGGAATCTACAATGGGAAATCCATTTGACAGTCAGTCACACACCATAGCTCATTGGCACGTACCTTAGTGTATAAAAAAAAGGGTGCGCTCACTTGGTCGCTCGAACCCTTGATTTGGGAGACCTAGTTATGGGCCATCCTTCGCAGATGAGAGCCTTTGTCTACACTCTTGTGAACCCACCCATAGACCGGGGTTGTATGGTTAAAGTAACAATTATTTCCTTGAGTATGTGCTTGTGGACCATCCTCATTTGGATGCAGTTGGACCATTGTCAGAAATGCGGACTTGCTAGGCCATTTAAACTGGGGCGAGTTCGTACCTTATGACCATTGGGCCCAAAGTTTCTGAAATGTTGATGGGCCATTCTGTAGAAATTATTGTTTTATGTTTGCATTATCTTTCTTTTATGCTTGTGTTTGGGAACATCGCCGTTTGGATCCATTTGGACCATTTGTCATGTGATATGGGCTTGTTGGGCCATTTAAACTGGGACAAGAACGTATTTTATGACGATTAGGCCAAAGGCTTCTAAGTGTTGATGGGCCACTTTGTGCTTGTGTTTGGAACATTACCATTTGGATTTAGTTGGGCTCCTTGCCTTGAGATGTGAACTTGTTGGGCCATTTAAACTGGGACGAGTTCACTCCTATGACAGTTAGCCCAAAAGCTTCTAAAGTGATAACGGGCCAATTTGTTTGAAAATTTTAGTTGATTTAGTATGTTATATATGTTACATGCATCTTATGCACCCCATGCATACATACATCATGTTAACCCTTGTGTTCTGAAAGCCATCATAGATTTCCGTTGGGTTAGGGAAGAGGGAAGACTCACCAAAAGACCGGTAACAGATATGAGTACATCCGATAATGAGGTATCCCGGATAGATCAGTTGGAAAATGGTTTCGCCAAGATTACCGAACAGTTGCAAGCCTTGACCACTGCCATGGCAAATATGGTTGTACCCCGTGCTGGGGGAAATTATGAGAATGTGAGGCGCGGGGAGCCTCCAAATGGGTTGGGGATGATATCCCCACTTTTGATGATGACATGGCAGAGTATGCAACAGACAAAGTGATTGGGTCTCAGGAAGAATTTCAGAAGCTTCGGGATCGGGTTGAAACAGTTACCTTCAAAATGAGGGGTAAACATGAAGAGTTGTTAGATTATGAGACAATGACCTTCGGAGAACAGCTGCCAGCTCAGTTTAAAATGCCCGATATGGCCAAGTTTAATGGGAATGGAGACCCGAGAGTCCATCTGCAGCAATATGTCTCAGTCATGAGTGCAGTGGGCCTATCACATCGCCAAGTCCAAAAGATGTTTGGGATGTCACTCGAGGGGGCACCTGTGGTTTGGTATCATAGCCTTGAGAATAAGGTTAAGGAAGATTGGAGGGAACTAGCTGATGATTTTCTGAAGCAATATGTTACAGACTTAGAGATTGACTTGTCACTCCGTGATTTGGAGAACACTAAACAGAAGCCAGAGGAAAGTTTCAAAGAGTATGTGGATCGCTGGAGAAGCCACCTTTTGAAAATGCAGACTCGACCTTTAGAGAAAGACCAAATTAAGATGATTATCAAGGCACCAAGCCCTCTATTTATGGTAAGCTAAGGAGGATGACCTCCATGATTACTGATTTCTGACAGTTGAGAGAGACTGTTATGGATATTGAAGAAGAGGATGCTGAAAACAGAAAGTTTTATGGCCAGAATAGGAGGACTTTTGGGGGGCATTATGAGACTAAGCCCGCTACTGCCGAGGTTGCTGCCATTAGGAACCGGCAATTCTCTAACCATGGTAGACCTTTGTCGAAGGTATTTGAAAAGTTACAGGGACAAGGAATCTTGAAACCATTAGAAAGCAAACAACTTCAACACCCCTCACCGCCACACATAAATATGAACCTTTATTGTCACTTCCACCAGCTACTTGGCCATGACACTGACAACTACACCCGCGTCAGGCATGAAATTCAAGATCTCATAGATTCCCATAAAATACCCAACCCATGAAAAGAACAACCCAACACACACAAAAACCCTCTACCAAACTACCACTCCGTTCCACCACCCACCTACATGATCAACTCTGGATTGCCCAAAACTTTTGTCCTCCAAACCCTCAACCTCCAAGCTTCTTACATGAATGACAACGAAGAAACATAGGTCAAGGAAGAAGGCAGTGCTGCGGATGATGGAGCTATTCCTCCTAGTCTATTTGATCCTGCATTTTTAATAAAGACATTGATTTAGTCTACCTGTTCGAACCATTTTCTTAAATGATAATAAAGATGTTCATTTCGCTTACTTGCCTGAGGCTCTTCCTTTCAACCTCTAACATGAGTATATTTGAGAAAAACATTCAACCTTGGTACTATGAAATTCAGTGATGTTTAGAACGCGGCAAATCCTCGGAATAAGCAAGCAGAAAGGACAGGATATCCATTCAGAAATTGGGAAATGGAACAGTGAGACTATCAGACTTGGAAGGGAATTAGTTCACCGAGCCGATCAACATAGACAGATTGAAGCAGTGGTTTGCCTGAGGAAAAGAAGACTGAGCAGTCATCAAGGGAATTGACGGAAGACCTAACCCGACGGGATAGTGTAGGCATTGCATTTTTGCATGTGAAACCCGATGATGAGTCTCATTTGGAGGCACTACCTTTTGAGTCACGAAAGCCGCGGGAAACGGATATCGGAAGGGGAAATTCATAATAAACAAGGTTCACTGTTTTCGTTCGTGCTGCGTTCGTGTATGCGTTCGAACGGAAAACAGATTGCGGGCGTTCGTGTCGCGTTCGAGTAAGCGTTCGAACGGTGTCGGTAATTTTGGTTTTGCTGCTAGCCTCACACCCCAGCCCATTTAGCTCCCCAAAGCCCATAAAACACATCCCAAAATAAATAAATAAATATTAATTTAAACATTAAACATTAAATAAAATATTTAAATCATTTACCAATTAAATAAAACATTTACCAAACTTAAACTAAAATCATGCCTAATTTAAATAATTTGAATATATTATATACTAAAACAAAAAAAGAAGATATACCTAATTAAAATCAATCCTAACCAATTAAAGCCAATCAAATATTTGACTTCCTAATCTAATAAGACATCTACCAATTTAAAATAGTTGACTTCCTAATTTAAAATATTTTGTCCCCCCTCAATCTTGTGTATACCATTCTTAGGACTCCTAATTTGGAAACTAGATCTCTTCCTTGTGAGACAAGGGCAAACCCTAGCTCTCTTCTATATAAACATGCACTAACCTAGCCACACCATCTCTCCACTCTCTCTAATACACGCCCAAGACAAAAAAAACACTTCACATATACACAAAAAGAGAACAAAGAGCCCTAACCATCTCCTCCATAGCCGAATCCACCACAAGCAACAACCACCATAGCCGAATCCAAAACAAACCAAACTCACCCTTAGCCGAATCCAGAACACCAAAATCCTTCAAAGTCGAGACCACCACAAGCAATAACCCTCCTTAGCCGAATCAAAACACTCCCCTCCTTCACCGAGAACACATCCCCCCATACAGCCCTTACAACCACTGAAACACCCCCCAAAACACGCCTAAACAGCCCTTGAATCACCTTAAAACAGCAGCCCAAATCCTCTTAAAACAGTCCCTAAAAACCTTAAAAACAGTAACATAAAAACTGCATTCATAATCTTAAAAATAATCACACACAATTGCACTAAGAACCCACACAAACTTGGAACAGTTCATTGAAACATCAAAACAAGTGGCCTGAGCAGTGAGTAGCAAAAAAGAGGCCGAACAGGAGCAGACGGAGTTTGAACCGCGAGCCCAGGACAGCATGCGTCGCCCCAAATTTCTGTGTTCCCACAGTCTGGCGACTCCACTGGGGATAGAGAATCGGCCCCGAAATATTGTCTTGTGATGTTTGGATTTATGTTTTAATTGACCGTGTCTATAGTGGATAAAGTGAGGGTTTAATCAAAGGCATTTTAAGGCTAGGTAATGGTTTGGTGTCTTCCTTCATTCACTACCTTTCTAGAAGGAAAAGCTGTGAAGGCACCTAGATCGCCATCTACTCGTAGCCTATTGGGATGGACTAATTTGGAGGAATCGTTGTTTATTCTTGACACCAAGCGATAAAAGCCTAAGAGGCTTGGGTATTTAAGTGAGCCTCGCTCCACCTTCCCTCTGGGGGATCTACAACGGGAAATCCATTTGACAGTCCGTCACACACCATAGCTCATTGGCACGTACCTTAGTGTATAAAAAAAGGTGCGCTCACTTGGTTGCTCGAACCCTTGAGTGGGGAGACCTAGTTGTGGGCCATCCTTCGCCGGTGGGAGCCTTTGTCTATACTCTTGCTAACCAACCCATAGACCGGGTTGGCTAAAGTAACAATTATTTCCTTGAATATGTGCTTGTGGACCATCCTCATTTGGATGCAATTGGACTATTGTGAGAAATGCGGGCTTGCTGGGCCATTTAAACTGGGGCAAGTTCGCACCTTATGACTATTAGGCCAAAAGCTTCTGAAATGTTGATAGGCCATTATTGTAGAAATTATTATGTCATGTTTGCATCATCTTTCTTCTATGCTTGTGTTTGGGAACATCATTGTTTGGATCCTTTTGGACCATTTATCATGGGATATGGGCTTGTTGGGCCATTTAAACTGGGACAAGAACGTATTTCATGACTATTGGGCCAAAGGCTTCTAAGTGATTGATAGGCCACTTTGTGATTGTGTTCGGAACGTTACCATTTGGGTTTATTCGGGCACCTTGTCATGAGATGTGAACTCATTAGGCCATTTAAACTGGGATGGGTTCACTCATTTGACAATTAGCCCGAAAGATTCTAAAATGATAACGGGCCGATTTGCTTGAGAGTTATAATTGATTTAGTATGTTATATATGTTACATGCATCTTATGCACCTCATACATACATATATCATGTTAACACTATCTATGTCTCAAAAAGACATCATAGATACCGTTTGGGTTAGAGAAGGGACAAGACTCACTAAAAGAACAAGTATGACTGAATCCGATAATGAGGTGTCCCGTATGGATCAGTTAGAGAACGGTCTCGCCAAGATCACTGAACAGTTGCAGGCTTTGACTACTGCTATGGCTGGTATAGCTGGGTCTCGTGCCGGGGTTAATTCTGGGGATGTGAGGCAAGAGGAATCTCCGAACAGATTGGGGGATGATACCCCGCTTTTGATGATGATATGGCAGAGTATGCAGCAGGCAGAGTATCTGGGTCTCAGGCAGAGTTACGGAAACTCCGGTATTAGGTTGAGTCGGTTACCCGCAAGATGAGGGGTAAAAATGAGGATCTGCTGGATTATGACACACTGACTTTCGAGGAACAGTTGCCGGCACAGTTCAAGATGCCTGATATGGCTAAGTTTAACGGGAATGGGGATCCAAGGGTGCATCTCCGACAGTTTGTATCAGTCATGAGTTCAGTTGGCCTGTCTCACCGCCAAGTGCAGAAAATGTTTGGAATGTCGCTTGAAGGAGCTCCCGTGGTGTGGTACCACAGCTTAGAGAAGAAAGTAAAGGAAGATTGGAGGGAGTTAGCTGATGCTTTCCTGAAGCAGTATGTCACTGACCTAGAGATCGATCTGTCACTCCGCGATCTGGAGAATGTTAAGCAGAAATCGGAGGAGAGTTCTAAGGAGTACGTAGACCGATGGAGGGGTCAGTTGTTGAAAATACAGACTAGGCCCTCAGAGAAGGACCAGATTAAAATGATCATCAAGGGCACCAAGCCCTCCATCTATGGGAAGCTGAGGAGGATGACCTCTATGATTACTGATTTTCGACAGTTGAGGGAAACTGTCATGGAGATTGAGGAAGAAGAGGCCGAGAATAGAAAATTCTATGGTCTGAACAGGAGGCCCATTGGGGGAACATCGGGAGCAAAGCCCGTTTCTGCTGAGATTGCCGCTATCCGGAACCGGCAGTTTTCTAACTTGGGAAGGCCCCTGTCAAAAGTGCTAGAGAAACTGAAGAGGCAAGGGCTTTTAAAGCCTTTAGAAGCCAAACCTATCCCAAACCCACCACCACCACATTTCAATCTCAACCTTTACTGTTATTTCCATCAATAGAAGGGCCATGACACTGACAACTGTGCCCGACTGCGCCACGAGATCCAAGACCTCATTGACTCCAAAAAGATACCTGACCCCGAAACCGAACAACCAGACACAAACAGAAACCCCTTACCCAATTACCGAGCAGTACCCCCACCAATCTACATGATCAATTCTAGCCTCCCAGAAGACCTTGTCCTAAAATCCTTCCACCCTCAAGCCTTTTGCCTTGGAATCTAGGATAGTACTAGTGAAGATGATGCAGAGCAGGGGAAAAGCTTTTGGCTTGATTTCTCTAGCAGTGATGAGGAAGAAGTAAGGGGAATGACGCGTAGCGGTCGCTTTTATAATGATATGGCGGAGAAGGGTAATGGTGTTTTGACAGATGGTAGAGAAGTGGTTGAGACTGCAGAAAATACTGAGGGGGATATACTGCTGAGGCAATTGAGGAAGACTATAGCACAAGTGAGTATCTGGGAACTGTTATGTGCATCCCGAGAGCATAGACAGGCCATGGTTGAGGCCTTAACCAAAATTATGGTACCAGAAGACGCCAACCCTGCAATGTTTGTTGGGTCAGTTCAGAAAGAAGCTTTGCAGATATCTTTTTCTGAGGATGAACTCCCGCCGGAGGGGAGGAATCATAATAGGCCTTTATTTATCAGGGCCGAAGTGAGGGGCAAGAAAACTTCATGTGTAATGGTGGATGACGGTTCGTCCATCAATGTGTGCCCATTGAAAATTCTGGCAAGATTAGGTAAGAAAGCAACAGACTTGGACCCCTCCAGTATGACCATTAAGGCTTATGATGATAGTAAAAGGGGAGTTGAGGGTACCTTTGTGGCTATGGTCAAGGTAGGACCGATTGAAGATGAGGTTGAGTTCACAGTGCTGGACATCCCAGCCACTTTTGCCTTATTTTTGGGAAGGCCTTGGTTTCACAAACTTGGGGGCGTGCCTTCCACTTTGCATCAGATGATCAAGTTCCGGTATGAGGGAGAAGTTGTTACTATCCGGGCTTAGGTAGATAATGCCGTAGCTGCCTTGGAGATACAACCTTTCACAAGGTTTCAGGTGTCAGCTACTTTTGAGGAATGGGTGGATCCTAGGGTGGCTAGGATTATGGAGAAAATGAAGTTTGAACCGGGTGAAGGTTCAAAATTGTGAGATTTCAGAGGACAGACCACTCGGAAAGGTTTGGGGTATAAGTCTGATGAAGAAAAACCAAAGGTCAAGAAAAAGGGCCTGAAACTGATGGAATGTTTTGTGAAAGCTTCAGGATATCAAAGGGAGCCTGAACCTGTGGAAGTTAATGGAATTGTGGTACCGGGATTTGAGATATTCCAGGATTTGTTGGGTCAGAAACCGCTGGTTAAAGAAGCTGTGGAAGCAGAGAATTGGGAGAAGAATTGATGAAGTTGGAAAGCCTGACTCTGGGAGAGGACGAAAAGCCTGAGGAAGATCTGATTGCAGAGGAAGAAGTGTCTATAGATGATGAAGACATTTACCTTCCTGATTTGTTTGAATGTACTTCCGCACTATCCAATAATAAAGACATTTCTTTTGCTTACTTGCCTGAGTCATTTCCATTTGCTCTGCACGAATCAAACATATTTGATATCAGTTCAGCCATAACTACTGCATTTAACTTGGGTACACTTGAGAACCCCAAGGAAATTCTGATTGCAAGTGAAGCAACCTCCGAATAGAGGGAGAAACTAGAAGAAGTGTTGGTCAGATATGCCAAAGTGTTTGCTTGGTCCTATGAGGACATGCCTGGGGTAGACAGAAACATTGCCCAACACACGATACCAACTTATCCGAATATGAGGCCAGTAAAATAGAAACTCCGACGGATGCGACCAGAATGGGCTGAGAAAGTCAGAGAGGAAGTTAAGAAACAGATAAATGTGGGGTTCCTGGAAGTAGTAAAATATCCCGAGTGGTTGGCTAATATAGTGCCGGTGCCGAAGAAAGATGGGAAGGTCAGAATGTGTGTAGACTACAGAGATCTCAACAAAGCTTGCCCGAAAAATGATTTTCCTTTGCCGCATATAGATGTTCTGGTTGATAGCGCGGCTTTATCTGCTATGTATTCATTTGCAGACGGGTTTTCAGGTTACAATCAGGTTCTCATGGCCGAAGAAGATAAACACAAGATTGCATTTGTTACCGAGTGGGGTACTTATTGTTACAAGGTTATGCCGTTTGGGCTTAAGAATGCGGGGGCTACCTATCAGCGGATGGCCACCACACTTTTCCATGACTTAATGCACAAAGAGATTGAGGTGTATGTGGATGACATGATGGTGAAATCAGAGACAAGAGTTGGGCATATTGAAGCACTGGAAAGGTTCCTTCAGTGAGTTGACAGATATAACCTGCGGCTAAATCCCAAGAAATGTGTGTTTGGGGTGACATCATGAAAATTGCTTGGTCACACAGTGGGAATGGGAGGAATAGAGGCAGACTCCGAGAAGATCAAGGCAATCACAGAATTGCCTGCACCGAAGACAGAAAAAGAAGTCAGAGCATTCTTGGGAAAGATTCAGTACATCAGTCGGTTCATCGCCAAGTTGACATCAGTATGTGAGCCTATTTTCAAACTGTTGAGAAAAGATCAGCCAGTGAGATGGAATGAACGGTGTCAGACAGCCTTCGACAAGATCAGAGAGTAATTGGTAAAGCCTCCTATATTGAAACCTCCGAGGCCGGGCAGACCTTTGATATTTTAGTTGGCTATAGAATCAGAAGCACTGGGGGCAATGATGGTACAGGCAGATGAGACAGGGGTGCAGTCTATTATCTGAGTAAGAAGATGCTCCCGTATGAGGCTCGGTATCAAGAAGTTGAGAAGATCTGTCTTGCAGTGGTATGGGCTTCCAGAAAATTGCGGCATTACTTCCAGTCATACAAGATCCAGGTAGTGGCAAAGGAGAATCCTCTGAAGTATCTTCATTCGGTGCCTTCACTAGTGGGAAAGTTGGGCAGATGGTTGGTATTGCTGACAGAGTTTGACATTGAATATCTCACTTCTAAAGTGATCAAAGGGCGAGCAGTAACGGAGTTTCTGGCGATGCAACCTGTTGAGGGGGATCAGTATAAGTTTGAATTTCCAGATGAAGAGATCCAAGCAATAACAGTTCAGAGATGGAAGATATATTTCGACGGAGCAGTGAATTACAAGGGAGCTGGAATTGGAATCGTGATAGTGACCCCCGAATGGGAGACTTTGCCTTTAGCCAAGAGGTTGACATTCAGAGTGACTAATAACATGGCCGAGTATGAAGCATGTGCTTTTGGTTTGACAGCATTGATAGTCTTAAAGGCCGGGAGTGTGGAAGTCTACGGAGATTCTATGTTGGTAGTCCAGCAGATGCGAGGAGAATGGGAATTGAAAGAAGAACGGTTGAAACCTTACCTTTTTCACCTCAGAAAGTTGGCACAGGTTATCCCCGAGTGTAAGTTTCAGCACTTACCGAGAGAAGAGAATCAGATGGCAGATGCATTGGCTACACTTGCAGCAACTTGGGAAAATCCAGAAAAGTTAGTGATGAGACCGTTGATACTGACAACAGCGAGCAGACCTGTTTATGAGATAGAAAGAATTCTGGGAGTTGAGGTCGACGATGGTAAACCTTGGTATTATGACATCCAGAGGTATCTGGAATATGGTGAACTCCCGTAAGGGGCAGACAGAAAAGACAGAATAGCCATTCAGAAGTTGGCTTCCCAGTATGTGATCTTAAAAGGGGAACTGTATAAAAGGCAAGCAAACGGCATTCAGTTGAAATGTTTGAGAAAAGAAGAAGCTCAGAAAGTGATGGAAGAGGTATATGCCGGGGTATGTGGTCCGCAAATGAATGGGTTAAACTTGTCCCGCAAGATAGTGAGACAGGGGTTTTATTGGTCGACTATGGAGACAGACTGTGCAAGGATAGTAAAGCACTGTCACGATTGTCAGATACATGGCAATCTGAGTCATCTGCCACATACAGAGTTGCACGGGCTGTCAGAGCCATGGCCGTTCTCAGCATGGGGGATTGACATGATCGGGGAAATTCGACCGAATGCATCTAATGGGCATCGCTTCATAGTAGTAGCAGTGGATTACTTCTCAAAATGGGTAGAAGCTGAGTCGTTCCGGAACATTACAGCAAAACAGATGGCCAAGTTCATAGCACGGAACCTCATTTGTCGGTATGGTATGCCGCACCACGTGGTCACGGATAATGGGGTACAGTTTCAAGGAGAGACAAATGCAATGCTACAAAGGTACGTGATAGGCCATCATAAGTCATCACCTTACAGGCCACAAGCGAATGGGGCAGTTGAGGCAGCCAACAAGACTGTAAAGACAATTCTGGCTAAGATGACAGAGAACTGCAGGGATTGGGCTGAGAGACTACCGTATGCCTTGTGGGGGTACAGAACGTCAGTCAGAACAGCAACGGGTGCAACACCTTACTCTTTAGTGTACGAGATGGAAGCGGTACTGCCGGTGGAAATGGAAATACAGTCCATGAGGGTATTAGCAGAGACAGAGTTACCTGAGTCAGAATGGGCCGCACAGAGATTTGATCAGTTAGCACTTTTGGACGAGAAAAGGATAAGAGCCTTACATCACATGCAGTTGTATCAGAAGAGACTGGCCCGGGCCTTCAATAAGAAAGTACGTCCACAAAGATCAGAAAGGGTGATTTGGTACTTAAGCAGTCGAGGCCATCGACGACAGATCCGAGAGGGAAATTCAGGCCAAACTGGGAAGGACCTTACATCGTTCAGAAAGTCATGGGAAATGGAGCAGTGAAGTTGTCAGACCTCGAGGGAAATGAATTCACAGAACCAATCAATGTCGACAGGTTGAAGTTGTACTTCGCTTGAGAAGACTTGGTCGCCAGTGGAAGACCTAACCCAACGGAACAAGAAAACTCCTGCATACATGCATACACGTAACCTATATTGCATATTTTTGTGTTTGTTCTGTTTTGTGTAAACAGGTGTTGAAGACGGAAAAGAGCGAGCAGTAAGCCAATCAGAGATAGTAAAAGTACAGTATTTGATCTGGGCAGTAATCTGAAGATTGAGGTCCCAATGAAGTTAAGTTCCGGGTATGGGTCTCAGAGGGCGAAGTCCACATCACATCATATCAGCTTGGGGGCGAGGCCTATATCGGCTGAGGAGCGAGGCTCCACATTGTACCAGCTTGGGGGCAAGGCCCATATCGGCTGGGGAGTGAGGCTCCACATCACATTATATCAGCTTGGGGACGAAGCCCATATCGGCTGAGGAGCGAGGCTCCATATCACATTACATCAGCTTAGGGGCGAAGCCCATATCGGCTGAGGAGCGAGGCTCCACATCACATTACATCAGCTTGGGGGCGAAGCCCATATCGGCTGAGGAGCGAGGCTCCACATCACATTATATCAGCTTGGGGGCGAAGCCCATATCGGCTGAGGAGTGAGGCTCCACATTGTACCAGCTTGGGGGCGAGGCCCATATCGGCTGGGGAGCGAGGCTCCACATCACATCATGTCAGCTTGGGGGCGAAGCCCATATTGGCTGAAGAGCGAAGCTCCACATCACATCATTTTGCAGGCGAGGCCCACATCATCAGCAGTATCGAGATGCGTCTCAGGATCAAGGTCCACTGCAGTATCAGCTCAGCTCGAGACAGCTAGCTAGCCAGGTAAGTAAAAAATGCATTGCATAGACTTTGATAGGACTGTCACTGTCACACACTACACAAGCCCCATCAAAGTGGGGGTGACTGTAGGCATTGCATTTTTGCATGTGAAACCCGATGATGAGTCTCATTTGGAGGCACTACCTTTTGAGTCACGAAAGCCGCGGGAAATGGATATCGGAAGGGGAAATTCAGAATAAACAAGGTTCACTGTTTTCGTTCGTGCTGCGTTCGTGTATGCGTTCGAACGGAAAAACAGATTGCGGGCGTTCGTGTCGCGTTCGAGTAAGCGTTCGAACGGTGTCGGTAATTCTGGTTTTGCTGCTAGCCTCACACCCCAGCCCATTTAGCTCCCCAAAGCCCATAAAACACATCCCAAATAAATAAATAAATATTAATTTAAACATTAAACATTAAATAAAATATTTAAATCATTTACCAATTAAATAAAACATTTACCAAACTTAAACTAAAATCATGCCTAATTTAAATAATTTGAATATATTATATACTAAAACTAAAAAAGAAGATATACCTAATTAAAATCAATCCTAACCAATTAAAGCCAATCAAAATATTTGACTTCCTAATCTAATAAGACATCTACCAATTTAAAATTGTTGACTTCCTAATTTAAAATATTTTGTCCCCCCTCAATCTTGTGTATACCATTCTTAGGACTCCTAATTTGGAAACTAGATCTCTTCCTTGTGAGACAAGGGCAAACCCTAGCTCTATTCTATATAAACATGCACTAACCTAGCCACACCATCTCTCCACTCTCTCTAATACACGCCCAAGACAAAAAAAAAAAACACTTCACATATACACAAAAAGAGAACAAAGAGCCCTAACCATCTCCTCCATAGCCGAATCCACCACAAGCAACAACCACCATAGCCGAATCCAAAACAAATCAAACTCACCTTTAGCCGAATCCAGAACACCAAAATCCTTCAAAGTCGAGACCACCACAAGCAATAACCCTCCTTAGCCGAATCAAAACACTCCCCTCCTTCACCGAGAACACATCCCCCCATACAGCCCTGACAACCACTTAAACACCCCCCAAAACACGTCTAAACAGCCCTTGAATCACCTTAAAACAGCAGCCCAAATCCTCTTAAAACAGTCCCTAAAAACCTTAAAAAGAGTAACATAAAAACTGCATTCATAATCTTAAAATTAATCACACACAATTGCACTAAGAACCCACACAAACTTGGAACAGTTCATTGAAACATCAAAACAGGTGGCCTGAGCAGTGAGCAGCAAAAAAGAGGCCGAACAAGAGCAGAACGGAGTTCGAACCACGAGCCCGGGACAACATGCGTCGCCCTAGATTTCTGTGTTCCCACAGATAGGAATATTCATGCATGCATACACGTAACACATTTTGCATCCTTTCGTGTTTGTTCTGTGTTGTAATAACAGGTTTCAAAGGAGAAAAAAAAAAGAAAACGTCAAATGCAAGCCAACCAGAAGCAACAATAGTACAATGGCAGTAGTCTTCAGGAATGAATCACAAGGGTGAGGCCCATAGCTGTACCAGTCTGGGGGCGAGGCCCACGTCAGTATCAGTTTGGGAATGAGTCCTAGGGCCGAGGCCCACATCAGCATCAGTTTGGGGATGAGTCACAGGGCCGAGGCCCACATCCGTATCAGTTTGGGGATGAGTCCTGAGGGTTGAGGCCCATATCAATATCAGTTAGGGCGAGGCCCGCGTCAGTATCAGTTAGGGCGAGGCCCACATCAGTACTAGTTTGGGGCGAGGCCCACATCAGTAACAGTGTTGGGGCGAGGCCCACATCAGTTTAAGGGCAATGCCCACATCAGCATCAATCTGGGGGCGAAGCCCATATCAGTATCGGCATGGGGGCGAAGCCCATATCAGTATCATCCTTGGGGCGAGGCCCACATCCTTATCAGCATCAGTCTGGCTAGGTATGGCACTCTGGGGGTGAGGCCCACATCCTTATCAGCATCAGTCTAGCCGGGAATGGCACTCCAAGAATGTAAACATAGTTCGAGAATGAACAAGCCGGGAATGGCACTCCAAGAATGGAAAAACAGTTCGAGAATGAACAAGCCGGGAATGGCACTCCAAGAATGGAAACACAGTTCGAGAATGAACAAATCGGGAATGACACTCCAAGAATGGAAATAGAGTTCGAGAATGAACAAGCCAAGAATGGCAATCCAAGAATGGAGCAGAGTTCGAGAATGAACAAGCCAAGAATGGCGATCCAAGAATGGAGTAGAGTTCAAGAATGAACAAGACGAGAATGGTAATCAAAGAATGGAACAAGTCGAGAATGGCAATCCAAGAATTGAGCAGAGTTCGAGAATGAACAAGCCGAGAATGGCACTCCAGAAATGGAAACACGGTTCGGGAATGGACCAAATCACAGTAACGGTTCAGGAATGGACCACATCACAGCAACTGTTCGGGAATGAAACAGGGGTCGCAGCACCTCACCAACCAAATCAACTCAACTCAACACGTGGAAAGTCAAGTGGCAGTTGGCGAGCCAAGTAAGTAAAAATGCATTGTATAACTTTGATAGGATTGTCACTGTTACACATTACACAAGTCCCATCAAAGTGGGGGCGACTGTAGGCACTGCATTTTTGCATATAAGTCCCTATGATGAGTCTTATTTGGAGACACTACCTTTTAAGTCACGGAGGTCACGGAAAACGGACATCGGATGGGGAAATTCAGAATAAACAAGGTTCACTGTTTTCGTTCGTGTTGCGTTTGTGTATACGTTCGAACGCCAAATAGATTGCGGGCGTTTGTGCCGCGTTCGAAGAGGCGTTCGAACGGTGTCGGTAATTCTGGTTTTGCTGCTAGCCTCACATCAAAACCAACACACCCAGCAGCCCACTTTCAACGAGAATGCACCCGCTTTTCACGTCCACACAACGCCTGAGACTGCCATTCACAATGCCACAGCACCATCTCCATAACAGCCATACCTTCACATAACCACTCGGCAACACACCTGCTGCCCAGCCACTGCCTTCAATCCACTACCTCTCGCCAACTCCACTCACTGTCGAGAATAAGCCACAAAGAACACACACACCCTAAGTAATTCTCGGCAACAAACCATCATACCTCACCCCACTCAATCAGCCGCACCTTCATCACGCTCCAACGAAGCCTTCTCACATTCAACATACTAACCAGCTAACCCTAAAGCCATTAAGCCCTTGAACCAGCCATAAAAAGAACCATTCACGTTAAGACACTCAGCCCACACTCATCGGCTTCAACCCATGGAACTTTACGCAGACCTTTTTTTTTCTATCTAATAGCATCCTCAAAACATGATTTGAAGCTACCTTATTTAAAATGGAAAATGGAGAAAATAAGCATGTGGTGGATATGGTCGTTGATGAGAAAGTGGAGGAGAATGTTATGGTGAGCTCTGATGAGTTAGAGGACGTAGGAGATGTTTTGACGAGGCAGTCAGTACACCTGACCATATGAATGAGCAGTGAACAAAAGTTGAATCTGGCGATGATGGATGTGTTAGTGGTGATTCAGGTTTGGTTGTGGTCGATGGGGGTTCTAATGTAGGAGGTGAAATGAAGAACTTTGAGGAGGCTGAAGGAGTTCCAAGTGAGGTTAAGAATAATGATACATGTGAGGGTAATGTGGAGGATTTGGCAGGAAATGAGAGTGTTAATGAGATTGTGGTTCCAGATAAAGTTGATGAGGGAGGGACTAATACGGGAGTAACAAGTGGTGAATTGAATGAGGAAACAGAGGTATCTGAGATTGGTGCTGGAGTAGAAAGTGAAGTTTCGAAAGATTGGGTTGAGAAGCCAAAAAATGGGGATTCGGGTCACGTGAGTGTGGAGGAAACTGTAATGGATGCAAAATTGGAAAATGGAACTGATGGAATAGTTGGGACAGACAGAGAAATTAAGTCAAGTGGGGAGGTTATGCCTGAAGATGGTTATGGCGTAGGATTGAAGGAGCATAAATCTGGTGCCGAATATCAAGATGACAAGGCTGCAGAATTGATCAATGGTTCAGCTGGCACTCATACGCAGCTTCTAGTTGACAAGGGTTAAGAATTGAATGATAAATTGGCTATAGTGAATATGGAACAAGAGGAAAATGAGTCTGAGGAAAAGAAAGATGTTATATCTGGACTGGATTTTGGGCTTGGCAGTGATGTGGGTGATGGCAGTATGGTGAATGGTTGTTGAGTCCCTATCGTACCTGGCATAAATGGCAGTGTGGCAGGAGGTGTGGTAGATCCTGAAATGAAAAGGAAAATATTAAAATAGCCAACCAGAAAAGTTACGGAGCATTAACCCTTTCGACGACGTCCCAACGCACTCTAGAGAAGCGACTTAAAAGGTAAGACCTGAGGGCACCCTTTGGTTATATTTTTATTTTGTTATCCCAGACACGGTATGCCTGGTTGGACGTGGAACATGTCCAACCGGGTATGCGAAGTCCTATATTGACAACGACCAAGTTCTTTGGTCACATGTTTATTCTTTCTCCTTTTATTTCGCATTATTAGTCTTTCATTACTTCGTATTTAATTTACGTTTATTATTGTTTTATCGTTCCGCATTTATTTTGGGTTATTTATCTTCTTTGTTATTTTGCATATTTATCTCTTCGGTTATTTATAGTCATATGTGTTATCATATTTAATGTGTCAACATTGGGTTCATGATTGTGTTGTGTTAATGTTTGAGTGTTGCCTCCCGTGGTATATCAGATGGAAACCCAAACATAAATTCTGTAGCTGAATCCGAATGGACGGTAATGCGGTCTGTACTTGGGATACAACTCCACGTACCACTCGGGAAATACTTACATAAGCCTGATTAACTTCATTTTATTTGCTATCTATTCATTGACATTTTTTACTTTTATTTTGCATGTACTGCATAAGACTTGGTTATACTATTGCACAAATTATTTCATTACAAGTGGCATAAGTAATGGACCATTCCGAACCCAACGGTTTGAGGTCTTCCCTTGCGAGGGATGAGTGCGGCCTTAAATCTCATTTTCCCGGTTCACACCGGGTGGCGACTCTATTATTCTCCGGTTTAGTCCCCCGTGGCTACTCCGTACTCCCAACCGGGCCGCGAGCCCGGGACAGCATGCGTCGCCCAGTTTCAGTGTCCCACATTCTCCTATGGTGCAAGGAACAGTGAAACTGCCAGGATCTTTCAACTTTGGAGGAAGTTTTCTCTGAATGATGGCGCTGCATTCTTCTGATAATGCTACTGTCTCATAATCTCCCAATCTCCGCTTTCGTGAAAGAATGTCTTTCATGAATTTGGCATAGCTGGGCATTTGTTCCAACGCTTCTGCAAATGGAATGTTGATATGCAGCTTTTTGAACACCTCCAAGAATCGAGCAAACTGCTTGTCCAGTTTATTCTTCTGAAGACGCTGAGGAAAAGGTGGAGGTGGAGTGATCTGTTCTTTTTCCTTTGCTTCTTTTTCCTCCATCTGTTGCTTTGTTTCTTTTGGAAAATCTTCAATTGGTGTTGCCTTGATTCCAACATCTTTGTTGATTTTAGTACCGCTTTTTAACATGATGGCATGACATTGCTCATTCCCCATGTTCCTTGGATTTGGCTCTGTGTTGCTAGGAAGGGTACCTGGCGGTCTGTAACTCTGAGCATTGGCCAGTTGTCCAATTTGATTCTCCAGTGCTTTAATAGAAGCTGATTGACTTTGAATTAATGCTGTTTGGGATTGAAACATAACATCATATCTTGCTGCTTGAGATTGAAACATAGCATCATATCTTGCTGCTTGAGAGTCATGTTTTGCTTCTATCTTTTTCAAGTGGGTCATTACTTCTGTTATTCCTGGTTCATTTGCTTGTTCCTGGCTTTTGTTCTGTTGCTGGAATTCAGGTGGTGGATAGTTCTGTTGTTGGCCTGAATTATTGCTCCATGAAAAATTGGGATGATTCATCGACCCTAGGTTGTAGGTGTTGGAATATGGATTGTTCCCCTATCTGTTGAAATTGTTGACATAATTCACCGTCTCTTCAAGTTAGTTCGACTCTTGTGCTCCTCCATATGGTGAATTTGTGGATCCAGTGGTAAGAGTCTCCATGAATTTGCATATCTGATCTAACTTGACGTTGACTGCTGTATTGGCTCCACTTTCATAAATTCATGCAATTCTTTGGATCATGCTCCTTTTTGTTGGCCACAAGGAATTATTGTTGGCCATTTCTTCGATTAGGTCCCAGGCTTGATCTTCTCCTTTTGCCATCAAGGCTCCTCCAGCAGCAGCATCGATTGTGGTTCTCATTATTCCAGAAAGTCCATTATAGAATGTTTGGACTTGAAGCCATTTTGGAATCTCATGGTGAGGACATTTCCAAAGCAAATCTTTGTACCTTTCCCAAGATTCGCAGAGGGATTCTGAATCTTGTTGTACAAAGGATGTGATGTCATTCCTCAGCTTTCCGGTTCTGGCTGGTGGAAAGTATTTTGCAAGAAATTTGGTGGCTAAAGTGTTCCAAGTTATGATAGAACCTGCTGGTAGTGAATGTAGCCAAGCTTTAGCTCTGTCCTTCGAGGAGTATGGGAAAACACGCAGTCTCATTTTACTTATTCTGATGCTCTGTTGTAGTTGAAAGTACCGTAAACTTCCAGGAAGTTACTGATGTGGGCATTAGGATATTTAGTTGCATTCCCCCGAACTGAACTGACTGCTGAATCATCTGAATGCATGTTTTGATGTCACATGCATTTACTGGTAAGGGAGGAAGTACAATACAGGAAATGAGTATGTCAACTACCGGAATGGTTCTGTCTCGAATTGGAATTGGTGGTGCAACCTCCAACGGTTCAGGTTCCATGTTAATG
Source organism: Zanthoxylum bungeanum (assembly GCA_019454045.1). Classification (NCBI taxonomy): domain Eukaryota; kingdom Viridiplantae; phylum Streptophyta; class Magnoliopsida; order Sapindales; family Rutaceae; genus Zanthoxylum; species Zanthoxylum bungeanum. Next base: position 87,397 of record SKCR01046103.1, on the reverse strand, counting down.
ATTGCTTCTTGGCCTTCTCGTCTTTCCCTTCTCAACTGTCTGATGGTTCTTTCAATTTCTGGGTCAAGCGGTCAGATTTCAAAGCTTCTGGTTCGTCTCATGTAGTTTCTGAGAAACTAAAACACAAGAAAAAAAAATAAGTAAAAAGAAATTAGATACAAGTAACGTATCTAACCCCTAAACTAATAGTAAAAGATAAATAAGTCCCCGGCAACGGCGCCAAAAACTTGACCGGCGTAAACACAGGCGTATAACGCAAGCGCACGTATCGTTCAAGTAGTATAAAAATATCGATCCCACGAGGACTTAATTCCTACTGTTGTTATTAATTATTGAATCTATTTATTTACAGATATCTAATTGAGGGAGAAGAGAATGATTGCTTGATTGATTTGGTTGATTGTAGATTTGTTAAATAAATAAATAAATAAAGAGACAAAAGAAAATACTAAGGAAAATAACAAAAGACACAAAGATCTAGGGTTGTGAATCATTCTAATATCTTTCAAAAATTAAGTGATTATTTTATGTTTGTGTAATAAATTGGTTTACTAACCTGGAACACGAAATTATGCAAAAGCCTTTGTCGATGGTCAGACGCAAATACCCAGTTTAACCCAATTGAACCATATTTCTATGTCAACCAAATTATCTGGATTCATTAAGTTTAAGTTCCAATTATGGCTACCCCCACCTGACAGGTATATGTCTATCCTGTAAGCAAATCTATTAAAGGGTTATCTATCCTCAAGGAAGATCGTGGGCTATTAAGTCTAAGGCTGAAACCTAAAATCCCTATGTCTAGTTCATTTTAGATTTACCAGATCAATCTTATTGGTGATCAGACAACAAGAAGCATTAAGCTTAAGACTTAATAAGTAAACCTTTAAATTACCCAAACTATAAAATAACCCTTTATAAACTGGTGATATTAGAATTCATCACAACCCCAGATAACTAACACATAACTAGGGCTAGTAAAAACTTAAAAGTAAAAGACATAAAATAAAAATGCTAAAAAGTAAAAGACATAAAGTAAAAGCTGAAAAGTAAATTACTGAAAAGTAAATGCTGAAAGTAAATTGCTGAAAGTAAATGCTGAAAGTAAAAACTGAAAATTAAAGAAAGAAAAGTATTGTGCGTAAAAGTAAATTGCGGAAAGTAAAAACTGAAAAAGTAAAGAAAAGAAAGTGCGAGAGCGGAAATTAATTATTGAAAGCTATAAATAAACAAACAAGATACAATATTCTTAGTATTCTTAAGGAATTTCTTAGAAGAAAGTATTAATTTTACAAATGAAATGGCTTGGTATTTATAGGCAAAATTTTGCCTCCACCAAATCAATTATTAATTGCTCCACTTATTGCTCGACTAATTGCTCCACCAAATCCATTATTAATTGCTCCACTAATCTCTTATCATGTTTGGTGATGATTTGATAATTTTTATTATTTATTTACTAATTTATTTTTTGCTTTGAAAATGATTGAAAGTGACTTTAATAATTACACACAACTTACTTCTGGATGGTTCATCAATTTCGGGCATGAAATCTTCAGATTTAGAAATTATTTTGTCTTTTAAAGTTGTAGATCTTTGAGTCTTCTTTAATCTGGAACTTGAATCAGCTGAATCCGATATCAGAGTAAAAAGTTATTCCCAAAATACGACAGATGCACAAAATTGGAATTTCCAAAACTGCACTTCGTTAAAACGCCCTTTAAAGTTTTCAATCTCCAAAATTAATATGTCAAGTCCAATTTTTGCCCTTATTTGACCCATATTTCATCCTAAATGATTTCATTAAGTCCCAATATTATTTTATCTGCAAAATAAACTAAAACATATCAAAACGTTCATCAAACCCGAGAAACTAAACAAAATATTAAGTAAAATGGACGATAAATATTGATATATTTTCCACTCATCAAGTTGTAGTGGGAGTATGCGAGATCTCATTGCCGAATGGGACACTTTTGTTAAATGAATTCCATTTTGTACCTGGATGTGTAGCTAATATTATATCACTTTTTGTATTAGATACAGAGGGCTTTTGTATTAATATTAAGAATTGTTCTTTATATTTATATGATAAAAGTAATATTCAGATCCTTTGTTGTCCAACACCAGCATGGTCATTATACATTGCAAACTTCGAAAGATATTTTAAATACTAGAGTTAATAAACGTAGTTTACCTGTATTAATAATACTGAACTTTGGCATATGCGGCTGGGTCACATAGGCGTTAAACGCCTTACCCAATTGGTTAGGAATGGTTTGATACCAGATCTTACCATTGAATCCTATCCAACTTGTGAATCATGTATTCGGGGTAAGATGACCAAAGCCCCATTTTCTGGTGTTGGACACCGTGCCACTAACTTACTGGAACTCGTACATTCTGATGTATGTGGTCCACTAAGTCAGACTGCTCATAGTGGTTATTCGTACTTCGTTACCTTTATCGATGATTTGTCACGGTACGGTTATGTGTATTTGATGCGACATAAATCGGAAACCTTTGAAAAGTTCAAATAATTCTGAAATGAAGTAGAAAAACAAACTGGTCAATATATTAAATGCCTTCGATCTAATCGAGGCGGCGAATATATGAGTGGTGAGTTCATGGATTATATGAAGGAGAATGGGATTCTCGCTCAATATACTCCTCCAGGTACTCCACAGCACAATGGAGTGTCTAAGAGGAGAAATCAGACTTTATTGGATATGGTCCGATCAATGTTGAGTTTCACAGATTTGCCCTATTATTTATGGGGGCTACTCTCTTTTAACAGCTGCACATCTTTTGCACAAGATTCCTTCAAAAGCTGTTCCTACGACACCGTATGAGATATGGTTCGGTAGGAGACCAAATCTTAGTTACATTAAGGTTGGGGTTGTCCTGCCTATGTCAGGGTGGCTCAGCAAGATAAGCTTTCACCTCTAGGTAAAATTTTATGTTTGTTGGATATCCTTCAAATACGAGGGGATATCTATTCTATGATATCGAGCATCGAAATGTGTTCGTAGCTCACTTCACAAAATTTCTAGAAGTAGAATTTGTGTCAGAAGGTGGTAATCATAGACAAGTTGAACTTGATGAAGTCCAACCTGAAAACAACGAACCAACGGAGGAACCTGAAGTTCAAGTAGATGAAGGACCTTCAACACACACACTCCGTAGGTCTGAAAGGGTATCTAGACCTCCTGAACGCTTGTATTTGATACAAGAAAATAGTCTATATGTTCTCTAAGTTGAAGAGACTGATCCTTTCACCTATAGAGAATCGATGTTGGACATCGAATCCGTGAAATGGCAAAGTGCCATGAAATCCGAGTTAGACTCAATGCATGATAATCAAGTTTGGGACTTGGTTCCGCTTCCCGAAGGAATTGTTCCTATCGGTTGTAAATGGGTTTACAAGAGGAAGCGCGGGCCTGACGGTAAGGTTGAAACTTACAAGGCCCGACTGGTTGCAAAATGTTACACGCAGCGACCTGGCGTCGACTACGATGAAACTTTTTCACGAGTAGCAATGCTTAAGTCTATTCGGATTTTGCTTTCTATAGCTGCGTATCATGACTACGAGATTTGGAAAATGGATGTCAAAACGGCTTTTCTAAATGGATTTTTTGATGAAGAAATCTATATGGAACAGCCGGAAGGTTTTGCGTCCAGTGAAAACTCGGGTATGGTATGTAAGCTTAAGAAGTCCATTTATGGACTTAAACAAGCTTCACGAAGTTGGAATCTTCGATTCGACGAGATTATTAAATCGTCTGGTTTTCTCAAGAATTCGGAAGAATCTTGTGTGTATCAGAAGGCCAGTGGGAGCATGGTCGTATTTTTAGTCCTATATGTTGATGACATCCTAATCATTGGGAATGATTTAGGTATGTTACAAAGCATCAAAGCGTACCTCTATAAGAATTTCTCCATAAAGGACTGGGAGAAGCTTCCTATGTTTTAGGGATAAAACTCTATAGAGATAGACAAATGAGGCTGATTGGGTTATCCCAAGATAAGATCTTGGAATGGTATAATTTTGGTAACTGTAAGACAACAAATACCGTTCAGACATGGGATTCATCTTTCAAAGAAGATGAGTCCACAAACAAAAGATGAGAAGTTAGAATGTCTAACCAACCTTATGCTTCGTGTTTGGGTAGCATAATGTATGCCATGTTATGTACAAGGCCTGATATCAGCTTCGCTGTTAGCGTAACTAGTAGATATCAGTCCAATCCAGGTAATGACCATTGGATGGCCATTAAACATATCCTCAAGTATCTTAAAGGTACTAAGGATAAGTTAATAATTTATAAAGTCTACATCTGGATTCGTATTTACCCTTAACGGAGGTGCAGTTTGTTGGAAGAGTTCCAAACAGGGATTGACAGCAGATTCCATCACTGAGGCGGAATACATTGCAGCTTCTGAAGCTGCAAAAGAGGCTGTGTGGATAAAGAACTTTATCACAGAATTGGGAGTTGTCCCAAGTATCGAGAATGCGATTCCGTTATACTGTGATAATACTGGAGCCATTACGCAAGCAAAAGAACTGAGGGTGCATAGAAGTCGAAGCATATGGAATGCAAGTACCACATCATTCGAGAGATTGTGTCGCGAGGGGATATTGTCGTGTGCAAGGTACCGAGTGAAGATAATGTAACAGACCCGCTGACGAAGGCCATACCTCCGAAGTTGTTTGATAAACATGTGGAGTCTATTGGTATTAGATACAATCGTTATTGGCACTAGAGCAAGTGAGAGTTTTTGTTGGGGTTGGTGCTAACAGCGCCAATTCCCGGTTGTATTTTCTTATGAATACTTTTGTAAAACATTATTATTTTGAATAATATATGCAGTTTCTATAATATAATGTATCTTTTAATATGTAAAGACGTAATGACTTTAGAATGACTAGTCATGGTACAGTTGCAAAAGCGTCGCAACTGACATTGAGTTGTATCACGACATTGTCATTCTCAGACAGTTCCTGGTCAAGGTTTACACTACTTGGTCAGTATAGTAAACCCGTTGAGACCAGTACATGTCGTATACTGGAATATATGATTCCAATGGTTTCTCAATGAACCATAAGTCTTGGAGACTAGTATAGAGTGTAGGTGTTTATAGCGGATAAACACTGAACGACTCACCAAAGATTCTAAATGGATGGTACACCAACGTCAATAAGAATCTTGTCGGGTTGAGTAGCATTGTGATTCTTAGACTTGAGATGCCACTGTGGGCACATGAGACATCTTCTACACTTAGATGGCAGTCACGTCACCGATCTATTAAGATCAGACCTCCGCTTGTTCGTTGGGTGTAGATATATCCTCAGGGTGTCCTGTGCGTATCAAGATAGGATCTGTCAGTTCTGTGTATCAGAGCATAGGTAGTCCATATGATTAGCAATCAGATAAAACCATGGGCCCGTGGTACAGTTTAGAAGCCAGTTCTAAACATTCTTTTTGAGATTGCTAATAGAATAGTCGACTGGATAATCCCCATAGAGATTTGACGTTTACATCTATATCTCTGGGATATATCCGGATACCTGTGACGGAGGAATTATACATTTTCCATGACCTCGACCTGTATGATTCAGCGAGTTTATCCGTGATCGTCATAATTTACGGGTGGATAAATTATGGGCACGAAATTGGATTTCGTGACGGATATGCCTGAATCTAGAGAGTCTCAATAATGAAATATACTCGTCGAGCACTAGAGCAACATTTATAAAAAATATTGATTATTTATAAGTTGTTTAAAGGTTAAACGCAAAATACATGTTTAGGGACCCGATAGTCATTTCCTTAATTTTTTGTTATTTTATTTACATTTAATACTTGATTAATTTAAATACACATTAATTAATAGTCAAATTGAGATATTTGACTAATATCATAAATGTATATATGTATTTAATATTAATGTAAATATAATACATATATTTAATATATTTGTATTTAATTAATTAATTAATTATTTAATTGTTAAATGATTAAATTAATTAAAATGTAAATATCTTAAGATTTAGATATTTGTTTTAATGGCTAAGTTGCCATTGTTGACTTTGTTGGAAATATCTTTAAAGTGTAATAATATTTTAACAAGTTGGCAACTTGAAATTGAAATGAAATTAAAACAATTTTTTGCTAATTTCCTTAGCCAAATTCGGCCAAGGTGAATTTTTTAGCAAGTATATATTGTTTTGTTTTTCATTTGGTAAATAACCTAATACACTTTACAGAAAACTCCATTGAAGAAAACAAAAGAAGCTTGAGAAAGTTGAAGGAAAACAAAGAAAACTTGGAATTTTAGTAAGTTTCTTCAACTTACATTAGAGAGGAAAATGTTCCTTGTGTTCTAAGCTTCATGCTATGATGTTCTCATGTTATTCTTTTCTTTACTCTTTGTGTTTTTGTTGAATGGAAGATTGGTGAAAGTCTTGAGCATGTATGAAATTGGAAGAATGTAACTATTGTAGTAATAAGCATTCTTTCCATGGTTTTAGAACTTTGTTGCTAATCTAGAGTTGTTGACCCACTCTTAAATGACCTAGATTTGATCTATAGTTATTTCATTGTGTTGAGACTTGAATTGGATAGAAGAAACATGTTTGAAGTAATTGATTTAACCAATTTGGTAAAATTTGTCCAATTTGAAGAAATTGAAAAATTAGGTTTTAAGACCTCTACCAAATTTGGGGCTTTTCATTTATATGGTGTATTTGGATGTTTATATGAAACATATAAAATCTCATGTTGATTGGATTTCATTTGGATGTGTTTTGAACTTTGGAATTGCAAAATGCACACTAATGTGCTTCAAGGTGGCTCTCGGCCAAGGAGGAAAAAAATTGGGATTTTGGTTGCAATTTGTGTTTTGACATTTGTGCAATGTTAAATTCATATTAGTAATGATTTAGAATCATTCAAAATTGTTTCGGACAATTTTGGACTAAAATTAACAAAATACAAAGTGTAAGGGCAATTCGGTAAATTCACATAAATTTGATTTATTGAATTTTATTTCATAATTTAATTATTGGATAATAAAATAAATAAGTTTATTTTATTAATCCGAGAAAAAGTTTTGAAATCGGAAAATTTGATTTTCCACTGTTTCCGCTGCGTTACCGGATATCCGCAATAAAACCTCTACAAACTTTAGTGTTCAATCTGTCATGCTTGCCGCAATGACTCCTCAGTTTCATCGTCAGAATAAAGGATTGGATCCTTATAGTATGATGTTGAAATTGAAGGATCTTTACAGATCTAACCTTAGATCTCAGAAGTACGAATTGCAAAAGAAGCTTTTTCGCTCGCGTATGCCAGATGGTACATCTGTCGAGCACTATATGTCACAGATGGTTGCTGACATCGAACAGATAGGTCAGCTCGGCATAACCTTCAAGGTCGAGACTTCCATAGATTTGATCTTACAGTCTCTGCCCAACTACTGGGGCGGGTTCTTCATGAACTATAACATGATGAACCAAGGAAAGACTCTTGGAGAGTTGATGGCGATGTTGAAAGAAGCAGAGCCAGAGCTTCTGAAGGGCAAGAAGCGCGAGGCGCACCTTACTTTGACATCCAAGAAGGCCAAGGCTTGGCGAAGGCTTCTGGGGGTGTGAAGAAAATGAAGAAAAATGGCAAGGCAAATTACAAATTATCACAGTCTTTTGGGAAGATTAATGACATATCCCAAGACTTCTGCCTACATTGTAGCAAACGGGGTCACTGATGAGTGGTAATTATATCACTATTTCCCACTCATTTAACTTAATATTTTGTATAGTTTCTTGATTTTTGTGAATATTTTGATGTGTTTTGTGTTATTTTGTAGATAAATAAAGTTTCAGGACATTCTGGAGGTGATTTGGGGCCAAAACAGTGAAAAAAGACAAAAGGGCAAAATAGTAGACATATACCTGTCGGGCGGGGGTAGCCATAATTGGAACTTAAGCTTAATGAATCCATGTAATTTGGTTGACATAGACAGATGGTTCATTTGGGTTAAACTGGGTATTTACGTCTGACCATCGACTGAGGCTTTCGCATAATTTCGTGTTCAGGTTAGTAAACCGATTATTACACAAACATTAAATGACCACTTCATCTTTTAAATGATATTAGAAAGATTCACAATCCTAGATAGTTTCCTAATATTGAATTTTATTAAACCTACTTTCGTGCAATTTTATTTACTTGTTTTAAATTTAAAATCATCACCATTTCAAATCAATCAATCAACCTGTTAGATACTAGTAATCATTTGACCTCATAAAATTAATATATAAGTATTAAGTCCTCATGGGATCGATATTTTTTATACTAATTGAACGATACGTGCGCTTGCGTTATACGCATGTGATTACGCCGGTCAAGTTTTTGGCGCCGTTGCCGGGGACTTATTTATCTTTCACTATTAGTTTAGAGGTTAGATACCTTTACTTGTATCTAATTTCTTTTTATTTATTGTTTTTGTCTTCTTGTGTTTCAGGTTCTCATAAAACTTCATGAGACGAACCAGAAGCTTTGAACTCCCGACCGCTTGACCCCGAAATTGAAAGAACCATCAGACAGTTGAGAAGCGAAAGGCGAGAAGGTCAAGAACCTTTAGTCAACATGGAACCTGAACCTCTAGAATTTGCACCACCAATACCCATTCGAGACAGAACCATTCTGGTGGTCGACAGCTTCATTTCCTGTATTGTTCTTCCTCATTTACCATCAAATGCGTGTGACATCAAAACATGCATTCATATGATTCAGCAGTCAGTGCAGTTTGGGGGAAATGCAACTGAAGATCCTAATACCCACATCAGTAACTTCCTGGAAGTTTGGGGCATTTTCAATTACAACCGAGGAGCTGAAGAAGCAATGAGACTACGTGTTTTTCCATACTCCTTGAAAGACAGAGCTAAAGCTTGGCTACATTCACTACCAGCAGGTTCCATCACAACTTGGAACACTTTAGCCACCAAATTCCTTGCAAAGTACTTTCCACCAGCCAGAACTGGAAAGCTGAGGAATGACATCACATCCTTTGTACAACAAGACTCGGAAACTCTCTACGAAGCTTGGGAAAGGTACAAAGATTTACTCCGGAAATGTCCTCACCATGAGATTCCAAAATGGTTCAAGTCCAAACTTTCTATAATATACTTTCTGGACTGATGAGAACCACAATCGATGCTGCTGCTGGAGGAGCTTTGATGGCAAAAGGAGAAGATCAAGCATGTGACCTAATCGAAGAAATGGCCAACAACAATTCTTTGTGGCCAACAGAAAGGAGAATGATCCAAAGAATCACATGAATTTATGAAGTTGGAGCCAATACAGCAGTCAACGCCAAGCTGGATCAGATATGCAAATTCATGGAGACTCTTTCCACTGGATCCACAAGTTCACCATATGGAGGAGCACCAGAACCAAACCAACTTGAAGAAATGGTGAATTATGTCAACAATTTCAACAGACAGTGGAATAATCCATATTCCAACACCTACAATCCATGGTGGAGAAATCATCCCAATTTTTCATGGGGCAACAATTCAGGGCAAAAGAACAATCCACCACCTGGATTCCATTAGCGGAACTATCCACCACCTGGATTCCAGCAATAGAACAAAGGCCAGGAGTAGGCAAATGAACCAGGAATAGCAGAAGTACTGTCTCAGTTAAAAAAGTATGATGCTATGTTTCAGAACCAATCAGCTTCTATCAAAGCACTGGAGAATCAAATTGGACAACTGGCCAATGCTCAGAGCTATAGACCGCCAGGTAATCTTCCCAGCAACACAGAACCAAATCCAAGGAATAGAGGGAATGAGCAATGTCAAGCCATTACTTTGAAAAGTGGTACTGAGATCAACAAAGATATTGGAATCAAGGCATCCATTGAAGAAATGCCAAAAGAAACAGGGTAACAGACGGAGGAAAAATAAGCAAAGGAAAAAGATCAAATCACTCCACCTCCACCTTTTCCACAGCGACTTCAGAAAAACAAACTAGACAAGAAGTTTGCTCGTTTCTTGGAGGTTTTCAAAAAGCTGCACATCAACATCCCATTTGCAGAAGCATTGGAAGAAATGCCCAGTTATGTCAAATTCATGAAAGACATTCTTTCACAAAAACGGAGATTGGGAGACTACGAGACAGTATCATTAACAGAAGATTGCAGCGCCATCATTCAGAGGAAACTTCCCCGAAGTTGAAAGATCCTGGCAGTTTCACTGTCCCATACACCATTGGAGAACATTACATCGGTAAGGCTTTATGTGATTTAGGAGCTAGTGTTAACTTGATACCTTTTTCTATTTACAGGAAACTGTAGATTGGAGAAGCAATGCCTACCTCAGTCTCGTTGCAACTTGTTGATCGAACACTCGCATTTCCAAGAGGTGTTGTTGAAGATATGCTTGTCAAAGTCGACAAACTCATTCTTCCAGTAGATTTCATTATCCTTGACATGGAAGAAGACAAAGATGTACCTATCATCCTTGGAAGACCATTCTTGGCGACAGGACGAACTGTGATTGATGTAAAAAAATGAGAACTAACCATGAAAGTTCAAGACCAAGAAGTTACCTTCAATGTTTTCAAAGCCATGAAATTCCCGAGCGATGAAAAGAAAGAAGAATGCTTCGGAGTTTATGTTGTTGATAGTATCGTTCGGGATACTGAGCCAAATCCCACGGATACACTTGAAACTTGCATCACCAACATGACTGACAGAGAGCTAGATGCTGAAATCCTGGAATGTATCAACTACCTTGACAAACCATTCTGATTCAAAGCGACACCACAAGTGGAAAGCCTGGAACTGCCAAAGAAAGATCGAATCAAGCCTTTGATTGAAGAACCACCACAGCTGGAGCTGAAGTTACTTCTGAGCCATCTCAGGTATGCATTTCTTGGAAACTCTTCTGAATTACCTGTTATTATTTCTTCTTCACTAACATTGGAGCAGGAAGAAAATTTGCTGAGAGTATTACGAGAGCAAAAAAGAGCCATTGGATGGACTATAGCAGACATTCGAGGCATTAGTCCATCATTTTGCATACACAAGATTCTGATGAACGATGAGTACAAACCCACAGTGGAGCATCAACAGAGACTCAATCCAATCATGAAGGAAGTCGTGAAGAAAGAAATAATCAAATGGTTGGATGCTGGTATCATTTACCCCATCTCAGACAACAGTTGGGTAAGTCATATGTAGTGTTTGCCGAAGAAAGGAGGAATTACTGTTGTCACAAATGAAAAGAATGAGCTAATTCCAACAAGAACAGTGACTGGATGGAGAGTATGCATGGACTACCGAAAGCTGAACAAAGCCACGAGAAAGGACCATTTTTCGCTGCCATTCATTGATCAAATGTTGGACAGACTGGCGGGACATGAGTTCTATTACTTTCTGGACGAGTATTCAGGGTACAATCAGATTGCCATCGCACCAGAAGATCAGGAGAAAACTACATTTACATGTCCATATAGTACTTTTGCTTTCCGTAGGATGCCATTTGGATTATGTAATACACCCGCCACATTTCAGCGTTGCATGATGGCTATCTTCACAGACATGCTGGAGCAGAGTATGAAGGTGTTTATGGATGACTTCTCTATGTTTGGAGATTCTTTTGACCACTGCTTGCAAAATCTGGAACATGTATTACAAAGATGCGAAGATACCAACCTGGTAATCAACTGGGAGAAATGCCACTTCATGGTGCAAGGAGGCATTGTTCTTGGACACCAGATCTCAGAAAAAGGAATCGAGGTAGACAAAGCAAAGATTGAAACAATTGAAAAACTACCTCCGCCGACATCAGTCAAAGGAATTCGGAGCTTTCTTGGACATGCAGGTTTTTACAGGAGATTTATCAAAGACTTTTCCAAGATTGCTAAACCTCTGTGCAATATTCTGGAGAAGGATGTGCCTTTCAATTTCACCAAATAATACCAGAGAACGGGGAATATTTCAAGGAGAAATGAAGGACCGTTGCAAAACATTCTAGAAGTGGAAATATTCGATGTGTGGGGTATTGATTTCATGTGACCCTTTGTTCCATCATTAGGAAACCTGTACATACTGGTTTCTGTAGACTACGTCTCCAAATGGGTCGAAGTAATTGCACTGCCATCCAATGATTCAAAAGTGGTGATCAAATTCCTGAAAAAGAACATTTTCACTCGGTTCGGAACACCTCGGGCAATTATCAGTGATGGTGGCTCACATTTCTGTAACAGATACTTTGATGCACTCCTATCTAAATACAGAGTTACTCACAAAGTTGCCACTGCTTATCATCCACATTCAAATGGACAGGTTGGAGTTTCAAACAGAGAAATCAAAAGAATCTTAGAGAGAACCGTTGGATCAACAAGGAGGGACTGGTCAACAAAATTGGATGACGCATTATGGGCCTATCGAACAGCTTACAAGACACCCATTGGTATGTCCCCATATCGTATGGTGTTTGGGAAAGCATGCCATCTTCCAGCTGAGCTTGAACACTAGGCGTACTGGGCACTGAAGAAGTTGAATCTTGATCCACAAGCTGCATGAGAGAAAAGACTTCACCAACTCAACGAATTGGAGGAATTTCACCTACAGGCTTATGAAAATGCCAGATTGTACAAAGAAAAGACCAAGAAATGGCATGACCGAAAAATAGTGCACAGACAGTTGGAACCAAGGCAACAGGTGTTGTTATACAAATCAAGATTGAAACTTTTCCTTGGAAAGTTGAAATCAATGTGGTCAGGTCTATTTATGATCAATCAGGTTTTACCATATGGAGTTGTTGAGTTACTGGATCCCAACACCAACAACACATTCAAGGTTAACAGTCAGCATGTCAAGCACTACTGGGGAGAATCATTTGAGCGACAAAAAGAAAGTGTCACACTTTCAGATCCAGCCTGACATTCGAGAAGTCACGTCTAGCTGACGACGTTAAACTTAGCGCTAGTAGGGAGGCAACCCATGAAATTTGTATATATATTATGATTTGGTGTGATTTAATTTTGTGTGTTTAGTTTTTGCAGATTAAGACATTTCATGATGGAAGAAATTCTCGTAAATCTTCACAAGCAATTTCCTTCTCTCCCTCAAAACTCTATGATGAAATTCTACAAAGCTCGCTTGGAATGGATGAGACGACTAATGATCCATGATATTCCTAATGACATTCGTTGGGTAATCAAAGCACAGGTCCGATTAGCAGGTGAGTATTCTTATTCATGTAATTCTTATTTGCCCGGATTTAGAAGAAACACATATGCAAAGAAACGTAGAGCTAAGCAAATGGGTGTTTGTTACAAATGTGCACGCTGGAATTGCAACACTCGTTGTCGTTCTTTAGGAATGATGTCTGATAATAGCGAAGACAAAATTAAATTCATTAGGGATGGCATGAGTAAGGAGTCTTTAGATGATATATCTTCGACTCTTGAGACGCATCCCAGTGGATATGTTCACATAGCCTTTCGTAAATTACATACACAATTCCAAAAAGAAAGACAACTGTTAAGTCTCGGGAATCTGACTCAAAAAGATCATGTTTGCCAATTTATAAGAAAATTGGATGGGAAGCTTGTCCCTGACGCATTGACGTCAATCAAGCCCCTACTTTTCTTGTACATATTATATCTCTTTGTCTTTTCCTAATAATTGTGATTTGTTTTGTTGTTTTCTTTTATTTTCTTCGATAGGATCTAGACCTTTTTTTACTATCACGATTTATTTTACTGTTTAACTAATAATTGTCATGTCGCATGTACTAGTGCTATTATTTTACTCACCCTTTTCAGGTGTTATAAATTCAACTCATCATTGCACTTTTGAAGACATCCAGAGTAAAACATGGAAGCCACTTCAAGAAGACGAGTTGAAAATATCTGTGTGTTTTGCGGTACTAGTGTTGGTGTTAAGCCACAATACGTAGAAGCAAGGAATATGCACTTAGAATATGGCGGAGGCAATCTTGGACTTATGTGGATCGTTTCAAAAGCTGTACAGGAGGGAGGCAGTCACGTTTTGGGAATCATCCCAAAACCCTTGGCGGAGGCAAATCTTATTGGGCCATCAAACAGAGAAGAGCCAATTGTGCCAGGTATGTCTGAACGACTGGTAGAAATGATTAATCGTGCTGATACTTTTATTGCTTTGCCAGGTGGCTTGGTACATTAGAGGAAATTTTTACAGTGTTATCTTGGGCAAACTTGAACATACACCAGAAACCGCTTGGGCAGTACAATATTGAAGGATTTTATGATTTTCTTTGTGTATTTTTTGATGATGCCCGAAGAAATGGGTTCGTGACCAAACCTATGAAAGAACTTCTCTTTACTGCCAGAACTGCACCGGATCTAATTGACCAAATCTTAGCCTATGAACCAAAAATTGACCATGTCATTTCAAAAATAAATTGGTCCGAGGACGATCATGGTAAGAGGCGTCGGATTAATCTGGATCTTAACCTTTAACTTTTCGTGTAGAATTTCAGCTAACTAGGTACTATCTTCTAAACTCTTCTTCTACTGTTTAAGACATTGGGGACAATGTCTCATTTAGGTTTGGGGGAGGGAATTAGTTGATCAGTATCTTGTTTTTAGTTGTGTGTTTTTTTTATTTTTAGTCTAAAATTTTTGGAAAAATACAAAAATATTGAAAAACTTTCAAAAATTACAAAAATATTTTGCGTTTTTGTGTTTTTATTTTGCCTAAAAAGGTGAAATTGGTAATAGATAGCTAAGTAAGGAGTTTCCACTCCTGAGACGTATCTTAAACCTATTTCGGAACAAGTTAATTTTTATTTATTTCCTTTTGAATTATTTAATTTGTGAATTCTCCATAATACTGACTAAAATGGATCTTCATATGCTTAGTTGGCAGGTATTATCAACATGCATGGTAACATACAGACATGAGTTGTAATTGAAAAGTTTGTAATATTCAGTGCTCTAGTTTAATTGGAGAAAACATCTCAAAAAGTGATGGAGTAAAAAAAAAAAACGTCTGAGATCCGAGTTATTAAGACTGTAAGGGTGTTTTAACACCTAGTTCCCTAAAGCCAACTGGTTTGGGAGTCACTGGCCCAAAGCTCGCTACATGGATCAAGGATGTTGCAAAAATATATATATCTGAAGTCTGAGTATTTAAGTCCGTAGGGGTGTCTTAACACCTGGTGCCCTAAAGCCAACTGGTTTGGGAGCCACCGACCCAACACTCGCTACATAGATGGAAGATATTGTATAAATCAAAAAAATCAAAAATCAAAAAAAATCAGAAAAATTATTCCATTACTACAAAAAGGTGTGAATTCTGATAAAACTTTAGGACAAAAATATTACTCTCTTCTCAACTGCACTTATGACTGTTGTGGGCAAAAATGAGTTGATTAATAGTTTTGTTGGCTGTGTATATGGAGAATGGTAAATATAATCTGAGAATTTACTTATTCGGTAATTTAGAAAGAAACAAAACAACTAGTAACTTGGAGTAGAAGTTTCACCTAATTAGTCACTAACTTCTTTATTCTCCTTTCGCTTGTCTTTTGTTTTTTTTGTACATTAGTTTCACTATCTTTTTACTTTTGTAAAATATTTGTAGGTATCATTGATCTAAACCCTCACGAGACTACAACTCGTCCACTAGGGACACCTAGGGGTTTAAAGGTTTGTTGCATACACTAAATGCAACTGTGATCCCTACGAAAGTGGCTTAGTTAAATTTTATTTTAAAGATGTTTATATTATTTTTATTTGTGTTTTGCTCGAGGTCTAGCAAAATGTTACGTTTGGGGGTGTGATGAGTGGTAATTATATCACTATTTCCCACTCATTTAACTTAATATTTTGTATAATTTCTTGAGTTTTGTGAATATTTTGATGTGTTTTGTGTTATTTTGTAGATAAATAAAGTTTTAGGACATTCTGGAGGTGATTTGGGGCCAAAACAGTGAAAAATGACAAAAAAAGGGCAAAATGGTCATTTCGCGCGTCGCCTACGGTGTCGACAATCGCCATCGCCACGTGTTGCCATGTGTCACTCCGCGTGTCAGCCACGTCATCATCCACATCACCAGTTGACCGAGTCAACATGCCATGTCACCGCCACGTCATCATCAGCCAATCACAGCGTGCCACATGTCGCAATCCTATGGTGCCGACAATCACTTTCGCCATGTGTCGCCACGTCATCGCCACATCAGCACCATGTCAGCTCAATTATTGATTCATTTATCCGAATCGTCACGTGGCAGATAAGAATCTGGAACGGACCAATCAGCGCTTGACACGTCAGCGCGTCACGACGCAAGAAGAAACTTGCGCGTCGCGACGTTGAGGGCTTACCGAGGCCTATAAATAGAGCTCGAAATTTCAGCTTCAGATGTACCTTCCTCTCTGAATTCTCTGATGTAAATATGGAGTTTTCTATCTAGTTTATTTTAATTTCAGTTTTGTAATTAATTTTAATTACGTTCTGTAATAGTAATAGTAATTTACTTTCTTTACTTTACAGTTTTTATACTATTCAATCATTAGGAGGTAACTTCCCCCTGCTAGGGTGAAATGTAATTCTTTTACTATTTCTATTTAGATTAATCTCCCTTAATTATAATATATTCATTATTTAAAACTTTACTTAAAATGATACCGCTATATTGGCCGGTTGGTAATTCATTTTAAACTTGTTTAAACCTGACTAAGTAAGGATACCGCCAGATTGGTCGGTTGGTAATTAAACTTTCTTACCGCCTATATGGCAGGTTTATAGACAAATTTTGATACCGCCTATATAGCTGGTCGGACTTAATTTGACTTAATCAGGTTACCGCCTATATGGCTGGTTGGTAAAATCATCACAAGTTAATATATTATATTAAGGGAGATATCTAATTAGTAATTAGTAAAAGTAGATCATTTTACTTTAGCATTTTATTTTATGGTAATTTTACTTTTCAGTATTTATTTTACCGCATTTACTTTTCAGCATTGTAATTTATGTCTTTTATTTTTAAGTTTTTACTCGTCCTAGTTATGTGTCATAACTAAGTTAGTTATCTATGGTTGTGATGAATTCTAATATCACCAGTTTATAAGGGGTTATTTTATAATTTGGGTAATTTAAAGGTTTACTTATTAAGTCTTACTTAATGCGTCTTGTTAATTGGCCACTAATAAGATTGATCTGGTAAATCTAAAATAAACTTGACAAAGGAATTTTAGGTTGCAGCCTTAGACTTAATAACCCACGATCTTCCTTGAGGATAGATAACCCTTTAATAGATTTCCTTACAGGATAGAAATATCCATGTCGGGTGGTGGTAGCCATAATTAGAACTTAAACTTAATGAATCCAGGTAATTTGGTTGACATAGAAATATGGTTCAATTGGTTAAATTGGGTATTTGCGTCTGACCATCGACAGAGGCTTTCGCATAATTTCGTGTTCTAGATTAGTAAATCGATTTATTAAACAAACATGAAATAACCACTTTATCTTTTAAAAGATATTAGAAAGATTCACAACCCTAGATAGTTTCCTAATATTGAATTTTTCTTAAACCTACTTTCGAGCAATTTTATTTACTTGTTTTAAATTTAAAATCATCACTATTTCAACTCAATCAATCAACCCGTTAGATACTAGTAATCATTTGACCTCATAAAATTAATAGATTAAGTATTAAGTCCTCGTGGGATCGATACTTTTTATACTACTTGAACGATACATGCGCTTGCGTTATACGCGTGTGATTACGCCGGTCAGTAACTAGAAGCGTGACTGTCGTGAGTACAAGGCGGAGTTGAAGGAAGTGAAGACGGGTGTAGGCACTGCATTTTTGCATATAAGTCCCTATGTTGAGTCTCATTTGGAGACACTACCTTTTAAGTCACGGAAGTCGCGGGAAACAGACGTCGGAAGGGGAAGTTCAGAATAAGTATGTCATCAGATTCATTTCACAAGTTCACTGTTTTCGTTCGTGCTGCGTTCGTGACCACGTTCGAACGTCAAGCAGATTGCGGGCGTTCGTGTAGCATTCCAATCGGCGTTCGAACGGTGTCGGTATTTCTGGTTTTGTTGCTAGCCTCACATCCAAACCCAATTAGCCCACCAAAGCCTATAAAACATATCCAATTAATAAAATACATATTTAACACATGAAAAAATTAAATAAAATCTAAAAATCATATACCAATTTAAAATGAAATCATGCCTAATTAAAATCAATCAAAAATATTATATTCCTAACTAAACAAATTGCGTGCCTAATCAAAACAAATTAAATATATAACCTTCCTAAATAAACCAAGTTTTGTCTCCAATCAATCTTGTGTTTTCCTTACATAACACCAAATCATATCCTCATTTAATGCACAAATTCCTTCATTGTCAAGCAAGGATTCACCCATCCCCTTTGTCTATAAAAGAGACCCAAAACCAAGACACTCTTCTCTCTCTCACGCATACACAAAGAATAACAAGCAAAAAAAAATTCTCTTCTTCTCCTCTCTATTGCCGAGCATATCACCCAAAAATCCCCTTCCATTGCCACAAAATCACGACCCAAAACACCATCTCCATTGCCGCACAAACCACCATTGAAACACTCCCCCGAACAGTAAGCTAAACTACCAAAACTCACAGCCTCATATTACCGAAAATCACTACTTAAAACCGCACTGCACCTACCGAGAAACAGCAGCCCTGCACCCCTGAAATTACCAAAAAAAACACACCCAAAACAATAGCCTAAATATAGCAAACAAAGCTACCGCAAATCAGCAGTAAAAAAACAGTAAAACATCAGCAAAACAGCAGCGAAACGGAGCAAAAACGTAGATTGAGCTGCGAAACAGCAAGAGAAAATGTTGAACCAGTGAACCGGAGGAGTTGCGGAGCATCCACCCTTCCGACGACCACGTACGGTACTTCCGAGAGTCGACATAAAAGGTTAGACCTGGGGGCACTTTTCGTATTTATTTTTTTCATCTTTTAATCATTTTAGTTATTTATTTCGTATAAGATGGAAAATGTATCGCCTCTTGTGGTATATAGGATGGAAACCCAGACATAAACTCCGTAGCCGAATCCGAATGGACGGTAGTGCGGTCTGTACTTAGGATACAACTCCACGTACCACTTGAGCAAACGGCGCATATTTTGTTTTATGTTGTTTTGATTTGTTTATTATCCGTTATTTCAATTCTGCATGTTATTTGTTTTTGTAATGATGAGATAAAGCTTATGGGCTTAGTAAGTGGGATTAAAGGTCCTCCATTTCGAGGGGTTAAAATCCTTTACCACGATGCTTTGCCGCGCCGGATGACGTATATTCGGTTGAATGTAAGATGTGTTCAATCAGGTATACAAAGTCTGATATCGTTGTCTTTATTTTATATGCATTATGTCATTAGCGCATGGGCTTAGTAAGATGGATTAAAGGTCCTTCGTTTCGAGGGGTCAAAATCATTTACCATGATGCTTGACCGCGCCGGATGACGTATATTTGGTTGAATATAAGATGTGTTCAATCGGATATACAAAGTCTGACATTGTTGTCTTTATTTTTATGTGCATTATGTTTTTAGCGCATGGGCTTAGTAAGTTGGATTGAGGGTCCTCTATTTCGAGGGGTTAAAATCCTTTACCACGATGCTTTGCCGTGCCTTGTAGCCCGTTATTATATTAGGTGTCATCTATTCACTCGTTCACGTATGTGTCATTTTGTTTACTGTTTTTGAGGTCACTGCTGTAACCTCGTTCGAACGCGTTTCAGAACACGCATGAACGCATGTTTTCTGTCTCAGTTCGTTCGAACGCGTTTACGAACGCTATAGGAACGCAAACCTTCTATTTTCCATTCGAACGCGTTTACTAACGCTACTCGAATGCGCACATATTTCCTTTGTTTTATCATGCATCAGGTCTGGTCCCGTTCGAACGCGTTCTCAAACGCTATACGAATGCGAACCTTCTGTTTACCGTTCGAACGCGTTTACGAACGCTACTCGAATGCGAATGTATTTTGTTTCATCAGGACCCGTCCCGTTCGAACGCGTTCTCAAACTCTATACGAATGTGAACCTTCTGTTACCGTTCTAATGCGTTTTTAAACGCTACACGAACGTGCATACACTAAACTGAGTCCTTTTCATCACATGTCATGCATAATTGTTTCTTAGGTGATTTCTCTTGTGTCATGTAATCAATCATACTATTTGTATCCCTGGATTTATCTATTTGATTTGTTCATGAGATGGTATTCAAGCATGATTAGTCATTTAATTTTCATTTGGAATTTGCATTATGTCTAGGTTGTTCTTTGTTTTCCGCATTATATGATCGAAATATGTTCATGAGATTGCCGTGTGCTATTGCATGTTCGCCATTATTCCAATTTGGAGGACTCGTTCTTTATTCCTGTCACCAAGCGATAAAAGCCTAAGAGGCTTGGGTTTTTAAGAGAGTTCGTTCCGCCCTCCCTCTGGGGAATCTAAAACGGGAAATCCATTTGACAGTTAGTCACACACCATAACTCATTGGCACGTACTGTAAGGTATAAAAAAGGTGCGCTCACTTGGCCGCTCGAACCCTTGAGTGGGGAGACCTAGTTGTGGGCAATCCTTCGCCAGCGAGAGTCTTTGTCTACACTCCCGCAAACCCACATGTAGACCGGAGTTGTATGGCATATAGCAACTATTTCCTTGTGCTTATGGACCATCCTCATTTGGATGCAGATGGACTTCCTGTCAGAAATGCAAACTTGTTGGGCCATTTAAACTGGGACGAGTTCGTATCCTATGACAATTGGGCCAAAAGCTTCTGAAATATTGATGGGCCACTCTGTAGAAATTATGCTTGTGTTTGGGAACATTGTCGTTTGGGTCCATTCGGACCTTTTGTCATGAGGTATGGGCTTGTTGGGCCATTTAAACTGGGACAAGAATGTATCTTATGATGATTGGGCCAAAAGCTTCTAAAACTCCAATGGGCCATTATATGTTTGTGTTTAGGAACATTATCATTTGGATACGGTTGGACTTCTTGCCATAAAATGTGAACTTGTTGGGCTATTTAAACTTGGATGAGTTCACTCCTATGACAGTTAGCCCAAAAGCTTCTATAATGATGATGGGCCGATTTGTGTGAAAATCTTAATGAGTTGATATATTCATTGTATCGCATGCATCTCATTCATCTCATGCATACATATATCCTGTTAACACCCTCTATGTCTATAAAAGACATCATAGATTCCTGTTGGGTTAGGAAAGAGGGAAGACTCACTAAAAGACCGGTAACAGATATGAGTACATCCGATAATGAGGTATCCCGGATAGATCAGTTGGAAAATGGTCTCGCCAAAATTACTGAACAGTTACAAGCCTTGACTACTGCTGTGGCTGGTATGGTTGTACCCCGTGCTGGGGGAAATTCTGAGAATGTGAGGCGTGAGGAGCCTCCGAGTGGGTTGGGGGATGATATCCCCGCTTTTGATGACGACATGGAAAAGTATGCAACAGGCAGGGTGATTGGGTCTCAGGCAGAATTTTAGAAGCTTCGGGATCAGGTTGAAACAGTTACCCGTAAAATGAGGGATATCACTTGAGGGAGCGCCGGTAGTTTGGTATCACAGCCTTGAGAAGAAGATTAGGGAATATTGAAGAGAACTGGCTGATGCTTTTCTGAAGCAATATGTTACAGATCTGGAAATTGATTTGTCACTCCGTGATTTGGAGAACACTAAGCAGAAGCCGGAGGAAAGCTTCAAGAAGTATGTAGACCACTGGAGAAGCCAGCTTCTGAAAATGCAGACTCGGCCCTCCGAGAAGAACCATATTAAAATGATCATCAAGGGCACCAAGCCCTCGATTTATGGCTAGCTGAGGAGGATGACCTCCATGATTGCTGATTTTCGACAGTTGAGAGAAACTGTCATGGGTATTGAAGAAGAAGAGGCAGAAAGCAGGAAGTTTTATGGCCTAAATATGTGGCCTATTGGGGGAACATCAGGTACCAAACCTGTTTCTGCGGAGATTGCTGCCATCCGAAATCGGAGATTCTCCAACTCAGAGAGACCCTTGTCTAAAGTGTTGGAGAAATTAAAAGGACAAGGACTTCTGAAACCCCTGGAGACCAAACCACTTCCCAACCCTCCACCACCACATCTCAATCTGAGCCAATATTGTCACTTCCACCAACAAAAAGGCCACGACACTGATAATTGTGCCCGCCTCCGTCATGAAATCCAGGACCTTATAGACTCCAAAAAGATACCCGACCCTGAAACAGAACGCCCAAACACACACCAAAATCCCCTACCAAATTACCACTCTGTCCCCCCACCGACCTATATGATAAACTCCGGCCTACCCGAAAGCCTTGTCCTCAAATCCTTTGACCACCAAGCCTATTGCCTTAGAATTTGGGATAGTAACAGTAAAGATGAGACAGAACGGGGGCATAATTTCTGGGAAGACTTCTCCAGTAGTGATGAAGAAGAAGTGAGTGGAATGACACGCAGTGGGCGTTTCTACAATGATATGACTGAGAAGGGTAAATGAGTGTTATCAGAGGGTAAAGAAGTGGCTGAGAATACAGAAAATGCCGATGGAGATGTAGTGCTGCAACAGTTGAGGAAAACCCGAGCACAAGTGAGTATCTGGGATTTGTTGTGTGCATCTCAGGAGCACAGACGGGCCATGGTTGAGGCCTTAAGCAAGATAGTGGTGAAGGAGGATGCCAACCCCGCAATGTTTGTTGGGTCAGTACAAAAGGAGTCTTTACAGGCAATCACTTTTTCTGAGGAAGAACTCCCAGCTGAGGGGAGAAATCATAATAGACCTTTGTTTGTCAGAGCTGAAGTGAGGGGTAAAAGGACCTTTTGTGTGATGGTGGATGACGGCTCATCTATTAATGTGTACCCATCGAAGATTTTGGCCAAGCTGGGTATAAAAACAACAGATTTTTATCCCTCTAGTATGACTATCAAGGCTTATGAGGACAGTAAGCGAGGAGTTGAGGGTACATTTGTAGCAGCGGTCAAGGTTGGTCCTATTGAGGATGAAGTTGAGTTCACAGTGCTGGATATCCCAGCCACTTTTGCCTTGTTGTTGGGAAGGCCCTGGTTTCATAAGCTTGGGGGCGTACCCTCCACTCTACATCAAATGATTAAGTTCCCATATGGGGGAGAGATTGTCACCATCCGAGCTGAGGTAGACAATGATGTGGCTACTTTGGAAATACAACCTTTCACGAGGTTCCAAGTGTCGGTAACTTTTGAGGACAGACTACTCGGAGGGGTTTGAGGTACAAATCTGACGAGGAAAAGCCGAAGGTTAAAAAGAAAGGGCTGAAATTGATGGATTGCTTTGTAAAGGCTTCAGGGTATCAAGGTGAGCCCGAACCAATAGAAGTTAACGGAATTATGGTGCCTGGTTTTGAGATCTTCCAAGAGATGCTGGGTAAGAAGCCACTGACCGAAGAAGTTGTGGAGGAAGAGAATTGGGAAGGAGAATTGATGAAGTTGCAGAGCCTGACTCTCAAAGAGGATAAGAAGCCTGAGAAGAACCTGGTTGCGGAGGATGAAGTGTCTGTCGATGATGAAGACATTTATCTTCCTGATTTGTTTGAGTGTACTCCCGCATTTATTAGCAATAAAGACAATCATTTTGCTTATTTGCTCGAGTCTTTTTCCTCTAACTTGCATGACTTGAGTATATTTGATATCAGCTCCACCAGAACGAATGCATTTAACTTGGGCACGCCTGAGAACCCCAAGGAAATTCTGATTGCAAGTGAAGTTACCGTTGAAGAGCGAGAGAAATTAGAAGATGTATTGGGCAGATATGCCAAAGTGTTTGCTTGGTCCTATGAGGACATGCTTGGGGTAGACATAAGCATTGCCCAGCACACAATACCAACTTATCTGAATATGAGGCCGGTGAAACAGAAACTTCGATGGATGAGACCTGAGTGGGCCGAGAAGGTCAGAGAAGAGGTTAAGAAACAGATAGATGTGGGGTTCCTGGAAGTAGTGAAGTATCCTGAGTGGTTGGAAAATATTGTGCCGGTGCCGAAGAAAGACGGGAAAGTCAGAATGTGTGTGGATTACATAGATCTTAACAAGGCTTGTCCGAAAGATGATTTTCCTCTACCTCATATTGATGTACTAGTTGATAGTGCAGCTCTATCTGCCATGTATTCATTTACAGATGGGTTTTCAGGGTATAATCAGGTTCTTATGGCTGAGGAAGACAAGCACAAAACTGCCTTCGTCACAGAGTGGGGTACTTATTGTTACAAGGTAATGCCGTTTGGGCTCAAAAACGTAGGAGCTACATATCAGCGGATGGCCACTACATTGTTCCATTATCTGATGCACAAAGAGATTGAAGTTTATGTGGATGACATGATGGTGAAATCAGAGACAAGAATCGGGCAGATAGAAGCACTGGAGAAGTTCCTTCAGATGGTCGATAAGTACAACATGCGGTTGAATCCTAAGAAGTGTGTGTTTGGAGTGACATCTGGAAAATTACTGGGACATACAGTAGGAATGGGAGGGATAGAAGTAGATTCTGAGAAAATCAAGGCAATTACTGAGATGCCGGCACCGAAGACAGAGAAAGAGGTTAGAGCATTCCTGGGAAAAATTCTGTATAACAGTCGGTTCATCGCCAAGTTGACATTAGTGTGTGAGCATATTTTCAAACTATTGAGAAATGACCAGCCAGTGAAATGGAATGAGCAGTGTTAGTCAGCCTTCGACAAAATCAGGGAATATTTGGTAAAGCCTCATGTATTGAAACCTCCGAGACCAGGCAGACCCTTGGTACTGTATTTGGCTATAGAATCAGAAGCACTGGGGGCAATGATGGTACAGGCAGATGAGACCGGGGTAGAGCATGCAGTCTACTATCTCAGTAAGAAGATGCTCATGTATGAGGCTCGTTATCAAGAGTTAGAGAAGATCTATCTAGTAGTGGTATAGGCTTCCAGAAAATTGCGGCATTACTTCCAGTCCTACAAGATCCAGGTAGTGGCAAAAGAAAATCCCTTGAAATATCTGCATTCGGTGACTTCGCTGGTAGGGAAGTTGGGCAGATGGTTGGTATTGCTGAAAGAGTTTGACATTGAGTACCTCACGTCCAAAGTAACCAAATGGCGAGTAGTGGCAGAGTTTCTGGCATTACAACCTAGTGAAGGGGATCAGTATAAGTTTGAATTCCCAGATGAAGAGATCCAAGCAATAGCAGTTCAAGGGTGGAGGATGTATTTCAACGGAGCAGTGAATTACAAGGGAACTGGAATTGGGATCGTGATAGTAACCCCCGAAGGAGAGACTTTGCCCTTGGCCAAGAGGTTGAGGTTCAGAGTAACTAACAACATGGCCGAGTATGAAGCATGTGCTTTTGGTTTAACTACACTGATAGCCTTGAAGGCTGAGAGCGTGGAAGTCTACGAAGATTCGATGCTGGTGATCCGACAGATGCAGGAGAATGGGAATTGAAAGAAGAACGGTTGAAACCTTACCTTTTTCACCTCAGAAAGTTGGCACAGGTTATCCCCGATTGTAAGTTTCAGCACTTGCCGCGAGAAGAGAATCAGATGGCGGATGCATTAGCTACACTTGCAGCAAGTTGGGAAAATCCAGAGAAGTTAGTAATGAGACCGTTGGTACTAACAACAGCAAATAGACCCGTTTATGAGATAGAAAGAGTCATGGAAGTGGAGATCAACGATGGTAAACCTTGGTATGACGACATTCAAAGGTATCTGGAACACGGGGAACTCCCAGAGAGAGCAAACAGAAAAGACAAATTAGCCATTCAGAAATTAGCTTCCCAGTATGTGATCTTGAAAGAGGAACTGTACAAGAGGCAAGCAAATGGTATTCAGTTGAAATTTATGAGAAAAGAATAGGCTCAGCAGGTAATGGAAGAAGTACACGCATGGGTATGTGGTCCGCACATGAACGGGTTGAATCTGTCCTGAAGATAGTGAGACAGGGTTTTTACTGGTCAACCATGGAAACAAAGTTGCACGGGTTGTCAGAGCCGTGGCCTTTCTCAGTATGGGGAATTGATATGATTGGAGAGATTCGACCGAATGCATCGAATGGGCATCGATTCATAGTAGTAGCAGTAGATTATTTCTCAAAGTGGGTGGAAGCCGAGTCATTCCGCAATGTTACACAACAGCGCAGCAGATGGCAAAGTTCATAGCTCGGAATCTCATTTGTCGGTATGGTATGCCGCACCATGTGGTTACAGATAACGGAGTTCAGTTTCAGGGGAAACAAAGGCAATGCTACATAAATACGGGATAGGCCATCATAAGTCATCACCGTACAGGCCACAGGTAAATGGGGCAGTTGAGGCAGCCAACAAGACTATAAGGACGATTCTCACCAAGATGACAGAAAACTATATAGATTGGGCAGATAAGCTACCGTATGCCTTATGGGGGTACAGAACGTCAGCAAGAACAGCGACGGGAGCCACACCTTACTCTTTGGTCTACGGAATGGAAGCAATACTGCCAGTGGAGGTTGAGATACAGGCAATGAGGGTATTAGCAGAAACAGAGTTACCTGAGCAAGAATGGGCCGCACAGAGGTTTGAACAGTTAGCATTGCTAGATGAAAAGAGAATGAAGTCCTTGCATCACATGCAGATATATCAGAAGAGGTTGGCTCGGGCATTCAATAAGAAGGTGCGCCCTACTAAGATTAAAAAGGGTGATTTGGTACTTAAGCAGTCAAGGCTGTCAATGACAGATCCGAGAGGAAAGTTCAGACCTAATTGGGAAAGACCTTACATAGTGCAGAAAGTAATGGGAAATGGGGCAGTGAGACTGTCAGACTTGGAAGGTAATGAGTTCACTGAGCCGATCAACGTGGACAGATTGAAGCAATATTTTGCCTGAGAAAGAGAAAACTTGGCAGAAGACCTAACCCGACGGGATAAGGAAACTCATGCATGCATGCATACACGTAACACATTTTGGCATTTGTTTTGTGTTTGTTTTGTATTCATAGGTTTTGAAGAAGAAAAGAGAAGGCGGCAAAGACAAGCCGATTAGAAGCATCAACATACCAACAGCAGTTTTGGGATGCGTCCCAGGGCGTGAGGCCCACATCAATACTAGCAGCAGTCTTGGGGATGCGTCCCGGGGTTGAGGCCCATGTCAACACATATATCAGTTGTAGTTATTGGGATGCGTCGCAAGATCGAGGTCCACTGCATCATCAGTTTCGGGATGCGTCCCAGGGTTGAGGCCCACCTTTTGTCAGCGTATTGGGATGCGTCCCAGGGTCGAGGCCTCCGTTGTCGGTTGCAGCTATTGGGATGAGTCCCACGATCGAGGTCCAATGCATCATCAGTTTCAGGATGCGTCCCATGGTCGAGGCCCACCTTTTGTCTGCGGTATTGGGATGCATCCTAGGGTCGAGGCCCCCGTTGTCGGTTGTAGTTATTGGGATGCGTCCCAAGGTCAAGGCCCCTGTTGTCAGTTGCAGTTATTGGGATGTGTCCCAGGGTCGAGGCCCCCATTGTTGGTTACAGCTATTGGGACGCGTCCCAGGATCGAGGTTCATTGCATCATCAACTCAGTTCGAGACGGCAGGCAAGTCAGGTGGCAGCTGGCGAGCTAGGTAAGTGAAAATGCATTGCATAACTTTGATAGGATTGTCACTGTTACACATTACACAAGTCCCATCAAAGTGGGGGCGACTGTAGGCACTGCATTTTTGCATATAAGTCCATATGATGAGTCTCATTTGGAGACACTACCTTTTAAGTCACGGAAGTCGCGGGAAACGGACGTCGGAATGGGAAGTTCAGAATAAGTATGTCATCGGATTCATTTCACAAGTTCACTATTTTCGTTCGTCCTGCGTTTTTGAACACATTCGAACGTCAAGCAAATTGCGGGCGCTCGTGTAGCATTCGAATCGGTGTTCGAACGGTGTCGGTATTTCTGGTTTTGCTGCTAGCCTCACATCCAAGCCCAATTAGGCCACCAAAGCCCATAAAACATATCCAATTAATAAAATATATATTTAACACATGACAAAATTAAATAAAATCTAAAAATCATATACCAATTTAAAATGAAATCATGCCTAATTAAAATCAATCAAAAATATTATATTCCTAATTAAACAAATTGCTTGCCTAATCAAGACAAATTAAATATATAACCTTCCTAAACAAACCAAGTTTTGTCTCCAATCAATCTTGTGTTTTCCTTACATAACACCAAATCATATCCTCATTTAATGCAAAAATTCCTTCCTTGTCAAGCAAGGATTCACCCATCCCCTTTGTCTATAAAAGAGACCCAAAACCAAGACACTCATCTCCTCTCACGCATACACAAAGAATAACAGGAAAAAAATTTATCTTCTTCTCCTCTCTATTGCCGAGCATATCACCCAAAAATCCCCTTCCATTGCCACAAAATCACGACCCAAAACACCATCTACATTGCCGCACAAACCACCATTGAAACACTACCCCGAACAGTAAGCTAAACTACCAAAAATCACATCCCCATATTACCGAAAATCACTACTTAAAACCGCACTGCACCTACCGAGAAACAGCAGCCCCGCACCCCTGAAATTACCAAAAAAAACACACCCAAAACAGTAGCCTAAATATAGCAAACACAGCGACCGCAAATCAGCAGTAAAACAACAGTAAAACAGCAGCGAAACGGAGCGAAAATGGTAGCTTGAGCAGCGAAACAGCGAGAGAAAACATTGAACCAGTGAACCGGAGGAGTTGCGGAGCATCCACCCTTCCGACAACCGCGTACGGTACTTCCGAGAGTCGACATAAAAGGTTAGACCTGAGGGCACTTTTCGTATTTATTTTTTATTCATCATTTAATCATTTTAGTTATTTATTTCGTATAAGAGTCGTTCATGGATGCATGTTGTGGCTTTGAATAAAATGGAAAATGTGTCGCCACTTGTGGTATATAGGATAGAAACCCAGATATAATCTCCGTAACTGAATCTGAATGGACGGTAGTGCGGTCTGTACTTGGGATACAACTCCACGTACCACTTGAGCAAACGGCGCATATTTTGTTTTATGTTGTTTTGAATCGTTTATTATCCGTTATTTAAATTCTGCATGTTATTTGTTTGTGTAATGACGAGATAAAGCGTATGGGCTTAGTAAGTGGGATTAAAGGTCCTTCGTTTTGAGGGGTTAAAATCCTTTACCATGATGTTTTGCCGCGCCGGATGACGTATATTTGGTTGAATGTAAGATGTGTTCAATCGGGTATACAAAGTCCGATATCGTTGTCTTTATTTTTATATGCATTATGTCATTAGCGCATGGGCTTAGTAAGTTGGATTAAAGGTCCTCCGTTTAGAGGGGTTAAAATCCTTTACCACGATGCTTCGCCGCGCCAGATGACGTATATTCAGTTGAATGTAAGATATGTTCAATCGGATATAAAAAGTCTGACATTGTTGTCTTTATTTTGTTATTAGCGCATGGGCTTAGTAAGTTGGATTGAGGGTCCTCTATGTCGAGGGGTTAAAATCCTTTACCACGATGCTTTTCCGCGCCTTGTAGCCTGTTATTATTTATTAGGTGTCATCTATTCACCCGTTCACGTATGTGTCATGTTGTTTACTGTTTTTGAGGTCACTACTGTAACCCTGTTCGAACGCATTTTAGAACGCCGCACGAACGCATGTTTTCTGTCTCAGTTCGTTCGAATGCATTTATGAACGCTATACGAACGCGAACCTTCTATTTTCTCTTCGAACGCGTTTACTAACGCTACTCGAACGTGCATGTATTTCCTTTGTTTTATCATGCATCAGGTCTGGTCCCATTCGAACACGTTCTCAAACGCTATACGAACGCGAACCTTCTGTTTACCGTTCGAACGCGTTTACGAACGCTACTTAAACGCGAATGTGTTTTGTTTCATCAGGTCCCGTCCCGTTCGAACGCGTTCTCAAATGCTATACGAACGCGAACCTTCTGTTTACCATTCTAACACTTTTTCAAATGCTACACAAATGCGCATACACTTAACTGAGTCCTTTTCATCACATCTCATGCATAATGTTTCTTAGGTGATTTCTCTTATATCATGTAATCAATCATACTATTTGTATCCCAGGATTTATCTATTTGATTTGTTCGTGAGATGGTATTCAAGCATGATTAGTCATTTATTTTTCGTTTGGAATTTGCATTATGTCTAGGTTGTTCTTTGTTTTCCGCATTATATGATCGAAGTATGTTCATGAGATTGCCGTGTGCTATTGCATGTTCGCCGTTATTCCAATTTGCTTTCATGCGTGATTATTATTATCTACTGGCATGCCTATGATCGAATGTAATGTGCTTGTGACATCGCGTGGTAGCCGTATTTATCTTTATGTATGCAAATTGGGACATAGATTATATGAAAATAGGTTGTATGCAAATTCGTACATAGGTTATATGAAAACTTAGATATGAGCCCTGTACTTATGCATGCGAACTAAGGAGTAAATTATCCTTGGAAATAAATGTTGCTAAGGCTTGGTGAAATTATTGCACAAATCATTTCATTACAAGTGGCATAAGTAAGGGACCATTCTGAACCCAACGGTTTGAGGTCTTCCCTTGCGAGGGGTCAGTGCGGCCTTAAATCTTTTTCCTGGTTCACACCAGGTGGCGACTCCATTATTCTCCAGTTTAGTCCCCCGCGGGCTACTCCGTACTCCCAACCGGGACGCGAGCCTGGAACAGCATACGTCACCCAGTTTCTGTGTTCCCACAACGGGCAAGGCTCCGGCTTCAGGTATGTTTGTTATAAACATGTCCACTACTGGTTTTAAAAATTAGATTTTTGATTCTGGATGTGGTACTCACATATGTACTGGTGTGCAGGATCTGCTGATTAGCAGGATACTTGCTTCAGATGAGATCGACCTACGAGTCGGAAATGGGACGAGAGTCGCTGTTTTGGCCGTTGGGACCTATGTTTTGTATCTGGCATTGGGGTATGTAATTACATTAAGTGATTGTTATTTCGTATCTAGTTTGACTAGGAACATCATCTCTACATTTTGTTTAACCCGTTGCGGGTATACCTTTCTATTCTAGAACACTGTTGTTTTGTATATAAAGATGACATTTTGATACAGCAGATGTTAATAATGGTCTTTATATTTTGAATATAAATGAATCTCAAACATATAACATGACAAATAAAAGCTCAAATTGAGTAATTATAATGAGACTTATTTGTGGCATTGTCGTCTGTGACGCATTAACAAGACTCGTATATCCACTCTTTGGAAGAATGGATACTTGGACGGATTTGATTCCAATTCAAATGACGTCTGTGAATCTTATTTATTAGGCAAAATGTCTAAAATGCCTTTTAGCGGTAAAGATGTACGTGCCACCGAGCTGTTAGCCCTCGATCATAGTGACGTATATGGGCCCATGTCTAGCTGAGCTAGAGGTGGTTATGAATACTTTGTAACCTTTACGGATGTTGCATCGCGTTATGGTTATGTGTATCTTATGAAATACAAGTCAGAAACTTTTGAGAAATTCAAAGAGTTTCGACACGAAGTAGAAAAATAGACCGGCAAAAGTATTAAAACATCACGGTTGGACCGTGGTGGAAAATACTTGAGCAATGAGTTTCTCGAAGAATAAAACCCCAAAATAGTGAAGATTATAACCCCAAAATAGTGCCCTGTACCACACAAAAATAGTCCTAAAACAGTGAAGAACTGCAGTCCAAAATAGCAAGGAAAAACATTAGAAAAACAATGAAGAAAACAGCGAAAATGGTAGTCCAAAACAGCGGCAAACCAGAACATAACGGAGCATTAACCCTTCCGACGACGACGTAACACACTCCCGGGAAACGATTTAAAAGGTAAGACCTGAGAGCACCATTTGTTATATTTTTATTTTGTCGTCCCGGACACGGAATGCTTGGTTAGACGTGGAATACGTCCAACCGGGCATGCGAAGTCCTATATTGAAAACGGCCAAACCATTGGTCACATCTCTTTACTATTCCGCATTTATTTTCAATCATTTATTTTCCTTTAATATTTCGCACTTAGCTTACTATTTATCGTTTCTGTTATTTATTGTTGTTTCATCACATGCATTATCATATTCCATGCATACATGAGTTGATGATTGTGTGCTATCTCTTGTGGTTTATCGGATGGAAACCTAGATGTAAATTCCGTAGCTGAATCCGAATGGACTGTAGTGCGGTCTGTACTTGGGATACAACTCCATGTACCGCTTGAGAAACTTTCAAGCACGTATTACATTTTGGTATTTAATTTTGTTCCGCTATTTATTTTCGATGTGTTGTTTCTTTAGTCATGCATTGGTAATTTAATGCGCATGGGCTAACTAGGGTGGATTAAAGGTTCTCTATTCGAGGGAAATGCCTGAAGGCTACCTTTACCACGATGTTTTACTGCGCCTTTTATTATGTCATTTGCCATTTGCATATCATTACTTTATTTAGGCATGCATTGCATTCTCATGCGCATGGGCTAACTATGGTGGATTAAAGGTCCTCTATTCGAGGGAAATGCCTGAAGGCTACCTTTGCCACGACGTTTTGCCGCGCCGGACGAAGTATATTTGATTGAATGTGAGATATGTTTAATCGGACATACGGAGTTCCACATTATTGTCTCATTCATTTGTATGTATTGTAATATAATACGCATGGGCTAACTAGGGTGGATTAAAGGTCCTCTATTCGAGGGAAATGCCTGAAGGCTACCTTTACCACGATGTTTTGTCGCGCCTTTTATTATGTCATTTACCATTTGCATATCATTGCTTTATTTACGCATGCATTGCATTCTAGTGCGCATGGGCTAACTAGGGTGGATTAAAGGTCCTCTATTAGAGGGAAATGCCTAAAGGCACCTTTACCACGATGTTTTGCCGCACCGGACGAGGTACACTTGATTGAATGTGAAATGTGTTCAATCGGGCACACGAGGTCTTACATTATGTATTTGTTTATCCATGCATGTGTTTGTGTCGTTTCAGATGTCATTTTGGTAATCTTGTTCGAACACGTTTCCGAACGCTACACGAACGTATGCATTCTGTCTCAGTCCGTTCGAACGCGTTTACGAACGCTACTCGAACGCGCATGCGTTTTGTTTTATCATGCATCAGGTCTTATCCTATTCGAACGCGTTCTCAAACGCTATACGAACGCGAACATTTTGTTTACCGTTCGAACGCGTTTTCAAACGCTACACAAACGCACATACAGTGAACATATTTCTTTTCATCACATTTCATGCACATTTGCTTCTTTGGTCATTTCTTTTGCATTACATAATTAATCATGTCATTTCATTATTGACGTTTTTACCGTTATTAGTTATTTATATTTTCGTATTTATCTACTTAATGTGTTCGTGAGATTATGTGCTTGCCTTTATTTCACTTACTTCTATGCATGCAAACTTGGATATAGGTTATATACAAACTTAGATATGAGCTTCATTTTCATGCATGTGAACTTAGAAATAGAATACTCTTGGAAATATATGTTGCGTAGATCCGATTAAATTATTGCACAAATAATTTCATTACAAGTGGCATAAGTAATGGACCATTCCGAACCCAACGGTTTGAGGTCTTCCCTTGCGAGGGGTGAGTGCGGCCTTAAATCATTTTCCCGGTTCACACCGGGTGGCGACTCCATTTTTATTTCTCCGGTATAGTCCCCTGTGGGGTACTCCGTACTCCCGACCGGGCCGCGAGCCCGGAACAGCGTCGCCGATTTCTGTGTCCTACAGTCTGGCGACTCCATTGGGGATAGAGAATTGGCCTCGAAATAATGTCTTGTAATGATTGTGATTTGTGCTTTAGTTAACTGTGTCTACTGTGGGTTGAAGGGGTTTAATCAAAGGCATTATTAAGGCTAGGTAATGGTTTGGTGTCTTCCTTCATTCACTAGATTTCTATAAGGAAAAGTTGTGAAGGCACCTAGATAATAATTTACTCGTAGCTTACCGTGATAGACTAATTTGGAGGACTTGTTGTTTATTCCTGTCACCAAGGCGATAAGAGCCTAAGAGGCTTGGGTTTTTAAGAGAGTTCGCTCTGCCCTCCCTCTAGGGAATCTACAATAGGAAGTCCATTTGACAGTCAGTCACGCACCATAACTCGTTGGCACGTACCTTAGCGTATAAAAAGAGGTGCGCTCACTTGGTCGCTCGGACCCTTGAGTGGGGAGACCTAGTTATGGGCAATCTTTCATCAACGAGAGCCTTTGTCTATACCCCTTTAAACCCGCATTTGAACTGTAGTTGTAGGACCAATAGAAATGATTCCTTTATGCTTGCGTTTAGGACCATCGTCATTTGGATTCAATTGGACTTTTTGTCTTGAGGTATGGGCTTGTTGGGCCATTTAAACTGGGACGAGTCCGTGCTTTATGGCAATTGGACCAAAAGCTTCTGAAATGCCAATGGGCCATTTTGTGTTTAGGCCTTTTACCATTTGAAGTTGTTTAGCCATGTTATCGCAAAAGTGTAAACCTGTTGGGCCTTTTCAACTAGGAAAAGATTTCACCTCGCAATAGTATGATTAAATGCTTTAAAATGGTAATGGGTCGACTTACATATTCCATGCATCGCACGCATCTCATACATCTCATGCATACATGCATCATGTTAACCCATGTGTCTTAAAAGCCATCATAGATATCCGTTTGGTTAGAAAAAAAAGTTTATCAATAAGGGTTTAGCAAACATGGATATCAGGAAAAGGAAACTAAGGAACAGAAAATTGTACGGCAATGATAGAAACACCATGTTGAGCCCAAAAAAAAGAAAAAAAAAAGGAAAAAAAAAAGAAAGTTCAAAAGAAAAAAAAGAAAAGAAAAGAAAGAGACGAAAGAAAGAAAGAAGGAAACCATATCATGTTGAGTATGAATAAGTAATCACAGAGTATGATCAAGACATCTAGGTTGGTTAGACCCACCGATCCAATTCTCCAAGAAAAAATCATCGAGTTGGCTTACTTAAGGATTAAGCTGCGACAGAGCCTTGGCACACACACAATAGGAGTCTAGTTCAGATCACGCACTCAAACGGTCGGATTTGAGTATATTAAGTACTTTGAAGGTTCTTTGATTTCGACGTGAAGCATCCGTTGAGGACGAAAATATGTTTAGCTATCAGAACTATCTCTTGAGAGGCAATACAACATGTTGATATGCGACATCACATCAGAATCAATCTTGAAAATGGAGCATGGGGCAAGGACCACATCAGTATCAATCTGGGGGCGGGCCCACATCGGTATCAGTCTAGGGCGAGGCCACATCAGTATCAGTCTGGGGGCGAGGCCCACATCAGTATCGGTTTGGGGGCGAGGCCCGCATCAGTATCATTCTAAGGGCGAGGCCCACATCGGTATCAGTCTGGGGCAAGGCCCACATCAGTATCAATCTGGGGCGAGGCCCACATCGGTATCAGTTTGGGGTGAGGCCCACATCAGTATCAGTCTGGGTCGAGGCCCACATCAGTATCAGTCTGGGGGCGAGGCCCACATCAGTATCAGTCTGGGGGTGAGACCCATATCAGTACGAGTTTGGGGCGAGGCCCTGTTAGACATTATGTCCCATAGCGTCACTGTTTGTAAATGATATTGTATTATTGTACAAAATTAACTATGTGATAATGAAATTGCCTTTTGCCGTTTTGTAATTTTATTTACTTTGATATATAAATGGCAAAAGTCCATATGATTAGTACTGGATTGAGATGATATGAGACAGTATCAATCCATAAAGGTTTAATCATTAAATATCCCTAGCCGTAGTATTATCGAGACTGGACATCGATAATGCGGAATAGGCTAGTATTGCGCTTGTGCACGTTGTGAGGGCACAACGGCATAGTTCTCATATATTTAAGTATTGGATACTTATGCAAGTGCGATAGGAGGTTGTGTTTTACCGATGGTACGGAAAACAGCTTCGCTCTGGATAGACCCCGCGGAATCCCATTGGTAGTATGTCTATGTGTCTATGGGAGGCCGCATCAGGGTAGGTGTATATGGTCTTAACCTGAGACTTACATCGCTAGTACTTGCGACAATCGGTAAACTTTGGTTTTGGTGGTTGGGGACCTTAACCGGTTCTGTGTACAACTCTTCTGGGTTTATCGAGAAGCGTAGTGTACTGGATGTGATGTCAAGATGGAAGTATCGCTTCAGACATATGGAGGCGATGATCACGCAGGGCACAGAACTAGTACTCTATAAAAGGTTGCAACCGTCGGGACAATATGACCAGGTCAGGATTGTCCGATTTAAAGAGACTAGTTGCTTGATGTCCGATATATGTTTCGTACGGGGCAGACACATCTCCAGCCCTAGGCCTAGCATGTGATCATCCGATACTGGATCGATGTACGCAATACTACGGTATACTACGCCTGATACAGATCTTATATTCCTATAAGAATATTTCTGGAGAATTGGGTAGGCATGGCGCTTTGCTAGAAGCCAACCTTGTCTTGTAAATCGGTAAAGACGTAGTACGAGGTACGTACGTGTTCGGATTATCCGACGACCGTATTTACTACCAAAATATCCGGAGATCTCTTGGGTCGCTTCCTGAAGATTCACCTATGATATTTGATTCGAACTTAATTAATCTTGGATTAATTGCGGAGAAACTTTATCTCGGATAAAGTGCCTTATTCAGAGAGAGAGAACGATTAATTTGGAATTAATCGATAAAATTATTATATTCGATATAATAATCGAAATTCGATTTCGACGCGAAATTAAAATTAGATTTTAATTCGGGCATACGAGTTAATTTAGAATTAATTCGTAAGCGACGTAAATAATAATTTCGCTAGGAGCGATTATTTATTTAAATCCGATTTAATTAACGTCGCGACGCTAGCTCGGTATTTCGGAAATATCGAACCCGAACGCGTGAGTGGACGTGGGCCCACTTTCATTGGGAAACGTGTGGGGCCCACATGACACTTGTCATTATATGCATTATTTTATTGATAAGGCATTGCATGGTGATAGTGTGCATTTCACTCAAAGGCTTTGCATGGAGTTTGAGTGTTTGACACTCTAAGCCATTGCATGGTTTATGTCATAGATTTATTATTAATTTAATAAATTATAACATAATATAAATTGATTTTTGGTAATACAAAAAATTAATTAATCAAGACATTACACAAAACTCTCTCTTCTCTCTCAAATTGCCGTGAACTCCATTGACAAGGGCAATGAAGATTTGATCTTCCATTTCTCCATTTTTGCTAGCACAAGCAAGGGATCAAAAGAGGTGATAGGGAAACCATCAAAGAGCTTGGAATACAATAGCTTGGAGCTTCAAGTCTTCTTCCTCCTCTTGGCCGAATCCTCCACCACTTGGAGCTTCTACCATTTGATCATCTTACTTCATCACAAGGCATTGTAAGTATGATTCTGCCATATTTCATGTTCATATATATTCTTTATAGTATTTCACATGCTTAATCTTTGTTTGGGACATATTATAGAAACCAACAATGGTATCATTGAGCTAGGTTTAAGCATGAAATACTTTAGGTTAAAATTTGTGGAAAAATTGATTGAAGCATGTTCTTGTGAAATTTGATGAATGAGTATGCTTAGATGTATGTTAAATGACATTATATGAAATCAATTTTATGAAAAATGCATTGGATGATTTTTCCCCAAAATTTTGACCTTGGCCGAATGGGTGTGATAAATTGATTGAAGCATGTTCTTGTGAAATTTGATGAATAAGTATGCTTGCATGTATATAGAATGATATTACATGGAATCAATTTTATGAAAAATGCATTGGATGATTTTTCCCCAATATCTTCACCTTGGCCGAATGGCATGATGAAATTGATATAAGCATGTTCTTATGAAATTTGATTAATAAGTATGCTTGCATGTGTATAACATGATGTTATATGGAATCAATTTTATGAAAAATGCATTGGATGATTTTTCCCCTAATCCATGCCTTGGCCGAATGTGTTGCTACTTGGAGTGGATTGAAATTTTGTGTTTAAGATCATTAGATGACTTAGAACGTGTACGGGACGTAGATTAGTAATTCAATCGGATTGAAAAACAAATCGACACAAAAACTCACCCTTGGCCGAATGTACAAGGACATGAAATGGAGTTGATTTTTGATAAAATTAATGTTGGACATTTAATTTGATAAATACATGATTAATAAATTAAATGGGTATTTTTGAAATATTTGGTTTAATATATTAATCTTGGTATTACACTTTAATTAATTGGACTTTAATGTTTGGAATATTAAAATTTAATTAATGGGCTTTAATAATTTAATTGGGCCTTATGGGCTTAAAATTGGTTTTTATGGCACTTAAGGGTGATTCCTTATTTGGGCTTGGCAATTGGGTTTGACCCAAATTGACCAAAGCCCAAGCCTTAATAAATCAATTCTAAGCCCATTTGACTTGAATTAAATTCAACATTGGATGTTAGTTGGGCTTTGAGACCCAATAGGATTAGATTTAGAATCTAAGTCTTTAAAGCAAATTAAAAGTGTAAACATTTAATTTGGAATTAAATAAATGAATTAGTATTGAATACGAATTAAATAAGATTTAATAAGTAGTTCGATATAATTCGCGAATTCGTAATATGTACTTATTCTCAATCGAGTTGGACTCGCACAAAATCAAACCGTTGTTTGAACATTGGATGATCACTTTAACAAAGAACTAATTAATTGGATTAGATTGGTTGTAAAAGCATGTCTTGTTTGAATATATATGTATGTGATGAATGAATAGTGTATATCGGATGGATATTAGAAGGGAAAGGGTAATTAGTTAGAAATTATTGTATATTTGGAATTTATAAATTGGACCTGCGTGTCCAGCCTTATCTCTTTATCTCTTTGTATTCTCTTCTCACCTAATTCCCCTCAATGTAAATGAGGTTTCTCTTATTGTATTATGTAATTGGGTAGTTGTAGAATAGTGTAGCGGGGAGGGGAGAGGAAGGGAGTGATTTGTTCTAGGAACAAGTGTTTTAAATATCCATCCGCATATCACTATTACTTTACTTTACGCGCTTTATGATGTTTTAGAAGCATGCTTAAGGGTGTATGATGATGAGACCTAACAAAGATAAATAAATTGGTTGCCAATTACGCGAAAAATCCCTCAAACAATATTAAGCGATTTTCCTTCCGTTGAATGATTCTTTCTCAAGATCCGAAATTGGCATTGGTTTGTTGGCCAAAGTCAAGACCTTTGTCAATTGAGGATGTGTTTGAATCATGAGAATTTTGTTCCACATCGGTGTCCTGTCCAAGTTGTGATTTGTTGGCCAAAGTCAAGATCACTTCTTGTCCATCGACATTGATTACGAAATTTTCCTTGTCAATGGGTCCCGCTTAACTGGAATCATTAGGTTTGTTGTGCCAAAGCCAAGGCTTAGTTGATTCAGAGGAAATGGTTAGGAAAATGTATTGGATACATTGACATATGTATTAGATATATATGTTTCGGACTTGGATGTCCACCTAACCGGATCTAGGAATTGGATGGGATCCAATTGATCTTCGAGATCTACCTAGTTAAATATCATACAACTTGTTGGCCAAAGTCAAGGTTGTGTGTTATTTAACGGGATCCTAGCCCACTAGGAAATTAGATTTCCCGAGTTGTCTACAGAGGGTTAGAAACTTGAAGAAAATAGTGGGAGGCTATTATTGAATTTGCAATCTCGTTCAGATAATTAGCCTTACTCGTCTTTCAAAATTATTTCGTCAATATTTTATTTGATTAGTTGGACTAATATATTGTTATTTTACTTGTAACAGTTTGACTGTACCCATAACATCGTTGACTTTATAGTTGGACTATAGTTGTCAAGATGACTGGCAAAGGTAATATCCGCGACATAATCATGGGCGATAATGTCTTCAAAGGGACAAACTTTGCCGACTGGGAAATGAACCTCAAGATAGTGCTTGGGGCTGAGAGGGTACTGTATACTATTCAGAGGCCTCTCCCGCCTAAACCCACTGAGCCACTGGAGCTAGAGTTATGGAAGACTCATAGTGACGATTGTGACCAAGCTCAGTCAGTTATGCTAGCTGCAATGACCCAGCATTTCAGACGCCAAAACAGGGACTTGGATCCCTATAACATGATGGCAAGATTGCGTGATCTTCACCGCACTAACAAGCGGATGAAGAGGTACGAGCTAGTAAGGAAACTCTTCCGCTCCCGGATGACAGATGGCGCATCAGTTGAGGCCCACGGGACTCAAATGATCGCTGACATAGATGAGTTAGCCAATATGGGCATTGTCTTGGAGGCAGAGCTGACGATTGATATGATATTACAATCGCTGCCCGATACTTGGAAACAAATCATCGTCAACTATAAGTTGATGGATACTGACGACACTCTTGGAGAGTTGTTGTCCGTGCTGAAGGAGTCCGAAAGGGAACTCCTAAAGGGGAGCAAGCGCGAGGCGCATTATGCATCGACCTCTCATGCGCCAAAGGCTAGGCCCATGGCAATTGGAGGTGCGAGGAAGAGGAAGTTCAAAAAGAAGGGCAAAGGCAAGTTGACAGTGGCTTCTAGGAAGCCAAAGGACAAATCTCGCGCGACATCTGCCTTAACTGCGGCAAAAGGGGTCACTGGAAACGTGACTGCCAAATAACATTGTGCAAGAAGGAGGATAGCAAGGGTGGCAAGGCTACCGCCTCTGGTATGTTTGTTATTGAGATAAATATGAATACTTCTAGTTTTAAAAATTGGATTTTTGATTCTGGTTGTGGTGCTCATATTTGTACTGATGTGCAGGATCTGCATGATAGCAGGATGCTGGCGACAGGGGAGATGGATCTACGGGTCGGAAACGGAACACCAGTTGCTGTTTTGGCCGTAGGGACTTTTGTTTTAGAACTGCCCTCAGGGCATGTACTTAAACTTTTAAACTGTTATTTTGTACCTAGTTTAACTAGGAATATTATATCTGTATCCTTGTTAACCCAGCAGGGTTACACTTTTGTTTAGAAACACTGGGTGTTATTTATATAAAAATGATGCAGAAATTTGCATAGCTGTTGCAAATAACGGTCTTTATATTTTGAATATAAATGAATCTCCTAAAATGACAAACAAAAGGCTCAAAAGGAGTAATCTAAAAGATGAAGCTTATATGTGGCATTGTCGTCTAGGACACATTAACAAGACTCGCATATCCACACTTTCGAAGAGTGGGTACTTGGACGAATTTGATCTCAATTCATATGACGTCTGCGAATCTTGTCTTTTAGGCAAAATGCCTAAATCACCTTTTAGCGGTAAAGGTGAACGTACCACAGAACTGTTAGCTCTCGTTCATACTGACGTATGCGGGCCCATGTCTAGCCAGGCTAGAGGTGGATTTCACTACTTCGTAACCTTTACAGATGATGCATCTCGTTACGGTTATGTGTATCTTATGAGACACAAGTCGGAAACTTTTGAGAAATTCAAAGAGTTTCGACACGAAGTGGAGAAACAAACAGGGAAGAGTATTAAGACATTACGGTCAGACCGTGGTGGCGAATACTTGAGTTATGAGTTTCAAGATTACTTGAAAGAATATGGTATTCTTTCGCAGTGGACTCCTCCTGGAACACCGCAATTAAACGGTGTGTCCCGAACGGAGAAACCGCACCTTATTGGACATGGTGAGGTCAATGATGAGTCGCACTGAGCTACCAATATCCTGGGGATACGCATTAAACAGTGCTATACTTATTTTGAATAAGGTACCGTCGAAGTCTGTTGAACAGACTCCATATGAGATATGGACAGGAAGGAAACCAGGTTTCTCTTTCCTAAAGATTTGGGGATGCTGGGGCATATGTTAAACGTTTGGAAGGTACCAAACTTGAACCCAAATCGGATAAATGCCTTTTCGTAGGATATCCTAGGGAAACCAAAGGATATTACTTCTATTACCCACAAGAGAACAAAGTATTTGTTGCTCTACATGCGGTTTTCCTTGAGAAGGAATTCCTAAATGCAGTGCAGTGGTAAGTGGGAGGAAAGTAGAAATCGATGAAGATCGTAGTGATACTGTTCCTGGCAATGAATCAACGACGGATCAAGAACAGACCGTCCGGGATGAGTCTGTACCACAAACTTCACATACACAAGGACCGCGTAGGTCGGAGAGAGTCAGAACAGTACCTGAGAGGTATGGGTTCCTGATCTCACCTCATATAGATATTAATCTTATTGAGGATAATGAGCCGGCTACGTATGAGGAAGCGATACAAAATATCGATTCCGCTTTATGGCAAGAAGCCATGAAGTCCGAGATGGATTCCATGTACGCCAACCAAGTTTGGACACTGGTTGATGCACCAGAAGGCGTAAAGCCTATTGGATGCAGATGGATCTTCAAGAAGAAGACCGACATGGATGGCAACGTACAAACGTACAAAGCTAGGCTTGTAGCGAAGGGGTATCGTCAACAATACGGTATTGATTATGACGAGACCTTCTCACCCGTTGCCATGATTAAATCCATTCGGATAATGCTTGCAATAGCTGCATATTTCGACTTCGAGATATGGCAGATGGACGTTAAAACCGCTTTCCTTAACGGAAACCTTTTGGAGGATGTTTATATGCAACAGCCTGACGGTTTTATCGTGCCAAGACTTGCAAACAAGGTTTGTAAGTTAAATCGATCCATTTATGGATTGAAGCAAGCATCACGGTCATGGAATCAACGTTTTGATGAGATCATAAAGAATATGATTTCATGCAAAACGCAGATGACCCTTGTGTATACAGAAGGTTAGTGGGAGAGCACTTACTTTTATCGTCCTTTATGTCGACGACGTATTGCTGATAGGCAATGACATTCCCATGCTAACGTCGGTGAAAGCTTGGCTTTCATTAAAATTCTCCATGAAAGATCTGGGAGAAGCAGCCTTTATTCTTGGAATAAAGATCTACCGGGATAGATCTAGAAAGCTGCTTGGACTCTCCCAGAGTACATACATTGATAAAGTGTTGAAGCGATTCAACATGGAACAATCCAAGAAGGGATTGGTTCCAATGATACGTGGTACCTCTCTGTCTAAGGACATGTGTCCTAAGACTCAGGAGAGAGAGACAACATGAGTCGGATACCGTTCGCCTCGGCAGTCGGATCGATCATGTATGCCATGATATGTACACGACCTGATGTCTCATATGCTTTGAGCATGTGTAGTCGCTATCAGGCCGATCCAGGTGAAGGTCACTGGATAGCAGTTAAGAATATCCTTAAATATCTTAAACGAACTAAGGATGCTTTCTTAATTTATGGAGGTGGAGAACTTGCGGTATCTGGGTATACCGATGCAAGTTTCCAAACCGACAAGGATGACTACAGGTCACAATCCGGGTACATTTTTTGTTTGAATAACGGAGCAGTGAGCTGGAAATCTTCCAAGCAAGATACTGTTGCCGATTCAACAACAGAAGCGGAGTACATCGCTGCATCTGAAGCAGCAAAGGAGGCAGTTTGGATCCGAAAGTTCCTAATCGGATTAGGAGTAGTTCCGTTAGCAGCAGAGCCCGTTCCATTGTATTGTGACAATAACGGGGCCATAGCACAGGCTAAGGAACCAAGGTCTCATCAACGGTCCAAGCATGTTCTTCGACGTTACCATCTGATTCGGGAGATCATACATCGTGGCGATGTAAAGTCGAGAAGGTCACATCAGATGATAACATTGCAGACCCGCTGACGAAGGCTGTCATTCAGCAAGTTTTTGAACGACACATACATAGTTCGGGTATTAGATGCTTGAGTGACTGGCTATAGGCCAAGTGGGAGATTGTTAGACATTATGTCCCATAGCGTCACTGTTTGTAAATGATATTGTATTATTGTACAAAATTAACTATGTGATAATGAAATTGCCTTTTGCCGTTTTGTAATTTTATTTACTTTGATATATAAATGGCAAAAGTCCATATGATTAGTACTGGATTGAGATGATATGAGACAGTATCAATCCATAAAGGTTTAATCAAAATATCCCTAGCCGTAGTATTATCGAGACTGGACATCGATAATGCGGAATAGGCTAGTATTGCGCTTGTGCACGTTGTGAG
This sequence comes from Zanthoxylum bungeanum, assembly GCA_019454045.1. Classification (NCBI taxonomy): domain Eukaryota; kingdom Viridiplantae; phylum Streptophyta; class Magnoliopsida; order Sapindales; family Rutaceae; genus Zanthoxylum; species Zanthoxylum bungeanum. The sequence continues at coordinate 43,140 of SKCR01046103.1, read as the reverse complement.
GGCACAACGGCATAGTTCTCATATATTTAAGTATTGGATACTTATGCAAGTGCGATAGGAGGTTGTGTTTTACCGATGGTACGGAAAACAGCTTCGCTCTGGATAGACCCCGCGGAATCCCATTGGTAGTAGTATGTCTATGTGTCTATGGGAGGCCGCATCAGGGTAGGTGTATATGGTCTTAACCTGAGACTTACATCGCTAGTACTTGCGACAATCGGTAAACTTTGGTTTTGGTGGTTGGGGACCTTAACCGGTTCTGTGTACACCTCTTCTGGGTTTATCGAGAAGCGTAGTGTACTGGATGTGATGTCAAGATGGAAGTATCGCTTCAGACATATGGAGGCGATGATCACGCAGGGCACAGAACTAGTACTCTATAAAAGGTTGCAACCGTCGGGACAATATGACCAGGTCAGGATTGTCCGATTTAAAGAGACTAGTTGCTTGATGTCCGATATATGTTTCGTACGGGGCAGACACATCTCCAGCCCTAGGCCTAGCATGTGATCATCCGATACTGGATCGATGTACGCAATACTACGGTATACTACGCCTGATACAGATCTTATATTCCTATAAGAATATTTCTGGAGAATTGGGTAGGCATGGCGCTTTGCTAGAAGCCAACCTTGCTTGTAAATCGGTAAAGACGTAGTACGAGGTAGGTACGTACGTGTTCGGATTATCCGACGACCGTATTTACTGCCAAAATATCCGGAGATCTCTTGGGTCGCTTCCTGAAGATTCACCTATGATATTTGATTCGAACTTAATTAATCTTGGATTAATTGCGGAGAAACTTTATCTCGGATAAAGTGCCTTATTCAGAGAGAGAGAACGATTAATTTGGAATTAATCGATAAAATTATTATATTCGATATAATAATCGAATTCGATTTCGACGCGAATTAAAATTAGATTTTAATTCGGGCATACGAGTTAATTTAGAATTAATTCGTAAGCGACGTAAATAATAATTTCGCTAGGAGCGATTATTTATTTAAATCCGATTTAATTAACGTCGCGACGCTAGCTCGGTATTTCGGAAATATCGAACCCGAACGCGTGAGTGGACGTGGGCCCACTTTCATTGGGAAACGTGTGGGGCCCACATGACACTTGTCATTATATGCATTATTTTATTGATAAGGCATTGCATGGTGATAGTGTGCATTTCACTCAAAGGCTTTGCATGGAGTTTGAGTGTTTGACACTCTAAGCCATTGCATGGTTTATGTCATAGATTTATTATTAATTTAATAAATTATAACATAAATATAAATTGATTTTTGGTAATAAAAAAATAATTAATCAAGACATTACACAAAACTCTCTCTTCTCTCTCAAATTGCCGTGAACTCCATTGACAAGGGCAAGGAAGATTTGATCTTCCATTTCTCCATTTTTGCTAGCACAAGCAAGGGATCAAAAGAGGGATAGGGAAACCATCAAAGAGCTTGGAATACAATAGCTTGGAGCTTCAAGTCTTCTTCCTCCTCTTGGCCGAATCCTCCACCACTTGGAGCTTCTACCATTTGATCATCTACTTCATCACAAAGCATTGTAAGTATGATTCCGCCATATTTCATGTTCATATATATTCTTTATAGTATTTCACATGCTTAATCTTTGTTTGGGACATATTATAGAAACCAACCAGGCCCACATCAGTATCAGTTTGGGGGCGAGGCCCACATCAGTATCAGTTAGGGGCGAGGCCCCAATCAGTATCAGTTTGGGGGCGAGGCCCACATCAGTATCAGTTCGAGGGTGAGGCCCACATCAGTATCAGTATGGGGGTGAGGCCCACATCATCATCAGTTTTTGGGACGAGTCCCAGGGTCGAGGCCCAGATCATCAGCAGTTTTGGAACGTCACACCACATGATCTACTTTGACCTAGTGCAAGAAGCGAAGAACATAAAGCTAAGCCAAGACTGGGGGCAACAAGTCAACCACCCCGCAAATAAGGGATTTATCGAGAACTTGAGGAATGAGACTAAATGAAACTGAGCAATCACCAAGAGAGAATTGACAGAAAGGAACTACGAGCAGGCCCAAGGGGCGACCAAAGACTTTTAAAGGCAAATGGCACCAAGGAGCACAAGGAATGCCTAACCCATCTGTAGGCACTGTATTGTTGCATATAAGTCCCTATGATGAGTCTCATTTAGAGGCACTACCTTTTATGTCACGGAAGTCGCGGGAAACGGAAGTCGGATGGGGAAATTCAGAATAAGTATGTCATCAGATTCATTTCACAAGTTCACTGTTTTAGTTCGTGCTGCGTTCGTGACCACGTTCGAACGTCAAGCAGATTGCGGGCGTTCGTGTAGCGTTCTAATCGGCGTTCGAACGGTGTCGGTATTTCTGGTTTTGCTGCTAGCCTCACACCCAAGCCCAATAAACCCACCAAAGCCCAGAAAACACATCCAAATTAAATAAATGCATATTTAACACATGGGGAATTAAATAAAATCTAAAAATCATATACCAAATTAAAATCAATCAAACAAATTTCATGCTTAATTAAAATCAATCAAATCTACCACCTTCCTAATCTAGCCAAGACATGTCCCCCAATAATATATTAGACTTTCCTTGCAAGACACTAATTGATTCCTTCCTTTTCAAACAAGGAGAAGCCCTAGCCTTGTCTATAAAAGAAACCAAAACCAACCCTCACCCCCTAGCTCGTTCACACAAAAAAAACTCCTAGCATTCACACATAACAAAAGCTATAGCAATAAAGAATTCTTTTCTCCTCCCTCACTCACTCTCAATAACCGAAAATCACAAGCCAAAGAACCCACATTGCCGTGACCAAACCACACCATAACACCACCAAAAATCACACCTAAACAGTAGCCCAAATCACACCTAAATAGCAGCCCAAATACACCAAGAACAATAGCCTAAATACAACAAACACAGTGACCGAAAATCAGCAGTAAGACAGCAGCAAAACAGCAGCGAAACAGATCGAAAATGGTAGCTTGAGCAGCGAAACAGCGAGAGAAAATGTTGAACCAGTGAACTGGAGGAGTTGCGGAGCATCCACCCTTCCGACGACCGCGTACGGTACTTCCGAGAGTCGACATAAAAGGTTAGACCTGAGAGCACTTTTCGTATTTATTTTTTTTATTCATCTTTTAATCGTTTTAGTTATTTATTTCGTATGAGAGTCGTTCATGGATGTATGTTGTGGCTTTGAATAAAATGGAAAATGTGTCGCCTCTTGTGGTATATATGATGGAAACCCATACATAAATTTCGTAGCCGAATCTGAATGGACGGTAGTGCGGTCTGTACTTGGGATACAACTCCACGTACCACTTGAGCAAACGGCGCATATTTTGTTTTATGTTGTTTTGATTCGTTTATTATCCGTTATTTAAATTCTGCATGTTATTTGTTTGTGTAATGATGAGATAAAGTGCATGGACTTAGTGAGTGGGATTAAAGGTCCTCCGTTTCGAGGGGTTAAAATCCTTTACCACGATGTTTCGCCGCGCCGGATGACATATATTCGGTTGAATGTAAAATATGTTCAATCGGGTATACAAAGTCCGATATCGTTGTCTTTATTTTTATATGCATTATGTCATTAGCGCATGGGCTTAGTAAGTTGGATTAAAGGTCCTGTGTTTCAAGGGGTTAAAATCCTTTACTACGATGCTTCGCTGCGCCGGATGACATATATTCGGTTGAATGTAAGATGTGTTCAATCGGGTATACAAAGTCCGATATCATTGTCTTTATTTTTATATGCATTATGTCATTAGTGCATGGGCTTAGTAAGTTGGATTAAAGGTCCTCTATGTCGAGGGGTTAGAATCCTTTACCACGATGTTTTGCCGCGCCTTGTAGCCCGTTATTATTTATTAGGTGTCATCTATTCACCCGTTCACGTATGTGTCATGTTGTTTACTGTTTTTTTGAGGTCACTTCTGTAACCCCGTTCGAACACGTTTCAAAACGCTGCACGAACGCATGTTTTCTGTCTCAGTTCGTTCGAACACATTTACGAACGTTATACGAACGCGAACCTTCTGTTTACCGTTCGAACGCGTTTACTAACGCTACTCGAACGCGCACGTATTTCCTTTGTTTTATCATGCATCAGGTCTGGTCCCGTTCGAACGCGTTCTCAAACGCTACACGAACACGGACCTTCTGTTTATCGTTCGAATGCGCTTACGAACGCTACTCGAACGCGCATTCATTTTATTTCATCAGGTCTTGTCCCGTTCGAGCGCGTTATCAAACGCCATACGAACAAGAACCTTATGTTTACTGTTCGAACGCGTTTTCGAATGCTACACGAACGCGCATACACTGAACTGAGTCCTTTTCATCATATGTCATACATAATTGTTTCTTAGGTGATTTCTCTTATATCATGTAATCAATCATACTATTTGTATTCCTGCATTTATCTATTTGATGTGTTCATGAGATGGTATTCAAGGATGATTAGGCCGTTAGTATGTTACTTGGTTCTTAAGCATGATTTAGCCTATTTAGTTGTTCATTTTTTAAGCATGAATAGTCAATTATTTTGTGTTTGGAATTTGTATTATGTTTAGGTTGTTCTTTGTTTTCCGTATTATATGATCGAAGTATGTTCATGAGATTGTCGTGTGCTATTGCATGTCTGCCGTTATGATAATTGCTTACATGCATGTGAACTTAAAGGTAGAATACTTTTGGAAATATGTTGCGTAGATTTGATTAAATTATTGCACAAATTATTTCATTACAAGTGGCATAAGTAAGGGACCATTCTGAACCCAACGGTTTGAGGTCTTCCCTTACGAGGGGTGAGTGCGGCCTTAAATCATTTTTCCCGGTTCACACCGGGTGGCGACTACATTATTCTCTGGTTTAGGCCCCCGCGGGCTACTCCGTACCTACTACCGGGCCGCGAGCCCGGAACAGCATGTGTCGCCCAGTTTCTGTGTCCCACACCATCAGAATATGAAACATATCCATGCATACATGTATACTTATCATATACACATAATTTTTATTTTGTATTCGCAGGTTTGTAGCGGCAAAGACCATCTCATCAAGTAACGGTTCAAAAATGAGCCACCTCTCATCAAGTAATGGTTCAAAAATGAGCCACCTCTCATCAAGTAACGGTTCGAAAATGAGCCACATTCTCACACAACAGATGCCGAAAATGGCGCTCCAAAATGGGGCACACACAACAAATGCCGAAAATAGCGCTCCAAAATGGGGGACACGCGACAGATGCCGAAAATGGCGCTCCAAAATGGAGCACACACAACAAATGCCGAAAATGGCGCTCCAAAATGGAGCACACACAACAGATGCCGAAAATGGCGCTCCAAAATGGGGCACACACGACAGATGCCGAAAATGGCACTCCAAAATGGAGCACACACAACAAATGTCGAAAATGGCGCTCCAAAATGGGGCACACACGACAGATGCCGAAAATGGCGCTCCAAAATAGAGCACACACAACAAATGCTGAAAATAGCGCTCCAAAATGGAGCACACGCAACAGATACCGAAAATGGCGCTCCAAAAATGTAGCACACACAACAGATGCCGAAAATGGCGCTCCAAAAATGAAGCAAGTTCAAAAAATGGACCACCAGATCAACTCAGTTCGAAGCAGCAGGCAAGTCAGGTGGCAGTTGGCGAGCCAGGTAAGTAAAAATGCATTGCATAACTTTGATAGGATTGTCATTGTCACACAATGCACAAGTCCCATCAAAGTGGGGGCGACTGTAGGCACTGCATTTTTACATATAAGTCTCGATGATGAGTCTCACATGGAGACGCTACCTCTTTAAATTGTGGAAGTCGCGGGAAACGGAAGTCAGAAGGGATGAGTCAAGAATTGACATTTTTGTTGGATTTAGTTCGCTTGTTTAGCTTCCGGTTCGCTTGTTGGACCTCTGTTTTATAACACATCCTTAGCCCACACTTCACCAAACCACACACCAAGCCCACGCCCACCTAGCCCAAATCCAAAAATAATTAAAAAATATTTAAAACACATGTCACAAATTAAATTAAATTAACTCCATTAAATTAAATCTCATTCCAAAATTAAATAAATCACCTTCCTAATTGCCAAAGATTTAAATTCAATTAAATAATTCACTCATCAAATTTAAAGATATTCCCACCAAAATTTACATAATTTATTTCCCTTTTAAAATTAATTAAAATACACACATGTCTAATTGATTTGTTTCCTTTTCAAAACCCATGCATAACCCTAATACATCACTATAAAAATAACACAAAACCCTAAACTCCCTAGAGGATCCCCGACGGCAACAAACACAAAAATAATAAACCTTAGACACTCACACTCGGCCTCTGGTCTCTCTCCCTCTCCCTCACTAACTCGGCATACATGAAAATAAACCTTAAACAAGCCTTCTCTCCTTCATTCTTGACTCGGCGACGAAACCCTAGAAACAACTCCCTCGCGTCTCTCCCTTCACAGACAACACACAGCTCAGACATACGGCCTCAACAAAAAATAAACCCTAACCCATCTCGCTCCTCTCTTCCATCTCTCTAGAAAACGAAAATAACACACCCTAAAAGACATTGCCACGCCACTAACGAAAAAAGCTCATGCACTACCTTCAACACAGCCACGTTAACTACCTTCAACACAGCCACATTAACTACCTTCAAACTGCCACCCCTTCACTCGTCGACTAAGCCAAACAAATAAACCGACACTCACACATTGACCAAGCATTCGCAAAACATACCATTCTCTCTCTCTGAACCAAGCCGAGAACAAGCCCTTCAAGCAGCCACTAAACCAACACAAAACGTAAACAAAAGACCAACCCTTGAACCGATTAAAACCCACAAAAACAGTGAAGAATATAACCCCAAAACAGTGCCTTGTACCACACAAAAATAGTCCTAAAACAGTGAAGAACTGCAGTCCAAAACAGCAAGGAAAAATAGTAGAAAATAGGGAAGAAAATAGCGGAAATGGCAGTCCAAAACAGCGGCAAACCAGAAAAATAACAAAATTTAAATAACATATTTTTCATCACAAAATTTTCAGAATTTACAGATCTGATCTGGATGCAAAAATAATCAATTTTCATGCTTTAAATCCAACTTTCTCAACATTAATCATATTAATATTTAAACAAATCAAAGCCACCACCAATGAAGAATCAAAAATAATTCTAGGTATTACAAGAGTGGTCATAATACTCTAGAATTACAAAAAAATCATCATATGATAAAATTGAACTAATATTACACTAATATTACTCAATTTTACTTCACACATGCATCCAGCCTCTCAAATCATAATACAAATCAAAAAGCCCTAAAATTTAAGAAAGAAACAAAACCTAGAACAATTCTAGATACTCAAGAACAATAAATAAATTTTCTAAGCTTAAGAATATTAAAGATTACCAATCTCCAAATTTCCTTAAGCTTTCTTCTTGATTTGATCAATTTATCTCAAGAAATATTTTAGAAGCTCTATATGGAGAGGATTTTGGCAATGTCTAGCTTATGAAAGAGAAAAAATAATTTTTCACTTTATATACTAGGGTGGCCGAAATCGAGAGGGCAATGTGGTCATTTGATAATTCATTTAATCAAAGTTAAATATCTAGCAAAAGTTATCAAATCCAATTTGATAACTACTACATTTAAATGTCATGCCAAAAATATCTCACCATTTATCATACTAATTATGACTTATGGATATTTTATTTTTAATTACTTAATTATTTAACAATTAAATAACTAAATAATTAATCAATATAAATATCTATAAACATTAAATAACAAATACACATATTAATGACATGTGTCAAAATCTCATTTGATAATTAATTAATATGTATCTAATCAAATTTTATATCAAATACAAATACACATTAATTATTAATTGACCGAAATACCTCTATGCATGTATTTTTTGTTTAACCTTTAAACGATTCGAAATAACTCATTTAATCCGATAAAGTATTATGAATAATCTGTATTATTCATAACGTGTTGCCTAAGTGCTCAACGAGTACACTTCATATTGTGAGACTCTTTAAGTTTATGTTTATCCATCACAGAATCTAATTTCGTGTCCATAATTCACCCACTCGTAAATTATGATGACCACGGATAATCTCGTAAAACTATGCAAGTCGAGGTCATTGTATATATATAATACATCTGTCACAGGCTATCGATATTATATTAGAGATATAGATAAGAACGTCAAATTTCTAAGGTATGATATAGTAGACTTATAAATTTACGATCTCTAAATAACATTTGGAATTCGCTTCTGTAGTTTACCACAATCATGGATTTACTAGATCGCAAACACGTGCAGGATACCTATGCCATGTACACAGGATAGACGGATTCTATCTGATACTCTCAGGATATCATGAGCATAAGTTCACACCCAACGATCAGACGAAGGTCTTATCTAAATAGATCGGTGACGTGACTGCCATCAAAGTGTGAAGGATGTCTCATATATCCACAGTGGTATCTCAAGGCGAAATATTGAAGTTGTTTTCGATCACAAAGATCTTCTTTAAGATATATTATGGATACTTTGTTTTATATTTTTACTGATATTCTTGTTTTATGATATTTTTGATTGTTCTACTAATAATTTTTTTTATATGTTTTCTTGATATTTTTGTTATATGATTTTAAAGTGTTTTGGAAGAACTTTGTTTTGATTGGATGCGATATGATACATTTTCCGCCACGGTACTTATATGACATTTTTAATGGATTTTAACCCTTCGTGGCACATATTTTAGGGTCCAGACCATCAGAAAATGGTTGAACCACTACCCTATGTTGACATGGTTCTATTTGTACATTGCCCGGTCTTTGCGCACAACTCGGGTAATGGACGTCTGATTAGTTTGATGATTCAATTTTTTTTGGAAACTTCTGATTTTAGAAAGATTTGTTTCTGCATAAGTTCAATAGTGGAAATGATTATTGTGTGTTCCGATTTTTATTGACGTAAGAGTTAGCTATATGGGATTTGAAATGTGATTACCTTTTTGATGACGTATGTGATATAAGATGTGATTGTCTGTAAAAGGTCAGTAATATGCTATCAGACTCTGATAATGAATGTGTATGTCTGTAGGGGATTTGTAATGTAATTTTTGTTTTCAATAACGAATAAACTAGTATGTAAGGAATCTGAATTGTGTTGTCTGTTTCCGGTAATGAATGTATTCGTCTAAAATGAAGTGCATTCTGATTTATGAATCTGCTAATGAATGTGATTGGCTTATAGTATCTGTATTATGATTTCTGTTTTCTAAATATTGATGAAATTGACTTTATAGAAATTGTAATATGCTTTATGTTTCTAATAATGAGTGCGACTGACTGTAAGAATCCGCATTAAGTTTTGTCTCTGATAATGATGTCGTTTGATTGTTTAGAAATCACTTGTGTGTTTTCTATTTTTTTGTGCGTGAATGAGACTGACTTTGTGAGGTTTGTGTGGATATGTGTGTGTCATATGTTTCCTTTGATGATTATGGTATGTTGTTAGAAAGAAGATTTGGAAGCCTGTATATGTCATGTTTCTGAGTGTGTAAATGTTTGTATGTAATCAGAGTTTGAACGTTCAAATAAGTTTCGCATAAGGCTCTTGATCCACACCATGTACGCTTTATGAATTCAGTTTATGGGTCCTAAAAGACTTTATGTTTAAAGAGTGTAAGATAACTACAAAATTAAAGGTTTTTTGACAAATAATTACATAAATATATACACATGTTCATATATGTACTATATTTGAAATTTATTCTTATTTATTTGTGACTTGTGTGGCTGCTTACTGAGTTTGATAACTCACACCACATCAATTTGATAGTTTTGCAGGTTAGCAACCAGATAGGTCAGCCATCAAGTTTTAGATGCCTAAGTTCGGGACGAGAGATCAACCAAGTTACAGTCACCCATTTTAGTGTCATGAGGAAGTGTGTATATGAGTCTATACTTCCGGTTTGTATCGTACAATGTACATTGTTTTATATATATATATATATATATATATAAAGTCTTGAATTGTATTTGTGATTGTGGCACAGAGCCCGTAGGAATTGAGGATGAGATTTGATTTGACATGGGTTGGACCATAGGTCCCTTTTTGTATCTGATGTTCATTGCAGGTCGTTTTGATACTGGACTGTGTTCCAGGTTGACCAAGTTTAGGTTGCGTTATGTCTGATTTCGTTAGTTTTGAGGTTAGGGAGATGGCTTATTCTTGTCCATGCAAGTAACGACATGCCTTTGGCGAGATGTTACAGTTTGCACAACCTTTTTAAGGGGAATGAATGACATAATAAGATGAATTGAATCATGTAGATGTGGGACACAGAAACTGGGCGACGCATGCTGTCCCGGGCTCGCGGCCCGGTCGGGAGTACGGAATAGCCACGGGGGACTAAACCGGAGAATAATAGAGTCGCCACCCCCGGTATGAGCCGGGAAAATGAGATTTAAGGCCGCACTCGCCCCTCGTAAGGGAAGACCTCAAACCGTTGGGTTCAGAATGGTCCCTTACTTATGCCACTTGTAATGAAAGGATTTATATGATAATTTAATCAGGTTTAAGTATTACTTATTTCTAAGAATATCATGCTTCTAAATCCACATACATACATCAACAAGTTCATCTAAATTTATATGTAACACATATTCGAATTTGCATACAGCCTATTTGCATGTAATCTATGTCTTAATTTGCATACATAAGGTTTATCATACGGCAAGCATACAAGTTAATGAACGCATTGGTGGACACAGAAGCGCAAACAAATAGCATTCTTACTAGCATGCATATTAAGAAAAGATATTTAAGCGCATAACAGAAATAGACAACTAGAGAGGTAATACAAGTGCATAAGGTAAAAAATGGGAACTATGTGCTAAGATGGACATGTCGTAATGTGATGCAAGAGGATCTGTTTACCGTGGGCGTTCGTGCAGCGTTTGTATACGCGTTTGAACGGTAAACAAAAGGTTCTCATTCGAGTAGCGTTCGTAAACGCGTTCGAACAGAAATGAAACAGAATGCTCACGTTCGTATGGCGTTTGTGAACGCGTTCGAACAGAAATGAGACCTGATGCATGATAAGCCAAAATGCATGCGCGTTCGAGTTGCGTTCGTAAACGCATTCGAACGGGAACAGACCTGATGCATGAAATGGGACGCAATACATAAACAACAAAATAAAGGGACGCGGCGAAGTACTGCCGTAAAGGTGGCCTTTTGGGGCTCTTGGTCTCTCAAAGAGAGGACCTTTAGACCAACATACTAAGCCCATGCGCGTCAAATCACAATACATGAAATAAAGACAATAAAAGTGTAGGACTTCGTATGCCCAATTGAACGTACATTCAACCCAAACACACTTCGTCCAGCGCGGCGAAGTAGTGTCACAAAGGTGGCCTTTTAGGCTCTTCGTCTCTCAAATAGAGGACCTTTGGACTAACTCACTAAGCCCATGCGCTCGATCGCATCATACATACAAAAATAAAGACAATCATATCAAACTTAATATGTCCGATTGAACGTGTCTTGCATTCAACCGAACACACATCAACTGGCGCGGAAAAGCATCGTGGTAAAGGGCTTTAACCCCTCCCCATAGGGGATCTGTCATTCCACTTACTAAGCCCATGCGCTTGATTGAACCATGCATAAATAAGCAACATGCAGAATTCAAGTGACGAAAAATAAATAAACCAAAGCAACACAAAACAAAAGAGGGTGCCGTTTACTCAAGCGGTACGTGGAGTTGTGTCCCGAGTACAGATCATATTACCGTCCATTCGGAATCGCCTATGAAATTTATGTCCGGGTTTCCATCCGATATACCGTGAGAGTTGCAACATCTCTCATTTTATTTCACAGCCACAACATACAACATCTCATAATTCATGCATATTTATCTACTCAAGGGCCACAACATGCATTTCAACATGACAATCACGTAACCAATATTTAATAAATAGTACAAAAAAAATCGAGTGTGAAAGATACCCTCAGGTCTAACCTTTTTGCCAACTTTCAGGCTTGCGTTTCACGGACGTCGGAAGGGTACAACTCCTCAACTTCTCCGGTTCACTGGTTTAGCGTCCTAGCTCACTGCTTTGCTGTTTTACTTGCGGTTTGAACTCCGTTCTGCTCTTGTTCGGCCTCTGTTTTGCTGCTCACTGCTCAGGCCACCTGTTTTGACGTTTCAACGAACTATTCCAAGTTTTTTGTGGGTTTTTAGTGCAGTCTTGTGTGATTATTTCAAGGATTATGAATGCAGTTTTTTATGTTATTACTTTAAGGTTTTTAGGGAATGTTTTAAGTGTATTTTGCTTCTGTTTTAGGGGTTAAATTACTGCTGTTCGGGCGTGATTTAGGGACTGGTTTGGGTCAGTTTCGGTTTGTGTAAGTGGGCTACGGATTGAACTGTTTGGAGAGGGTATTGTGCGGCAATTCTGAGAAGTAAAGGGGATGCTGTTTTAGGGGGGAATTTTTTTGGGGATGTGTGGATGCTGTTTTGGCGTGGATTTAAGGACTGTGAAGGGGCTGGATGCGGAAATGAGAGAGTTTGGAGGTCTCTTGGGCGTGCAAGAGAAGGCTTGGAGGAGTGTCTTAGGCGTGATTTGAGAGATATGTGTGCTTCGGCTATTGAAGGAGGTGTAGGAGAGAAATTGTTTTTACTTCTTTATGCTATTACCGTGAATGATATTGTCTGAAGGAGCGGATGGCTTTGGTTAGGGGTTGTTTATATAGAGAAGGGTTAGGGCTTCACCTTGTCTCACAAGGAAGGATTTTGGCATTAAAATGAGGATTTGATTTGGTGTTGAGCAAGGAAAGTCAAAGATTGAGGGGGGACAAATCTTGGCTAGAATAAGAAGTCAATATCTTTAATTTGTTATGATTGATTTTAATTAGGCATGACATCTTCTTAATTTAGTATGTGATTTGTTTAGTTAGGAAGTTAATATATTTGATTTATCTTAATTAGGTATGATTATATTTTATGTTTTATTTAATTGGTAAATGGTTTAAATATTTTATTTAATATTTATTGTTTATTTTAATTAAATTGGGATGTGTTTTATGGGCTTTGGGGAGCTAATTGGGCTGGGGTGCGAGGCTAGCAGCAAAACCAGAAACACCGACGCCGTTCGAACGCCAATTCGAACGCTACACGAACGTCCGCAATCTGCCTGACGTTCTAAGGAAGTAACGAACGCATCACTAACGAAGACAGTGAGCTTGTGAAATGAACTTGATGACGTACTTATTTCGGATTTCCCCTTCCGACCTCCGTTTCCCGCAATATCCTTAGCTAAAAAGGGAGTGCCTCCAACTGAGACTCATCATCGGGTTTCACATGCGGAAATGCAATGCCTACAGTCGCCCCCACTTTGATGGGACTTGTCCAGTGTGTGACTTTGAACAATCCTATCAAAGTTATGCAATGCATTTTCACTTACCTGGCTCGTCTGATGCCTCGAGCTGAGTTGGTGCTGCAAGTGGACTTCGATCCTGGGATGCATCCCAATAACTGCAACCGACAACGGGGGCACCTCGACCCTGGGCATCTCGACCCAATACCGTTGATTATAGGGACCTCGCCCTCGAACTGATGATGTAGTGGGTACCTCGTCCCTGGGCACCTCGACCCGGAACTACAACTGACAACAGGGGCACCTCGACCCTGGGCACCTCGACCCAACACCGCTGACTATAGGGACCTCGCCCTCGAACTGATGATGTAGTGGGTAACTCGACCCTGGGCACCTCGACCCGAAACTACAACTGATAACGGGGGCCTCGCCCTCAAGCTGATATGGTCCTCGCCCTCGAGCCGACATGATATGGGCTTCGCCCTCAAGCTGATGTGGGCCTCGCCCCTTGGGACTCATCCCAAAAACTGAAATTGCGCTGACGCTGCTTGGCTTATTTCTGCCGTTTTCTCCTTTCTTCGAACCTGCGAACACAAAACGAAAACAAACACGAAGAGAATGCAATGTTACGTGTATGCATGAATGATTTTCTGATTCCGTTGGGTTAGGTCTTCTGCCAATTCCCGTAGTGACTGCTCGGTCTTCTCTCCCTCAGGCAAAGTATTGCTTTAATCTGTCTACGTTGATCGGCTCGGTGAACTCGTTTCCCTCCAAATCTGATAGCTTCACTGCTCCATTTCCCATTACCTTCTGCACTATGTAAGGTCCTTCCCAGTTAGGTCTGAATTTTCCTCTCGGATCTGTAGTCGACGGCCTCGACTGCTTGAGTACCAAATCACCTTTTCTGATCTTGGTGGGACGTACTTTCTTGTTGAATGCCCGGGCTAGTCTCTTCTGATACAACTGCATGTGATACAAAGACTTCGTTCTCCTCTCATCTAGTAGTGCTAACTGATCAAACCTCTCCGTGGCCCATTCTTGTTCCGGTAATTCTGCCTCTGCTAAAACCCTCATAGACTGTACTTCCACTTCCATTGGTAACACTGCTTCCATTCCATAGACCAAAGAGTAAGGTGTGGCCCATGTTGCTGTCCTTACTGATGTTCTGTACCCCCACAGAGCATATGGTAGTTTCTCGGCCCAATCCCTGCAATTTTCTGTCATCTTGGCTAAAATTGTCTTTATAGTCTTGTTGGCTGCCTCAACTGCCCCATTTGCCTGCGGCCTGTACGGTGATGACTTGTGGTGGCCTATCCCATACCTCTGTAACATTGCTTTCGTCTCTCCTTGAAACTGGACCCTGTTGTCTGTCACTACATGATGCGGCATACCATACCGACAAATAAGGTTCCGAGCTATAAACTTTGCCATCTGCTTTGCTGTAACATTACGGAATTATTCGGCTTCCACCCACTTGAGAAGTAATCTACTGCCACTACTATGAAGCGATGCCCATTTGATGCATTCGGTCGAATTTCCCCAATCATATCAATCCCCCATGCTGAGAAAGGCCACGGCTCTGAAAACCCGTGCAATTCTGTGTGCGGTAAGTGATTCAAATTACCATGTGCTTGACAATCATGACAGTGCTTCACCATCTTCGCGCAATCTGTTTCTATGGTTGACCAATAAAAACCTTGTCTCCCTATCTTGCGGGACAGATTCAACCCTTTCATGTGCGGACCACATACCCCGGCGTGTATTTCTTCCATTACATGCTGAGCTTCTTCTTTTCTCAAACACTTCAACTGAATACCGTTTGCATGTCTCTTGTACAGTTCCCTTTCAAAACCACATACTAGGAAGCTAACTTCTGAATAGCTATTCTGTCTTTTCTGCATGCCCCTTCCGGGAGTTCGCCATGTTCCAGATACCTCTGAATGTCATAATACCAAGGTTTACTGTCGTCGACCTCAACTTCCAGAATTCTTTCTATCTCATAAATAAGTCTGCTCGTTGTTGTCAGTATCAACGGTCTCATCACTAACTTTTCTAGATTTTCCCAAGTCACTGCCAGTGTAGCTAATGCATCAGCCATCTGATTCTCTTCTCTCGGTAAGTGCTGAAACTTACACTTGGGGATAACCTGTGCCAACTTTTTGAGGTGAAAAAGGTAAGGTTTCAACCGTTCTTCTTTCAATTCCCATTCTCCTCGCATGTGCTGGACTACCAACATAGAATCTCCGAAGACTTCCACACTCCCGGCCTTCAAGGCTATCAATGCTGTCAAACCAAAAGCACATCCTTCATACTCGGCCATGTTATTAGTCACTCTGAATGTCAACCTCTTGGCCAAAGGCAAAGTCTCCCCTTCGGGGGTCACTATCATGATTCCAATTCCAACTCCCTTGTAATTCACTGCTCCGTCGAAATACATCTTCTCTGAACTGTTATTGCTTGGATCTCTTCATCTGGAAATTCAAACTTATATTGATTCCCCTCAACAGGTTGCATTGCCAGAAACTCTGCTACTGCTCGCCCTTTGATCACTTTGGAGGTGAGATATTCAATGTCAAACTCTGTCAGCAATACCAACCATCTGCCCAACTTTCCCACTAGTGAAGGCACCGAATGAAGATATTTCAGAGGATTTTCCTTGGCCACTATCTGGATCTTGTATGACTGGAAATAATGCCGCAATTTTCTGGAAGCCCATACCACTGCAAGACAGATCTTCTCAACTTCTTGATACCGAGCCTCATACGGGAGCATCTTCTTACTCAGATAGTAAACTGCATGTTCTACCCCTGTCTCATCTGCCTGTACCATCATTGCCCATAGTGTTTCTGATTCTATAGCCAAATACAATACCAAAGGTCTGCCCGGTCTCGGAGGTTTTAATACAGGAGGCTTTACCAAGTACTCTCTGATCTTGTCGAAGGCTGTCTGACACTGTTCATTCCATCTCACTGGCTGATCTTTTCTCAACAATTTGAAGATAGGCTCACATACTGATGTCAACTTGGCAATGAACCGACTGATGTACTGAATCTTTCCCAAGAATGCTCTGACTTCTTTTTCTGTCTTTGGTGCAGGCATTTCTGTGATTGCCTTAATCTTCTCGGAGTCTACCTTTATTCCGCCCATTCCTACTGTATGACCAAGCAATTTCCTGATGTCACCCCAAACACACATTTCTTGGGATTAAGCCGCAGGTTATATCTGTCAACTCTCTGAAGGAACCTTTCCAGTGCTTCAATATGCCCAACTCTTGTCTCTGATTTTACCATCATGTCATCCACATACACCTCAATCTCTTTGTGCATCAAGTCATGGAAAAGTGTAGTGGCCATCCGCTGATAAGTAGCTCCCGCATTCTTAAGTCCAAACGGCATAACCTTGTAACAATAAGTACCCCACTCGGTAACAAATGCAGTCTTGTGTTTATCTTCCTCAGCCATGAGAACCTGATTGTAACCTGAAAATCCATCTGCAAATGAATACATAGCAGATAAAGCCGCACTATCAACCAGAACATCTATATGCGGCAGAGGAAAATCATCTTTCGGACAAGCCTTGTTGAGATCTCTGTAGTCTACACACATTCTGACATTCCCATCTTTCTTTAGTACCGGCACTATATTAGCCAACCACTCTGGATATTTTACTACTTCCAGGAACCCCACATCTATCTGTTTCTTAACTTCCTCTCTGACTTTCTCAGCCCATTCTGGTCTCATCCGTCGGAGTTTCTGTTTTACTGGCCTCATATTCGGATAAGTTGGTATTGGGTGCTGGGCAATGTTTCTGTCTACTCCAGGCATGTCCTCATAGGACCAAGCAAATACTTTGGCGTATATGACCAACACTTCTTCTAGTTTCTCCGTCTCTTCAGAGGTAACTTCACTTGCAATCAAAATTTCCTTGGGGTTCTCAAGTGTACCCAAGTTAAATGCAGTAGTTCTGGCCGAACTGATATCAAATATGCTTGATTCGTGCAGAGTAAATGGAAATGACTCAGGCAAGTAAGCAAAAGAAATGTCTTTATTATTGGATAATGCGGAAGTACATTCAAACAAATCATGAAGGTAAATGTCTTCATCATCCATAGACACTTCTTCCTCTGCAATCTGATCTTCCTCAGGCTTTTCCTCCTCTCCCAGAGTCAGGCTCTCCAACTTCATCAGTTCTTCCTCCCAATTCTCTTCTTCTTTCTCCACAATTTCTTCAACTATCAGCTTCTTACCCAACATGTCCTGGAAGATCTCAAATCCAGGTACCACAATCCCATTAACTTCCACAGGTTCAGGCTCCCCTTGATATCCTGAAGCTTTCACAAAACATTCCATCAGTTTCAGGCCCTTTTTCTTGACCTTTGGCTTTTCTTCATCAGACTTATACCCCAAACCTTTCCGAGTGGTCTGTCCTATGAAATCTGGCAACTTTGAACCTTCATCCGGTTCAAACTTCATTTTTCTCATGATCCTGGCCACCCTAGGATCCACCCATTTCTCAAAAGTAGATGACACCTGAAACCTAGTGAAAGGTTGTATCTCCAAGGCAGCCACGGCATTATCTACCTCAGCCCGGATAGTAACAACTTCTCCCTCATACGGGAACTTGATCATCTGATGCAAAGTGGAAGGCACGCCCCCAAGTTTGTGAAACCAAGGCCTTCCCAACAATAAGGCAAAAGTGGCTGGGATGTCCAGCACTGTAAACTCAACTTCATCTTCAATAGGGCCTACCTTGACCATAGCCACAAAAGTACCTTCAACTCCCCTTTTACTGTCATCATAAGCCTTAATAGTCATAATGGAAGGGTCCAAGTCTGTTGCTTTCATACCCAATCTTGCCAGAATTTTCAACGGGCACACATTGATGGACGAACCGTCATCCACTATCACACATGAAGTTTTCTTGCCCCTCACTTCGGCCCTGATAAATAGAGGCCTATTATGATTTCTCCCTTCCGGCGGGAGTTCATCCTCAGAAAAAGATATCTGCAAAGCTTCTTTCTGAACTGACCCAACAAACATTGCAGGGTTGGCGTCTTCCGGTACCACAATTTTGCTCAAGGCCTCAACCATAGCCTGCCTATGCTCTCGAGGAGCACATAACAGTTCCCAGATACTCACTTATGCTCTAGTCTTCCTCAATTGCTTCAACACTATATCCCCCTCAGTATTTTCTGCAGTCTCAACCACTTCCCTACCATCTGTCAAAACTTCCTTACCCTTTTCTGCCATATCATTGTAAAAGTGACCGCTACGCGTCATTCCCCTTACTTCTTCCTCATCACTGCTAGAGAAATCAAGCCAAATCTTTTTCCCCTGCTCTGTCTCATCTTCACTAGTACTATCCCAAATTCCAAGGCAAAAGGCTTGAGGGTGGAAGGATTTTAGGACAAGGTCTTCTGGGAGGCTAGAATTGATCATATAGGCTGGTGGCGGTACGGCGCAGTAATTGGGTAAGGGGTTTCTGTGTGTGTCAGGCTGTTCTGTTTCTAGATCAGGTATTTTCTTGGAGTCTATCAGGTCTTGGATTTCATGGCGGAGTCGGGCGCAATTGTCAGTGTCATGGCCCTTTTGTTGGTGAAAGTGACAGTAAAGGTTTAGGTTATAATATGATGGTAGGGGATTGGGTAATGGTTTGGCTTCCAAGGGTTTTAAAAGCCCTTGCCTCTTCAGTTTCTCTAGCACCTTGGACAGGGGCCTTCCTAAGTTGGAAAACTACCAGTTTCGGATAGCGGTAATCTCAGCAGAAACGGGCTTTGCTCTGGATGTTCCTGTGGGACACAGAAACTGGACGACGCATGCTGTCCCGGGCTCGCGGCCCGGTCGGGAGTACGGAGTAGCCACGGGGGACTAAACCGGAGAATAATGGAGTCGCCACCCGGTGTGAACCGGGAAAATGAGATTTAAGGCCGCACTCACCCCTCGCAAGGGAAGACCTCAAACCGTTGGGTTCGGAATGGTCCCTTACTCATGTCACTTGTAATGAAAGGATTTATATAATAATTTAAACAACAAGCTGAAGTAACACTTATTTCTAAGGGTATCATGCTTCTAAATTCACATTTATAAGATAAAATATGCGCCTAAACATACATGTATTTCACATATAAGATTGCATGCTTAGAAGTACATTAAATCAACAAACAGACAATTTCATTGGCATGTTGTATTCATGAAAACGCAAGCACATACTAACCACACAAGCACACATAAAGGCGAATCAAATGATGATGAACATGTGATTTCATAGACATACCATAAACAAATAGCCATTATATTTCCATGCACAAACAAAAGGGTCGACTAAGTACATAATGCAAAAAGACGCTTAGGGATGCAATTAGGCATTAAGTGAGCATGCTATGACATGGTGCAAAAGAAGATAGATATAGGCATAGACGCACATATGATGAAAATGACTCAATTCAGTGTGTTCGCGTTCGTGTAGCGTTCGTAACGCGTTCGAACGGTAAACAGAAGGTTCGCGTTCGTATGGCGTTTGATAACGCGTTCGAACGAGACCAGACAGAAAACATGCGTTCGTGCGGCGTTCTGAAACGCGTTCGAACGAGGATCAGCAGTGACCTCCAAAATGCAGTAAACAACACGACACATACATGGACGGATGAGTATATGAATGTAGTAAACAATAACGGATTAAGGGGCGCGGCAAATCACTGTAGCAAAGTAGCTTTCAAGCATTTTCATTTCTCACCCCTCAAGTGGAGGACCCTTAATCTCACTTGATAAGCCCATGCGCAATGCAATACGATGTATGAATTTTCAAAAAGACGTTATGAAGCGAATAACTAAATAAAAGAGGCGCGGCAAAGTATTGCCGTAAAGGTGGCCTTTTAGGCTCTTTGTCTCTCAAAGAGATGACCTTTAGACCAACATACTAAGCCCATGCGCAATGTGATATGATGCATGGTCATGTAAGAAGACGTCATACTAAACAACAAATAAAAGGGGGCGCGGCGAAGTACTGCCGTAAAGGTGGCCTTTTGGGGCTCTTTGTCTCTCTTTGTCTCTCAAAGAGAGGACCTTTAGACCAACATACTAAGACCATGCGCTCAATCGCATCATACATACAAAAATAAAGACAATCATATCAAACTTAGTATGTCGGATTGAACGTATTTTGCATTCAACCGAACACACATCAACCGGCGCGGCAAAGCATCGTGGTAAAGGATTTTAACCCCTCCAAATAGGGAACCTTTAATCCGACTTACTAAGCCCATGCGCTCGATCGCATCATAACATAAATAAATAACATGCGGAAATTAAAAGACGGAATAATAAAGTGCGAATAATCAAAATAACATAAAGCAAAATATGCGCCGTTACTCAAGTGGTACGTGGAGTTGTATCCAAAGTACAGACCGCACTACCGTCATTT
Organism: Zanthoxylum bungeanum; assembly: GCA_019454045.1. NCBI lineage: Eukaryota > Viridiplantae > Streptophyta > Magnoliopsida > Sapindales > Rutaceae > Zanthoxylum > Zanthoxylum bungeanum. The sequence continues at coordinate 22,273 of SKCR01046103.1, read as the reverse complement.
ATTCGAATCGGCTACGGAATTTACGTCTGGGTTTCCATCCTATATACCACGAGAGACGACGTATTTTCCGTTTTAATCAATGGCCACAACACACATCACATGCAAACAATATTCAATAAATAATTAACACACATTAAAAGAATCAATAGAAATCAAATAAAAAAGTGTGAAAGGTACCCTCAGGTCTAACCTTTTAAGTCGTCTTTCGGACTCGCGTTTACAACCGTCGGAAGGGCTATCACTCCGCAACTTTTCTGGTTCACTTGCTTAGCGTCTTAACTTGTTGTTCCACTGTTTTCCCCGCTGTTTTCACTCCGTTTTGCTGCTATTTCATGGCAGTTTTCTGGTCACTGTTCAGGTGTGTTTGTTCACTGTTTGGGGGCTGTTTTATGCATTTTTGGAGGGTAAAGGGGTGCTGTTTTGGAAGGGTTTCGGGAGCAGTTTCTGGTCACTGTTTTGAGCAGTTTATAGGGGCTGTTTCTGGGGTTATTACTTCGGTGATTTTGGAGGCAGTTTGAGGCAGTTTGGTGGCTTATTATTTCTTGTTTTTGCACTGGCTGTAGGGTTTATTAAGTGGGATGAAGATAGATTCGTGAGGGGGCAGGTGGCGTGAGTGTCTTATGTGGCTTTGTGCACGTGGGTGCTGGGTGTTGAAGGTTTTTGACTGCGTGAATGGTAGGCTTCGTGGCGTGATTTGAAGGTTGATGAAGTCAGGGGCGTGAGGGGTGAAGGCTATGGCCGATTGAAGGGCAGTACGTGCATGTCTTTGAGTGTGTAGGTTACGTGTGAGGCTAGGGAAGAGTTAGGCGTGGACGTGTTCAGGTTGGCTTTATTTGTTGAACTGGTAGTGGAAGTGGGTTGGTCAGAGAGAGGGAGCTGCTTGAGTTGTTTTGTTTGTGGCGTTAGTGGGGTGAGGCCGTGAGAGAGAGGGGGGCTGCTGCTACGTGAGTGTCTCTGGTTTATTATTTTTGTGTTTTTAGTTTGGCCGTGTGAGAGTGAAGTAGTTGGGAGAGAGGTGAGGTTTGTATTATTTGGTTGTGGCCGTGTCTTGTCCTCCTCCTTAGGGTTTAGTTTAGTGTTATATTTATAGTGAGAGGGTATGGTTTGCATGGTTGGTGTCAACAAGGAAATGATTTGATTGATTGGGGGGACAAAATTTGGTGAATTAGGAAGGTTGAATATTTAGTTTGTGTGATTAGGCATATAATATTTTAAGTTAGGAATAATATTGTTGATTGATTTTATTAGGCATGCAATTTCTTTAATTTGGGTAAGTATTTTTATTATTTTGGTAGTGATTATTGAGATTTCATTTGTTTATTAATCATTTTAATTATATCTTATTTATTTAATGGTAAATGTTTAATTTGTTTTAATTTGTTTATTAATTAATCAATGGTTATTTTAATTCAATTATTTTAATTTAATTTATTTTAGTTTAATGGTTTCAATGGATTTTAATTGGTTTTATTCAATTTAATTTAATTTGTATTAATTTGTGACATATATTTTAAATGTTATTGGATGTGATTTAAGGGCTTGGGCCAAGGTTAAGTTTTAAACGGAGATCCAACAGCAAACCGAAGCTAAACACGTGAACTAAATCCGACAAAAACCGTCAATTCTGACTCTTCCTTCCGACGTCCGTTTCCCGCGATTTCCGCGACTTAAGAGATAGTGCCTCCAAATGAGGCTCATCATCGGGTTTCACAGCAAAAATACAATGCCTACAGTTCCCCCAATGGGCCTCCTGTTCAGACCATAGAATTTCTATTCTCGGCCTCTTCTTCCTCAATATCCATGACAGTTTCCCTCAACTGCCGAAAGTCTGCAATCATGGAGGTCATCCTCCTCAACTTGCTATAAATGGAGGGCTTGTGCCCTGATAATCATCTTAATATGATCCTTCTCCGAAGGCCTAGTCTGCATCTTTAATAATGACCCTCCACCGGTCCACATACTCCTTAAAATCTCATCCGCTTCTGTTAACATTCTCCAGATCGCGGAGTGAAAGATCGATTCTAGGTCAGTGACATACTGCTTCAGGAAGCATCAGCCAACTCCATCCAATCTTCCCACTTTCTCTCCAAACTGTGGTACCACACCACGAGAGCTCCCTCGAGCGACATTCCAAACATTTTCTGCACTTGGCGCTGAGACAGGCCAACTGAACTCATGACTGATACAAACTGTCGGGATGCACCCTTGGATCCCCATTCCGTTAATCTTAGCCATATCAGGCATCTTGAACTGTGCCGGCAACTGTTCTCGAAAGTCGGTGTGTCATAATCCAGCAGATCCTCATTTACCTCATCTTGCGGGTAACTGTTGAAAAATTAATCCATGTCCCAAGATCAAAAGCCAAGCAAAATATATATAAAAGAATGAACAATATGAAGTATGGCGGAATCATACTCACAAAGATCGGAATGGGATGCGTTGATGAAACAAAACTTTTCCTTGTGCAGTGAAGGATTCGGCCAGCAGAAGAAAAAGAAGAGCTACCATTTGCAATGTCCCTTTAGCAAATTTGGAAGCTCCAAGCAATGTTGATCCTTCCAAGCTCTAAGATGAGTTTCCCATAACACCTTTGTATGATCCCTTGATGGTGCTAGCCAAAGTTGTGAATTAAAGTTCCAAACTTGTACACTTTCTTCTAGTCTTGCCACAAAACAAATGAAGAAATGGAGAGCCAAAACTTGCTCACTGTTTCGGTAATTTGAGAGGGAGAGAGATCTGATTTTTGTTACAAAAATCAATTATATTTATGCCATAATATTATTAAATAATAATAAACTTATGACACAAACCATGCAAAGGCTTAGAGTGTCAAACACTCAATTTCCATGCAATACCCTTGAGTGCATTGTACACTATCTCCATGCAATGCATCAACAATTAAATAATGCATATAATGACATGTGTCATGTGGGCCCCACACGTTTCCAAATGAAAGTGGGCCCACGTGCACTCACGCGTTCGGGTCGATATTTCCGAAATACCGAACTTACGTCGCGACGTTAATTAAATCGAATTTAAATAAATAATGCGCCTAGCGAAATTATTATTTACGTCGCTAACGAATTAATTCTAAATTAACTCGTTTGCCCGAATTAAAATCTAATTTTAATTTCGCGTCGAAATCGAATTTCGATTATTATATCGAATATAATAATTTTACGATTAATTCCAAATTAACCGTTCTCTCTCTTTATATAGTACTTTATCCAAGATAAAGTCTCTCCGTAATTAATCCAAGATTAATCGAGTTTGAATCATACGTCATTGGTGAATCTTCGGGAAGCGACCCAAGAGATCCCTAGATATGTTGGCAGTAAATCCGGTTGTCGAACTATCCGAACACGTACGTACCAAGTACTACGTTTTTCCGATTTACAAGACAAGGTTAGCCTCTAGCAAAACGCCATGTCTACCCAATTCTCTAGAAATATTCTTATTGGAATATAAGATCTATAACAGGCGTAGTATACCGTAGTATAGTGTATATCGAACCAGTATCGGATGATCACATGTAAGGCCTGGGGCTGGAGATGTGTCTGCCCCGTACGATACATATCGGACATCAAGCAACCAGTCTCTTTGAATCGGATAATCCTGACCTAGTCATATTATCCCGATGGTTGCAACCATTATAGAGTACTAGTTCTGTATCCCTCGCGATCATCTTCTCCATATGTCTGAAGTGATACTTCCATCTTGACATCACATCCAATACACTACGATTCTCGATAAACCCAGAAGAGGTGTACACAGAACCCGTTAAAGCCCTGGACCACCAAAACTAAAGTTTACCGATTGTCGTAAGTACTAGCGATGCAAGTCTCAGGTTAAGATCATATGCACCTACCCTGAAGCGGACTCCCATAGACACGCAGACATACTACCAATGGGACTCCGCGGGGTCTATCCAGAGCGAAGCTGTTTTCCGTACCATCGGTAAAACACAACCTCCTACCGCACTTGCATAAGTATCCTATACTTAAATATATGAGAACTATGCCGTTGTGCCCTCACAACATGCACGAGTGCAGTACTAGTCTATTCCGCATTATCGATGTCCAATCTCGATAATACTACGACTAGGGATATTTAATGATTAAACCTTTATGGATTGATACTGTCTCATATCATCACAATCCGGAACTAATCATAGGGACTTTTACCATTTATATATCAAAGTAAATAAATTACAAAACGGTAAAAGGCAATTTCATTACTACATAGTTAATTTTGTACAATAATACAATATCATTTACAAAATAGTGACGCTATGGGTCATTACTGTCTAACAATCTCCCACTTGGCCTATAGCCAGTCACTCAAGCATCTAATACCTGAACTATGTACATGTCGCTCAAACTTTTCCCGAGGAATAGCCTTCGTCAGCGGATCTGCAATATTATCCTCTGATGCGATCTTTTCGATTTTCACATCGCCACGATGTATGATCTCTCGAATCAGATGGAATCGTCGAAGAACATGTTTGGATCGTTGATGAGACCTTGGTTCCTTAGCCTGTGCTATAGCCCCACTATTGTCACAATACAATGGAACGGGCTCAGCTGCTAACGGAACTACTCCTAATCCAATTAGAAATTTACGGATCCAAACTGCCTCTTTTGCTGCTTCAGCTGCTGCAATGTACTCTGCTTCAGTTGTTGAATCGGCAACAGTATCTTGCTTGGAAGATTTCCAGCTCACTGCTCCGTTATTCAAGCAAAATATGTACCCGGTTTGCGACTTGAAGTCGTCTCTGTCGGTTTGGAAACTTGCATCGGTATACCCAGATACCTCAAGTTCTCCATCTCCATAGATTAAGAAAACATCCTTAGTTCTTTTAAGATACCTAAGGATACTCTTAACCGCCATCCAGTGATCCTGTCCTGGATCGGCCTGATATCGACTGCACATGCTCAAAGCATAGGACACATCAGGTCGTGTACATATCATGGCATACATGATCGATCCGACTGCCGAGGCGAACGGAGTCCGACTCATGTTGTCTCTCTCATCTTGTGTTTTAGGACACATGTCCCTAGATAGAAAGACGCCATGTGATGTTGGCAACAGTCCCCTCTTGGACTGATCCATGTTGAATCTCTTCAACACTTTATCAATATATGTACTCTGGGAGAGTCCAAGTAGCCTTCTAGATCTATCCCGGTAGATCTTTATTCCTAGAATAAAAGCTGCTTCTCCCAGATCTTTCATGGAGAATTTCAATGAAAGCCAAGCTTTCACCGACGTTAACATGGGAATGTCATTGCCTATAAGCAATACATCGTCGACATAAAGGACAATAAAAGTCAGTGCACTCCCACTAACCTTCTTATATACACAAGGATCATCTACGTTTTGAATGAAATCATTTTTTTATGACCTCATCAAAACGTTGGTTCCATGACCTCGATGCTTGCTTCAGTCCATAAATGGACCGATTTAACTTACAAACCTTGTTTGCAAGTCTTGGTGCGATAAAACCGTCAGGTTGTTGCATATAAACATCCTCCAACAGGTTTCCGTTAAGGAAAGCGGTTTTAACGTCCATCTGCCATATTTCGTAATCGTAATATGCAGCTATGCAAGCATTATCCGAATGGAATTTAATCATGGCAACGGGTGAGAAAGTTTCGTCATAATCAACTCCAAGTTGTTGACGATACCCCTTCGCTACAAGCCTAGCTTTGTACGTTTGTATGTTGCCATCCATGTCTGTCTTCTTCTTGAAGACCCATTTGCATCCAATAGGCTTTACGCCTTCTGGTGCATCAACCAGTGTCCAAACTTGGTTGGTATACATGGAATCCATTTCGGCCTTCATGGCCTCTTGCCATAAAGTGGATTCGATACCTTGTATCGCTTCCTTATACGTAGCCGGTTCAGTATCCTCAATAAGATTAATATCTACATGAGGCGAGATCAGGAATCCATACCTCTCAGGTATTACCCTGACTCTCTCCGACCTACGTAGTCCTTGTGTAATTGAAGATTGTGGTTCAGTCTCATCCTGGATGGACTGTTCATGTTCCGTTCTTGATTCATTGCCAGGAACAGTATCACTACGACTTTCGTCGAGTTCTACTTTCCTCCCACTAAACACTGCATTTAGGAATTCCTTCTCAAGGAAAACCGCATGTAGAGCAACAAATACTTTGTTCTCTTGTGGGTAATAGAAGTAATATCCTTTGGTTTCCTTAGGATATCCAACAAATAGGCATTTATCTGATTTGGGTTCAAGTTTGGTACCTTCCAAACGTTTGACGTATGCCCAGCAACCCCAAATCTTCAGGAATGAGAAACCTGGTTTCTTTCCTGTCCATATCTCATACGGAGTCTGTTCAACAGACTTTGACGGAACCCTATTCAAAATAAGAATTGCACTTTCTAATGCATGTCCCCAGAAGGATATAGGTAGCTCAGTGCGACTCATCATCGACCTTACCATGTCAAGCAAGGTACGGTTTCTCCGTTCAGACACACCATTTAATTGTGGTGTTCCAGGAGGAGTCCATTGTGAAAGAATACCATATTCTTTCAAGTAATCTTGAAACTCATTACTTAAGTATTCGCCACCACGGTCCGACCGTAATGTTTTAATACTCTTGCCTGTTTGTTTTTCAACTTCGTGTCGAAACTCTTTGAATTTCTCAAAAGTTTCCGACTTGTGCATCATTAGATACACATAACCATAACGTGATGCATCATCCGTAAAGGTTACGAAGTATCGATATCCACCTCTAGCCTGGCTAGACATGGGCCCACAAACGTCACTATGAACGAGGGCTAACAGTTCAGTGGCGCGTTCACCTTTACCACTAAAAGGTGATTTAGGCATTTTGCCTAATAAACAGGATTCGCAGACGTCATATGAATTTGGATCAAATCCGTCCAAGTACCCACTCTTCGAAAGTGTGGATATGCGAGTCTTGTTGATGTGTCCCAGACGACAATGCCACAAATAAGTTTCTTCCTTTGGATTACTCATTTTGAGCCTTTTGTTTGTTATTTTACATTTTGGAGATTCATTTATATTCAAAATATAAAGACCATTATTTGCATCAGCACTGCAAATTTCTGCATCATTTTTATATAAATAACACCTGGTGTTTTTAAATACAAAAGTGTACCCATACTGGGTTAACAAAGATACAGAAATTATATTCTTAGTTAAACTAGGAACATAATAACAGTTCAAAAGTTTAAGTACATGCCCCGAGGGCAGTTCCAAAACAAAAGTGCCTACGGCCAAAACAGCAACAGAAGTTCCATTTCCAACTCGTAGATCAACCTCCCCCGAAGCCAGTCTCCTGCTATCATGCAGATCCTGCACATCAGTACAAATATGAGAACCACAGCCAGAATCAAAAATCCAATTTTTATTAAGACTAGAAGTAGTCATATTTATCTCAATAACAAACATACCTGAGGCCGGTGCCTTGCCCGCCTGTATGTCCTCCTTATGTCCCTTGTTCATGCGGCAGTCACGCTTCCAGTGACCTTCTTGCCGCATTTCAGGCAAACATCTTGAGACTTGTCCCTTGGCTTCCCAGAAGCCTTTGTTGACTTGGCCTTGCCTTTGTTCTTATGCTTTTTCTTCTTAACACCCCCAGTTGCCTTGAGCCCAGCTTTCGGCGTTTGAGATGTTGTTGCAAAGTGCGCCTCGCGCTTGTTGCCTTTCAGAAGTTCTTTCTCTGACTCCTTGAGAATCGACAATAACTCTCCAAGAGTGTCATCCGAATTCATCAGTTTGTAGTTGATGACAATCTGTTTCCAAGTATCGGGTAGTGACTGTAGAAGTACATCTATAGCCAGCTCAGCCTCCAAGACTATACCCATATTAGCCAGTTCATCAATATCGGCTATCATTTGAGTCCCATGGACCTCAACAGAACTACCATCAGTCATACGGGAGCGAAAGATTTTCTTCACCAACTCGTACCTCGCCATCCGCTTATTAGTGCGGTGAAGATCTTGCAATCTTGCCATCATATTATAAGGATCCAAGTCCCTATTTTGGCGACGAAAGTGTTGAGTCATTGAAGCAAGCATGATCGACTGAGCCGTGTCACAATCATCACTGTGAGTTTTCCATAACTCCAGCTCAAGTGGCTCAGTGGGCTTAGGCCCGAGAGGTCTTTGTATCGTATACAGTATCCTCTCCGCCCCAAGGACTATCCTTAGGTTCATTTCCCAATCAGCAAAGTTTGTCCCCTTAAAGACATTGTCACCCATGATGATGTCTCGGACATTTACCTTGCTTGCCATCTTAACTACGATAGTCCAACTATCTAGTTAACGATAAAATGGGTACAGTCAAACTGTTACAAGAAAAATAACATTTTATTAGTCCAACTAATGTTAAATATTGACGAAATAAATTTTGTAAGCGCGTAAAGCTAAGTATCTGAATGAAATTGCAAACTCAATACTAGCCTCCCACTATTTTCTACAAGTCTCTAACCCTCTGTTGAGTACTCGGGAAATCCAATTTCCTAGTGGGCTAGGATCCCGTTAAATAACACACAACCTTGACTTGGCCAACAAGTTGTATGATATTTAACTAGGTAGATCTCGAAGATCAATTGGATCCCATCCAATTCCTAGATCCGGTAGGTGGACATCCAAGTCCGAAACATATATATCTAATACATATGTCAATGTATCCAATACATTTTCCTAACCATTTCCTCTGAATCAACTAAGCCTTGGCTTTGGCACAACAAACCTAATGATTCCAGTTAAGCGGGACCCATTGACGAGGAAAGTTTCGTAATCAATGTCGATGGACAAGAAGTGATCTTGACTTTGGCCAACAAATCACAACTTGGACAGGACACCGATGTGGAACAAAACTCTCATGATTCAAACACATCCTCAATTGACAAAGGTCTTGACTTTGGCCAACAAACCAATGCCAATTTCGGATCTTGAGAAAGAATCATTCAACGGAAGGAAAATCGCTTAATATTGTTTGAGGGATTTTTCGCGTAATTGGCAACCAATTAATTTATCTTTGTTAGGTCTCATCATCATACACCCTTAAGCATGCTTCTAAAACATCATAAAGTGCGTAAAGTAAAGTAATAGTGATATGCGGATGGATATATAAACAACTTGTTCCTAGAACAAATCACTCCCTTTCCTCTCCCCGCTAGCACTATTCTACTTCTACCCAATTACATAATACAATAAGAGAAACCTCATTTACATTGAGGGGAATTAGGTGAGAAGAGAATACAAAGAGATAAAGAGATAAGGCTGGACACGCAGGTCCAATTTATAAATTCCAAATTTACAATAATTTCTAAAATTACCCTTCCCTTCTAATATCCATCCGATATACACTATTCATTCAACACATCCACATTCATTCATTCAAGGCATGTTATACAACCAATCAAATCCAATTAATTAGTCTTTAATTAGGTGACAATACAATGTTCAAACAATTGTTTGCATTTGCGCGAGTCCAACTCGTTTTGAGAATAAATACTTATGGTATGAATTCACGAATTATATCGAACTACTCGTTAAATCCAATTTAAGTCGTATTCAATACTAATCCTATTATTTAATTCTAAATTAAATATTTACACTTTTATTGTGCTTTTATAACTTAGATTCCAAATCTAGTACTATTGGGTCTCAAAGCCCAACTAACATCTAATGTCCGTTTAATTAAAGTCCGATGGGCTTTCTATTGATTTCATTAGGCTTGGGCCTTGGTCAATGTGGGTCAAACCCAATTTCCAAGCCCAATAAGGAATCACCCTCATTTGCCATTAAAATCAATATCAAGCCCATAAGGCCCAATTAAACATAAAAGCCCATTTATTACATTTGGACTTAAATGGTGTGATTTAGGCCCATTTTGGATCCAATCCAAATGGTCCAAATCTACTTGGCCCAACCAAGCCCATTTATGTCCAAATATAATAGTTTTAGGCCCAATTCCAATTTAAGCCCAATTAACCAAATTTTAAAATTCCAAATTTTATAACTTAATTAATTAAAGTGTATTCATGATTAATCCTTTAAATCAATATTCCCAAAATATCAAATTAATCCATTAATCATATTTTTATCTTAAATATATGTCCAACATTATTTAATCAAAAAATCAAGTCCCTAACTCATCAAGCATTCGGCCAAGGTGATTAAAATGGTTCCGATTTCGTTTTCAATCCAATCGAGTTACAAATCATCATTCCATATTATTTCAAGTCATCTAATGTCTTAAAATTAAAAAATCATCTAGTCCACATGCTTGCATGTATTCGGCCAAGCCTCATTGGGTTGGAAAAATTAATCCAATTTATTTTCCATGAAATTGATGATGTATAATCTATTATAACATACATCTAAGCATATTTAATCAAGCAAACTCATCAAATCATGCTTCAAACAATTTTCCCCAAATAACATCCTAATATATTTGCATGCTCTTTAAGCTCAATGATACCATTGTTGGAAAAATTAATCCATGTCCCAAGATCAAAAGCACAAGCAAAATATATATAAAAGAATGAACAATATTGAAGTATGGCGGAATCATACTCACAAAGATCGGAATGAGGATGCGTTGATGAAACAAAACTTTCTCCTTTGTGCAGTGAAGGATTCGGCCAAGCAGAAAAGAGAAGCTCCAAGCAATGTTTGATCCTTCCAAGCTCTAAGATGAGTTTCCCATAACACCTTTGTATGATCCCTTGATGGTGCTAGCCAAAGTTGTGATTAAAGTTCCAAACTTGTACACTTCTTCAAGTCTTGCACAAAAACAAATGAAGAAATGGAGAGCCAAAACTTGCTCACTGTTTCGGTAATTTGAGAGGGAGAAGAGATTGATTTTTTGTTACAAAAATCAATTTATATTTATGCCATAATATTATTAAATAATAATAATAACTTATGACACAAACCATGCAAAGGCTTAGAGTGTCAAACACTCAATTTCCATGCAATACCCTTGAGTGCATTGTACACTATCTCATGCAATGCATCAACAATTAAATAATGCATATAATGACATGTGTCATGTGGGCCCCACACGTTTCCAAATGAAAGTGGGCCCACGTGCACTCACGCGTTCGGGTCGATCGATATTCCGAAATACCGAACTTACGTCGCGACGTTAATTAAATCGAATTAAATAAATAATTGCGCCTAGCGAAATTATTATTTACGTCGCTAACGAATTAATTCTAAATTAACTCGTTTGCCCGAATTAAAATCTAATTTTAATTTCGCGTCGAAATCGAATTTCGATTATTATATCGAATATAATAATTTTACGATTAATTCCAAATTAATCGTTCTCTCTTTTATATAGTACTTTATCCAAGATAAAGTCTCTCCGTAATTAATCCAAGATTAATCGAGTTTGAATCATACGTCATTGGTGAATCTTCGGGAAGCGACCCAAGAGATCCCTAGATATGTTGGCAGTAAATCCGGTTGTCGAACTATCCGAACACGTACGTACCAAGTACTACTGTTTTTCCGATTTACAAGACAAGGTTAGCCTCTAGCAAAACGCCATGTCTACCCAATTCTCTAGAAATATTCTTATTGGAATATAAGATCTATAACAGGCGTAGTATACCGTAGTATAGTGTATATCGAACCAGTATCGGATGATCACATGTAAGGCCTGGGGCTGGAGATGTGTCTGCCCCGCCCCGTACGATACAATATCGGACATCAAGCAACCAGTCTCTTTGAATCGGATAATCCTGACCTAGTCATATTATCCCGATGGTTGCAACCATTATAGAGTACTAGTTTTGTATCCCTCGCGATCATCTTCTCCATATGTCTGAAGTGATACTTCCATCTTGACATCACATCCAATACACTACGATTCTCGATAAACCAGAAGAGGTGTACACAGAACCCGTTAAAGCCCTGGACCACCAAAACTAAAGTTTACCGATTGTCGTAAGTACTAGCGATGCAAGTCTCAGGTTAAGATCATATGCACCTACCCTGAAGCGGACTCCCATAGACACGCAGACATACTACCAATGGGACTCCGCGGGGTCTATCCAGAGCGAAGCTGTTTTCCGTACCATCGGTAAAACACAACCTCCTACCGCACTTGCATAAGTATCCTATACTTAAATATATGAGAACTATGCCGTTGTGCCCTCACAACATGCACGAGTGCAGTACTAGTCTATTCCGCATTATCGATGTCCAATCTCGATAATACTACGACTAGGGATATTTAATGATTAAACCTTTATGGATTGATACTGTCTCATATCATCACAATCCGGAACTAATCATAGGGACTTTTACCATTTATATATCAAAGTAAATAAATTACAAAACGGTAAAAGGCAATTTCATTACTACATACAATAATACAATATCATTTACAAAATAGTGACGCTATGGGTCATTACTGTCTAACATAACCGATCAACCTGATCCTGAACGTTTCTGTAACTATGCCTGAGACCTAGATACTCTGCCTGCTGCATACTCTGCCTATCATCATCAAAAGGGGGTATTCATCCCCCAATCTGTTCGGAGATTCCTTGCCTCACATCCCCAGAATTACCAAGCACGAGACCCAGCTATACAGACATAGCAGTAGTCAAAACTTGAACGGTTTCAGTGACCTTGGCGAGACCGTTCTCTACTGATCATAAGGGACACCTCATTATCGGATTCACTCATACTTGTCTTTTAGGAGTCTTGTCCCTTCTCTAACCCAAACGGTATCTATGATGTCTTTTTGAGACATAGCATGGTGTTAACATGATATAGTATGATGAGGTGCAGAGATGCATGTAACATATATAATATACTAAAATAAATATAACTCTGAAACAAATAGGCCCGTTATCTTTAGATCTTTCGGGCTAATTGTCATAGGAGTGAACCATCCCAGTTAAAGGCCCAATGAGTTCACATTCTCATGACAAAAGATGCCCGACTCTAAATCCAAATGGTAACGTTCCAAACACAATCACAAAGTGGACATAACGCCTTAGAAGCCTTTGGCACCATAGTCATGAAATACGTTCTTGTCCTAGTTTAAATGGCCCGACAAGCCCATATCCCATGACAAATGGTCCAAAGGATCCAAACGACGATGTTCCCAAACACAAGCATAGAAGAAAGATGATTTAAACATGACATAATAATTTCTACATAATGGCCTATCAACATTTCAGAAGCTTTTGGCCTAATAGTCATAAGGTGCGAACTTGCCCCAGTTTAAATGGCCCAGCAAGCCCGCATTTCTGACAATAGTCCAACTGCATCCAAATGAGGATGGTCCACAGCACATATTCAGGAAATAATTGTTACTTTAGCCAACCCGGTCTATGGGTGGGTTAGCAAGAGTATAGACAAAGGCTCTCACCACCGGCGAAGGATGGCCCACAACTAGGTCTCCACCCTCATAGGTTCGAGCAACCACGTAAGCGCACCCTTTTTTATACACTAAGGTACGTGCCAATGAGCTATGGTGTGTGACGGACTGTCAAATGATTTCCCGTTGTAGATTCCCAGAGGGAAGGTGGAGCGAGGCTCACTTAAATACCCAAGCCTCTTAGGCTCTTATCGCTTGGTGTCAGGAATAAACAACAGTCCTCCAAATTAGTCCATCACAATAGCTACGAGTAGATGGCTATCTAGGTGCCTTCACAGCTTTTCCTTCTAGAAAGGTAGTGAATGAAGGAAGACACCAAACCATTACCTAGCCTCAAAATGCCTCTGATTAAACCCCACTTTATCCACTATGGACCACGGTCAATTAAAACATAAATCCAAACATCACAAGACAATATTTCGGGGCTGATTCTCTATCCCAGTGGAGTCGCCAGACTGTGGGACACAGAAACTGGGCGACGCATGCTTTCCCGGGCTCGCGGCCCGGTCGGGAGTACGAATAGCCACGGGGGACTAAACCGGAGAATAATGGAGTCGCCACCCGGTGTGAGCCGGGAAAATGAGATTTAAGGCCGCACTCACCCCTCGCAAGGGAAGACCTCAAACCGTTGGGTTCGGAATGGTCCCTTACTTATGCCACTTGTAATGAAAGGATTTATTGATAATTTAATCAGGCTTAAGTAATACTTATTTCTAAGAATATCATGCTTCTAAATCCACATACATCATCAACAAGTTCATCTAAATTTATATAAACACATATTCGAATTTGCATACAGCCTATTTGCATGTAATCTATGTCTCAATTTGCATACATAAGGTTTATCATACGGCAAGCATACAAGTTAATGAACGCATTGGTGGACACAGAAGCGCAAACAAATAGCATTCTTACTAGCATGCATATTAAGAAAAGATATTTAAGCGCATAACAGAAATAGACAACTAGAGAGGTAATACAAGTGCATAACGTAAAAAGGGAACTATGTGCTAAGATGGACATGTCGTAATGTGATGCAAGAGGATCTGTTTACCGTGGCATTCGTGCAGCGTTCGTAGATACGCGTTCGAACGGTAAACAGAAGGTTCTCGTTCGAGTAGCGTTCGTAAACGCCTTCGAACAGAAATGAAACAGAATGCTCACGTTCGTATGGCGTTTGTGAACGCGTTCGAACAGAAATGAGACCTGATGCATGATAAGGCAAAATGCATGCGCGTTCGAGTTGCGTTCGTAAATGCGTTCGAACGGGAACAGACCTGATGCATGAAATGGGACGTAATACATAAACAACAAAATAAAGGGGCGCGGTGAAGTACTGCCGTAAAGGTGGCCTTTTGGGGCTCTTGGTCTCTCAAAGAGAGGACCTTTAGACCAACATACTAAGCCCATGCGCGTCACATCACAATACATGAAATAAAGACAATAAAAGTGTAGGACTTCGTATGCCCAATTGAACATACATTCAACCCAAACACACTTCGTCCGGCGCGGCGAAGTAGTGTCACAAAGGTGGCCTTTTAGGCTCTTCGTCTCTCAAATAGAGGACCTTTGGACTAACTCACTAAGCCCATGCGCTCGATCGCATCATACATACAAAAATAAAGACAATCATATCAAACTTAATATGTCTGATTGAACGTGTCTTGCATTCAACCGAACACACATCAACCGGCGCGGCAAAGCATCGTGGTAAAGGGCTTTAACCCCTCCCCATAGGGGATCTGTCATTCCACTTACTAAGCCCATGCGCTTGATTGAACCATGCATAAATAAGCAACATGCAGAATTCAAGTGACGAAAAATAAATAAACCGAAGCACAACAAAAAAAAAAAAGAGGGTGCCATTTACTCAAGTGGTACGTGGAGTTGTGTCCCGAGTACAGATCATATTACCGTCCATTCGGAATCGGCTATGAAATTTATGTCCGGATTTCCATCCGATACCACGAGAGTTGACACATCTCTCATTTTATTTCACAGCCACAACATACAACATCTCATAATTCATGCATATTTATCTACTCAAGGGCCACAACATGCATTTCAACATGACAATCACGTAAGCAATATTTAATAAATAGTACAAAAAGCGAGTGTGAAAGATACCCTCAGGTCTAACTTTTTTCCAACTTTCAGGCTTGCGTTTCACGGACGTAGGAAGGGTACAGCTCCTCAACTTCTCCAGTTCACTGGTTTAGCGTCCTAGCTCACTGCTTTGCTGTTTTGCTTGCGGTTTGAACTCCGTTCTGCTCCTGTTCGGCCTCTGTTTTGCTGCTCACTGCTCAGGCCACCTGTTTTGACGTGTCAACGAACTATTCCAAGTTTTTTTGTGGGTTTTTAGTGCAGTCTTGTGTGATTATTTTAAGGATTATGAATGCAGTTTTTTATGTTATTACTTTAAGGTTTTTAGGGAATGTTTTAAGTGTATTTTGCTGCTATTTAGTGTTAAATTACTGCTGTTTGGGCGTGATTTAGGGACTGGTTTGGGTCAGTTTCGGTTTGTGTAAGTGGGCTACATATTGAACTGTTTGGAGAGGGTATTGTGCGGCATTTCTGAGAAGTAAAGGGGCTGCTGTTTTAGGGGGTAATTTTTTGGATGTGTGGATGCTGTTTTGGCGTGGATTTAAGGACTGTGAAGGGGCTGGATGCGGCAATGAGAGAGTTTGTTGGAGGTCTCTTGGGCGTGCAAGAGAAGGCTTGGAGGAGTGTCTTAGGCGTGATTTGAGATATATGTGTGCTTCGGTTATTGAAGGATGTGTAGGAGAGAAATTGTTTTTACTTCTTTATGCTATTACCGTGAATGATATTGTCTGAAGGAGCGGATGGCTTTGGTGGGGTTGTTTATATAGAAAGGGTTAGGGCTTCACCTTGTCTCACAAGGAAGGGATTTTGGCATTAAAATGAGGATTTGATTTGGTGTTGAGCAAGGAAAGTCAAAGATTGAGGAGGGGACAAATCTTGGCTAGATTAGGAATAAAAAATATTTAATTTGTTATGATTGATTTTAATTAGGCATGACATTTTTTAATTTAGTATGTGATTTGCTTAGTTAGGAAGTTAATATATTTGATTTATCTTAATTAGGTATGATTATATTTTATGTTTTATTTAATTGGTAAATGGTTTAAATATTTTATTTAATATTTAATGCTTAATTTAATTAATTTGGATGTGTTTTATGGGCTTTGGGGAGCTTTGGGCTGGGGTGCGAGGCTAGCAGCAAAACAGAAACACCGATGCCGTTCGAACGCCAATTCGAACGCTACACGACGGTCCGCAATCTGCCTGACGTTCGAACGAAGTAACGAACGCAGCACTAACGAAGACAGTGAGCTTATGAATGAACTTGATGACGTACTTATTTCGAATTTCCCCTTCCGACCTCCGTTTCCCGTAATATCCTTAGCTAAAAAGGTAGTGCCTCCAACTGAGACTCATCATCGGGTTTCACATGCGGAAATGCAATGCCTACAGTCGCCCCCACTTTGATGGGACTTGTGCAGTGTGTGACTTTGAACAATCCTATCAAAGTTATGCAATGCATTTTCACTTACCTGGCTCGTCTGATGCCTCGAGCTGAGTTGGTGCTGCAAGTGGACCTCGATCCTGGGACGCATCCCAATAACTGCAACCGACAACGGGGGCACCTCGACCCTGGGCATCTCGACCCAATACCGTTGATTATAGGGACCTCGCCCTCGAACTGATGATGTAGTGGGTACCTCGACCCTGGGCACCTCGACCCAACACCGCTGACTATAGGGACCTCGCCCTCGAACTGATGATGTAGTGGGTACCTCGACCCTGGGCACCTCGACCCGAAACTACAATAGAAAATGGGGGCCTCGCCCTCAAGATGATATTGGCCTCGCCCTCAACCAACATGATATGGGCTTCGCCCCAAGCTGATGTGGGCCTCGCCCCTTGGGACTCATCCCAAAACTGAAATCGCTGACGCTGCTTGGCTCATTTCTGCCGCTTTCTCCTTTCTTCGAACCTGCGAACACAAAACGAAAACAAACACGAAGAGAATGCAATGTTACTGTATGCATGAATGATTTTCTGATTCTGTTGTGTTAGGTCTTCTGCCAATTCCCGTAGTGACTGCTCGGTCTTCTCTCCCTCAGGCAAAGTATTGCTTTAATCTGTCTACGTTGATCGGCTCGGTGAACTCGTTTCCCTCCAAATCTGATAGCTTCACTGCTCCATTTCCCATTACCTTCTGCACAATGTAAGGTCCTTCCCAGTTAGGTCTGAATTTTCCTCTCGGATCTGTCGTCGACGGCCTCGACTGCTTGAGTACCAAATCACCTTTTCTGATCTTGGTGGGACGTACTTTCTTATTGAATGCCCAGGCTAGTCTCTTCTGATACAACTGCATGTGATACAAAGACTTCGTTCTCCTCTCATCTAGCAGTGCTAACTGATCAAACCTCTGCGTGGCCCATTCTTGTTCCGGTAATTCTGCCTCTGCTAAAAACCCTCATAGACTGTACTTCCACTTCCACTGGTAACACTGCTTCCATTCCATAGACCAAAGAGTAAGGTGTGGCCCCTGTTGCTGTCCTTACTGATGTTCTGTACCCCCACAGAGCATATGGTAGTTTCTCGGCCCAATCCCTGCAATTTTCTGTCATCTTGGCTAAAATTGTCTTTATAGTCTTGTTGGCTGCCTCAACTGCCCCATTTTCCTGTGGCCTGTACAGTGATGACTTGTGGTGGCCTATCCCATACCTCTGTAACATTGCCTTCGTCTCTCCTTGAAACTGGACCTCGTTGTCTATCACTACATGATGCAGCATACCATACCGACAAATGAGGTTCCGAGCTATAAACTTTGCCATCTGCTTTGTTGTAACATTACGGAATTATTCGGCTTCCACCCACTTCAAGAAGTAATCTACTGCCACTACTATGAAGCGATGCCCATTTGAAGCATTCAGTCGAATTTCCCCAATCATATCAATCCCCCATGTTGAGAAAGGCAAAGGCTCTGACAACCCGTGCAATTCTGTGTGCGGTAAGTGATTCAAATTACCATGTGCTTGATAGTCATGACAGTGCTTCACCATCTTAACGAATTAAAATTAGATTTTAAGGCTAACGAATTAATTTAAAGTTAATTCGCTAGCTACGTTAATAGTAATTTTTCTTGGCATAATTATATAATTAAATTTGATTTAATTACGTCGCAACGGAAAATTCGTTAATTCGAAATTAACAAATTCGAGCCCGGGATGTGTTTGCGAGGCCACTCCGATTTAGAATCTAGTGCGGCCACAAGTCACATCGCTCGTCACATCTGATGGATGTCAAGTCACCTTTTGGTGAGTGACAACTAGTCAATATTCATGATGGAGGTGGGTGTGAGCCTTTAATGCATTTTTGGCTCCAAAATTTGGTTTGAGTTTTTGAAAGCATATACCAAAATTTGTTAAAGCATTTTACTTTCTCTCTCTCCCAAAGCTCTCAAAACCGTGAGCCATATCAAAGGAAAGAAAAATTATTTTTCTTTCAATCTTGCTAGCACATTCAAGGAATCATCACTAGGTGATAGGGAAACTAATCTAAGAGCTTGGAATCAACACAAAGCTTGGAGCTTGGACTCAACACTTCTCATTTCTCCTTGGCTGAATCTTGCAAGGGATTTTTTGTGTTCATCGTCTTCAAAATCCGTTTAAATGTAAGTGGTTTCCGCCCTCACTTCTTTGAGTATTCATTCTTTTCATTGCTTAAATATGATCTTGGGACTATATTAGAAACCAAACAATGGTATCATTGAGCCTAATTTGAGCATGAAAAATATTAGGGTTCATATGATAAAAATTTGGGTAAAAATGATTTGAGCATGATTTGATAAAATTGATGGATTGAGTATGCTTGAATGATGATAACATAGTGTTATGCATGATCAATTTCATGAAAAATGAATTGGATTAATTTTTCCCCAAATAAATGGCTTGGCCGAATGCTTACTAAACCCTAAAGTCATGGTATTTTTTGTTCTTTTGATCATTGGATAAGATGAAAGACTTGAGATAATGTTGATTTGTAATTCAATCGGATTGAAAACGAAATCGAAACAAAAACCCTAGAATATCGTGAGCTTGATAGCATGAAATGAGATGATTTTTTGAATCAATTATGTTGGACATGTGTTGATGATGAAAATCATGATTAATGGATTAGATTAGTATTTTGGAAATGTTAATTTAAAAGTTTAATCTTGGCTAAACACTTTGATATTAAAATATGAATTTTGGAAAAATTGGAATTTAATAAATTGGGCTTGATTTTGAATTGGGCTTATAATTGTTGTATTTGGGCATAATGGGCTTGGTTGGGCCAAGTTGGTTTAGGCCAATTGGATTGGATCCAAATTGGGCCTAAATCATTCCATTAAGTCAAATATAACAAATGGGCTTTAAAAGTTTAATTGGGCCTAATGGGCCGAAATTGGTTTCTTGGCAAATAAGAGTGATTCCTTAATTGGGCTTTGGTATTTGGGTTTGACCCATATTGACCAAATTCCATGCCTTATGAAATCAATTGAAAGCCCATTAGACTTTAATTAAACAACATTGGATGTTAATTGGGCTTTGAGACCCGTTTAGATTAGATTTGGAATCTTAGTCGTTAAAGCGCATTAAAAAGTGTAGATATTTAATTTGGAATTAAATAAATGAATTAGTATTGAATACGAATTAAATTACATTTAAAGAGTAGTTCGATATAATTCAAGAATTCGTACTTCGAGTACTTATTCACAAACGAGTTGGACTCGCGCAAAATCAAATCGTTGTTTGAATATTTGATGATCACTTAATTCAAAGATTAATTAATTGGATTAGATTGATTGAATAACATGCTATGAATGAATACATGGATGTGTTGAATGAATAACGTATATCGGATGGATATTAGAAGGGAATGGCAATTTTGGAAATGTTCTAAATTTAGAATTTATTAAATTGGACCTACGTGTCCAGCCTTATCTCTCTTGATTATTTGTATTCTCTTCTCACCTAATTCCCCTCAATGTTAATGAGGTTTCTCTTATTGTATTATGTAATTGGGTAGAAGTAGAATAGTGCTAGCCGGGGAGAGGAAATGAAAGTGATTTGTTCTAGGAACAATCTGTGAGATATCCATCCGCATATCGTTATTAATTTATTTTCGCTCCTTATTATGCTTTTCGAATGCATGCTTAAGGGTGTATGATGAGAACCTAACAAAGATAATAAATTGGTTGCCAATTACGCAGAAAAACCCTCAATAAAATAATAAGCATTTTCCTTCCATTGAGTGATTCTTACTCAAGATCCAAGATTGGCACTGGTTTGTTGGCCAAATTCAAGACCTTTTCCATCGCGGTTGTGTTTGAATCATGAAGGTTTTGTTCCACATCAGTGTCTTGTCCAAGTTTTGATTTGTTGGCCAAAGTCAAGATCATTTCTTGTCCATCGACATCGATTACGAAGTTTCCAAAGTCAATGGGTTCCGCTTAAACTGGAATCATTAAGCTTGTTGTGCCAAAGCCAAGGCTTAGTTGATTCAGAGGAAAAAGGTTAGGAAAATATATTGGATATATTGGCATATATATTGTATATATGTTTCGGACTTGGAGGTCCACCTACCGGATCTAGGAATTGGATGAGATCCAATGATTTTTTTTAGAGATCTACCTAGTTAAATATCATACAGCTTGTTGGCCAAAGTCAAGGTTGTGTGTTATTAACGGGATCCTAGCCCACTAAGAAACTAGGTTTCCCGAGTACTCAACAGAGTGTTAGAGGCTCGCCGAAAAATAGTGGGAGGCTAGTATTGAAATTGCAATTTCATTCAAATACTTAGCTTTACGCGTTTTCAAAATTATTTCGTCAATTATTTTATTAGTTGGACTAATATACTATTATTTTTCTTGTAATAGTTAGACTGTACCCAAACATCAATAATCGAATAGTTGGACTATTGCGGTTAAGATGACTGGAAAGTTAAGCATTAGGGATATTGTCTTGGGCGACAACGTCTTTAATGGCAAAAACTTTCAAGACTGGGATATGAATCTCAGAATTGTTCTGAGATCCGAGAAGTTACTTTATACTATAGAGCGACCTCTTGGGCCTAAGCCCCGACCTGATCAGTTGCTTGAGCTAGAGCTTTGGAAGACTCATAGCGATGATAATGAAACTGCTCAATCGGTAATGCTTGCCGCTATGACTCCATAATTCCGTCGTCAAAACAAGGGGTTGGATCCCTATGAGATGATGGCGAAGTTGCACGATCTCCACCGATCTAATCTTAGATCGCAAAGATATGAGTTGCAGAAGAAGCTCTTCCGCGCTCGAATGTCAGAGGGTACGTTTGTTGAGCACCATGTCTCAGAGATGATTGCTGACATTGAGCAGCTCGGACAGATGGGCATAGTCTTTGAGGATGAGACTTCAGTGGATTTGATCCTATAGTCTCTCCCCGACACTTGGAGTGGGTTCATCATGAACTACAACATGTTGAACCAAGACCAAACTCTTGGAGAGTTGATGTCCACTCTGCGTGAAGCAGAAAAAGAGCTCCTTAAGGGCAAGAAGCGCGAGGCGCACTATGCTTCGACATCTCAGACTCCGAGGGCTGGGGCCCAAGGCAACTGGAGGTGTTAAAAAGAAGAAGCATAAGAAGAAGGGCAAGGCCAAATCGTCAAAGGGTTCTAGGAACCCAGGGAAAAATCCTAAGATGTATGCTTGTAGTGCGGGAAGTGGGGTCATTGGAAGCGTGATTGCCGTGAGTACAAGGCACACATGAAGGAGATTAAAGCGGGCAAGGCACTGGCTACATGTATGTTTGTTATAG
>SKCR01046102.1:0-111838 GCA_019454045.1 Zanthoxylum bungeanum | reverse complement strand
AGAGCATTCCCTATGATATGATCATCAATCAGCTCATGCAGTATTTCCAGCTGAATTTGGATGACGAGGTGGTCTAATTTGAGAATTCGACTATCATTAACCATGGTTTTTGTGACGGAGGAGCCTTTATTATACAGACGCATACAATATTTTCATGACAGATATCAAAAAATTATATATATATATATATTTCATGATAAAAATTGATAGTGATTCGATTATTTAATTCTTTTTATTTATCTGTTTGGTAGATCGTCGTGCTACGCAGAATCAGCCGTCACATAATGATCATGTTGCTGATGATCCTCCAAATGGCTCCAATGGTGATGGTCATCCTCCAGTAGGCTCCGATGATGCTGACCCATCTCGCGCTAGTCTATCCTACGCTTCTCATCCTGCAGGTGATCTATTAATCACTTTGTTACATGACCGCGTGATTGCGATAAAGGAGGGTCAGACGAGGATCGATGAGCGACATAAGAGAATGAATGATCGACAAAAAGGAATGGAGCGGTCACTATAAGAGGCGTTAGAAATTCTGGAGGATGTCAGTTGAGAGAGATATTAGACCCGATGATGTATCGGCTAACATAGATTTTGATGCTATGTAGATTTTTTTATATATATTATATTATTTTCATTTTGATGTATAGTTAACTGTTTTGATTTATAGTTAATTGTTTATATAGTAAAAAAAAAAAGAATTTAATAAAATTAGTTCAAAAAACAAATCATAAATAAATTTAATTTATATATTATTTAAAAAATATTATTTAATAATATTTCAGATCTCCGAAGTTTCAAATAAAAAAAAAAAGTCCAATGTGAACTTCAAAGAATGTGGATTAAGTTCACCTAAGACAATGTAATTATTTTTGCAAAATCTAAACGTTGTGGTCCATTTTAGTAAATAATAAAATTTTTTTGGCTAGTTTTGTTAAATTTCCTTATGTTAAATTTCTGCTGTAAAATAATATTTTCGTTTTGAGATTTAAAGAAGGGAAAAAAAAAAAGGTTAACAAAGTTGGGCGGCCAAATGCTAGTGCAATTTGTTAATTTACCATGGGAAGGAAAGGATCAATTTAACATAAAGGGATGACTTATATATTTTCTTGATAAAAAAATTAGAACATTAGGGATGTACGTGATAAAAAAAAACCCAAATAAAGGACTACAGAATATTAGCCGACGCTTCGTAATTACTCCCGTAGTCGTAGATCACAAAAACACAATAATTTGTTTTCTTCTGATCACAAAAACACAATAATTTCAAGTGGAGGGAAAATCCATGAACACATAAACATCAACTAAAGCAAATTTACTGCAAAACAGAATCCTAATCAGTGATTCCCAATTTGGGTTTGATTTGAATCAAGCAACAATGGCCGAAGCCCTAAGTCCTCTTCGAAGGCAGAGAGTTGCCATGGCCTCTCGCATCCAATCTCCGACCAGCCCATTCTTTTTGGGCAGCAATAACGACAGGCTGGAGCGGGACCAGGCCCGAGCGGCCCGCGCCGCCTCCATCCGCCGCAAGCCCGTCACTGTGCAGAATCCACTGCCGCAACACGGCGACTCTGATTCCATTCTTGGCAAGGACCAGATTCTCGAATTGTTCCACAATTGCATCAAGCTCGCCAGCGAAAATGTCCGTATAAACCCTTCAATTCGATGTTTACTATTTCTCCTTTTATGCTTAAATGTTTGATTTTTTGTTTGCTGATTATTCTTATATATATTTGTTTTATTTAGCCGGAGATAATTTTGATTGATAGAAATAGTGGTTGGGCATTTTTCTGTTAGTTGTATTTTAATTTAATTTTGTAATGTGTTTATTCTTGTGGATTGTAATTGATGGGGCATGCAGAAAATTAATCAAAAGAATACATGGGAGTTGAATTTGATTGACCATCTCTGTGAGATTATCAAGGTTGAAGAAGAGAATGATGTGGAGACCAATTTCCAAAAGGTATGTTTAGCCCTTTTTATGTGTATATTTCTATAAAATAAAATGCATTAATTGATTTAGGGATTGGGAGAAAATAACGGTTTTGAATATAAAATGAAATAAAAACCCTTTTTATTGTTTTATTAATATTTGACCATTTAGTGTGCCTTCTGAATTTTTCATCAACAATCAACCATTTACATGGAAAACTACTCTTCTGTTAGTGTTGAGGAATGTGAAGGGATTTCGTTGGCGAGTTTATGTATTTGAGATATCAATAGTTGATTGGCATTGCATTTTTAACAAGTTAAACACTTGTGTTTGCATACATGTTTATGCATAGGACAAGCATATCACTTAATCACGCTTCTGGCTTATTAGTTACCTTAGCTACATTTTTTCTTTTGCCGATACATGATTCTAGTTTACAAATCTTGTTGGCATGTTGCATCCTTGAAGAATCAAGTCATGTCCGACAAGTTGACTTGAGCCTGCACTATTTTGCTTCTGTTACGTGTTTGAAAATATTTTTTACATTCCTGTTTTTCCAGGCAAGTTGCACTCTCGAAGCAGGAGTTAAGATTTACTCTTTAAGAGTGGATTCAGTGCATTCAGAGGCATACAAGGTACTAGGGGGAATTAATAGAGCAGGTCAAGAAAATGAACAAGGTTAGGTCTCTTATTCTGGAGTCCTTTGTTTTTTAAATTCTGCAAGCATAGTCATTGGATTCTAGTTTCAGGTGCCGATTTGCAGTATTATCCTGGCTACATATTTTGTGCCACTTTCATGGTTGTAGATTCCTGATGCTGTATTATAATGTCAGGTACCGGGGTGGAAGATTCCAATGTTCAAAATGGGCACGGGGAAGGCCATTCAAAGAAAGATATAGAAAAAAAGGTTGATACTATATATTTGTGTATATCTGGGCAATAAATCTATCTTAAATTAACAGATGTCATATAATGCAGCTGTCACCTTTATCAACACTGGAATCATCTTTCGAGGCTCTTAATGTGAAGAAATTTGATGGTGACCACACATCATAGCCATGTCTGTTAGTGGTGTGAGATTTTACTTCAAAAATATGATGTCGTTTCTTTTGTTTTTTAGCTGCATTTGCAGTCGATCCCCTCTACCATCAAACATCTGCTCAGTTTGATGAAGGTGGAGCCAAGGGGCTCTTGTTGAATAATCTTGGAGTGTATGCTGGATGTCAGGTGCTCTTTGATTCACAGGAAGTACCTGGGAAGGGCATGTCATCTGCAACTGCAAGCCAACAATCTATGTCAGATACAATTGACCTTTCTTTTGCCAGAGGTTCGTTCGTTGCTTTCCCTAGTAAATCTATTTTGGTCTCTGTTCCAAAGTTCTGTGTTGTTTAAGGAAATTATGGTTCTAATGGCAATCAATCCCTATTCAATTTGTAGAACACATTGAACAGATGGTGCTGAAAATGCAAGCAAAGGATGAAATCTCACCAACCCTTAGGATCATAGTCAACCAATTTGATGAAGATAATAAAAGGTTGTCAGATACTTTTTCTTCTCTCCAGAAAACGATAGACCAAGTTGAAGCTGTGTATAATAATGAAGTTGAGTCTGATGATGTTGCATTTGATGATTTTGGGATCAATGATTTTGATCATGATGACCAACCACGTGTTGATGAGAACCTCAATGATGCAGATCCTACTTTTACCAGCTATCATGAGGTTTTGTCGCAGACTATGTGTTCATTATTTGAAGAATTTAATATGAAATTGTACACTGGTAAGATAAACTGACGTTTGCAGGAAACTGAATCATTTTCAATCCTGGATCCTGATATGGGAGATAGGTTTGAGAGGGTTGATGAATATTTATTTTTAAATTTGGGATTCTCTGCAAAACAAAATGCTTGGGCAGGTCCTGACCATTGGAAATATCGAAAAGCTAAAGGTCTAGTGGAAGGTGAAATCGTTAATAGTTGTTTTCCTTTTTGGAGGTTCATTAGCATGGGAACATAATGTGGGACTGTATTCTGCAGGTTCAAAGGATGATCCTGCCGCAGAAAGTGGATCTCCAGTAACAGCGAAGAAAGTAAGGGGTAAAAGACAAACAGAACCTGATATTGATTTTACAAAAGCCTTAGATGATGAATATCCGGATATATTTGCTCCTCCAAAAAATCCAAAGTCATTGCTGCTGCCTGGAAGTAAAGCACCTAGTAATACAACACTTCCTGAAGATTGTCACTATCAGCCAGAAGATCTTGTCAAATTATTCCTTCTTCCTAAAACAATGGTAACTCTTGACATTTTCATGCTGCTACGTCCAAATGATTCTCCTCTCTCTCTCTCTCTCTCTCTCTCTCTCTCTCTCTCAAACTCTGCTAATTAGATACTTGTGCTGGTTCTAGTGTCTAGGGAAAAGGAGAAGAAAGTCCTCAGGTAATATTTTCTCCCTCTTGGATGCTTATCAAATGCTTTCTTGACTGTCTAAGAAGAAGCACTCATAATTTGCTTCTTGCTATTTCTTGTCACTTGTCAGTAAGACAGGCACAGGCTTTATAATTTTCATCTTACTGACATTTCAGTATTAGCTTTTTTCATAAGTTTATCATGAACATGTTGCCTGGCATCCACTGTTATTAATGCAGTTCTTGAACAGAGTCAAAATCTGTTTTATTTTTTGTTTGTCACTCCATAAACAGTTGCCTTCTTTCACTGTATAATACTTACATGTTCAACAATATTGAGTTTGTACAATTTCTAGTTATAACATATTTGGTTTTCAGATAACTAAGCTATATATAATAAGCGTTGATGATAAAATATGTATTTGATGCATTAGATGGAATAAGTTGTTTTCATGTTTTCCTCTATCTTCAGTTGAAAGGCAGGGAATTGATGATCACGAAGAATTTCCATCCTGGGGTAATGATAATATGTTTGATGGCCAATTTGATGATGGAAATGATCCAAGTGATGTAGAGGGCTCCGACACACTTGTATCTCAGCCTCGACAGGTTCGTTTGTTGTGCTTTAGTTTCATCCTTGTGTTTTTTTATTAGTGTAAACTAGACAATACAGGGCTTGAGAATTGGAACACTGATAAGCAATGTTTATGGTTGGATTATGTATAGTATAACATTGATTACGAAGCAAAAGCTTTCGAGATTTTAATAACTTGCAGCATATAATTTAAGAAGCTATGTAAAGTACTAGCAACGTATTCAAAACTATTGCCTTGGTACTTATGCTTTTCTTCTCTATTTTGATAACTCAGGTACAAAAAGTGGAAGTTGAGTATGACAAAACTTCTAAACAAGTTGATGTTCAAACACTGAAAGATACCATCTGGGTTCATATACAAGAATCTCCACAAATAGCTGCGCAGGTATGCAAAACATGTTTGCTCTTTCCAAGTGATCTTTTGTGAAATAAGATGTTGCTATATAATACAGACCTAACAAACTAATTTGATAAACAAATACGACAAATTTTAGTATGTTAATTAATGGTTGCTTTGACTACTTGCATATTATAGTTATTGTGTCACACAAGTCTCATAGCTTGAGAAGAAAACAAAATTAATGAAATGATGAAAGCATAAATCAGGCTGGTTTAGTTATGTAAAACAGTGAATATGACTGTATTTATTATGCAGCAAAGAGACGAAGCTTACAAGACAAAAGATTCGAACCTAAAACTTATACCATAAACCAATCAACACTCATTTGCTGTCATTATCTAATTGAATAAAAAATTTAATCAATGCATTTTTTTTTCTCTTTTGAAATGATGATTCCTAATTTTTGGTTTTCTTTCTCAAAAGGATCAAGAACAAATGGTATCTTTCAGGAGCCTCTTATCAACTTTTCCTAGTAACTGCAAAGCTGCTGCAACTATAAAAGACATATCTCCTCATCTGTGTTTCATATGCCTATTGCATTTAGCTAATGAGCATGGCTTAAGTATACAAGGCTGTGCCGATTTAGATGATCTCAGCATACATCTTCCCTGAAATCATTGTACACGCAATGTGTCGAGGTTAGCTCACAGCTCCACTCATTAAATTCGGTTTGTCTCTCTTTTTCATACTCAAGTTTGTATCACAAAGCTATTAAGTTAACTTTGTCTTGATCTTTCTGTGCTAATTTATGTGGAAAGATTCTTCTACCTGTGCTTGAAATAATGTTAGAATAGTATGTGGCTTTGAGTGTGAGAATGTCACTGTCCTTAAAGTGATATTTCCCCCATAATGTTTGCTTCAGGGTTGAATACAAATTCCAGGACATGCACCAAAACCTCACAATTCTATCTTCTAAGCAACCAAAGGAGAATTGTATTTATAGATGATCAAGAGGTTTCTCCAGTCACAACTTTTGGAATAGTCACTCTGAAGGGATACAACTTTTATACTTTCCCAAATAGTCACAACCTTTATAAAAGGCATACTTTTCCAAATAGCCATTAAAGTCTAGTTTTGAAAATACACGACCTTTTGTAAAAGACAACTTTTAGATTCAAAACAAATTTAATTTTACATTTCATATGCCGTTTTGTATTGCAATCTACTTTAAATCTCCGTCAATCCCCCTCTTAGTTTGCAATACGCAATATAATTTCATAAATGCAAGAAAGTATCTTTCAATTTAAACTTTCAATTAGCATAAATATTTCAAAATATAAGTAAAATCATAGATGTTATTCAATAATTAAACCTTGATTTTATATGTTAATATTGGAAATATCATACATATGAAATTACAAAAAACCTCTTAGAAAATCACAAAACTAGTACTAAAACAGTTGTATGCTGCCTATTGGATTCATGAACATTTACAAAAGATTCCAATCTTTTGCTAAAAGCCACACTACTTCTCATATCCATATATGTGATGTTCCTTAAATTGGGATTATTTAACTTCATTAAATCTGATTTACACACTTATTTAGTTGGTAAAGTTAGGTTCTTACTACTGGTGACTTTATTTAGTAAATGACTTTAGAGCCATTCCGTCGATGTATTTTTTAGTCATATTTCTCTGGAGCCATTTGGTTAATGGGTCATCCTGTTAGGGTTGGTGTTCGGAGTGCCAATGCGGATCGTATTTATGTCCGATTCATGAATACGAACATTCATTTTTCCATAATATTACTTATGTATGGTAGCACCTCTTTTTTTATATACGTATTCGGTCTAATTACGATTAAATTGAAGCTAAATATGATTTAGTGATATGTATATAATAGACAAAGATCCCAAAATTTACAATATAGTGTGCAGTTACAAAGTAGTTTGTAATAGACATTGGGAAGCGCCACTATAAGTTTATTCTCAAATAAAGTTCCTGATAATGATTTACTAACACGGGTCGGTTAATTGAATCCGTGAGACCAGTACATGTGTATATCGAGATTTGGTCCGATGATTTATCCCAATGAACCATGAGTTTTGGGAGACTCGTATAGACATGTAGGTGTTTATATAGGATAAACATTGAACGACTCACCTAAGATTCTTAATAGATGATACAGAAACGTCAATAAGAATCTTCTCGGATTGAGTAGCGTAGTGGTCCTTCGACTTGAGATACCACTATGGATATATGAGATATCCTCTACACTTTGATAGAAGTCACGTCACCGATTTATTTAGATCAGACCTCCGCCCGTTCGTTGGGTGTAGACTGATTCTCATGATATCATGTGCGTATCAAGATATGATTTGTCAGTTCTGTATACATAGCATATGTATTCAATATGGAATTAGCAATCTGTTAAATTCATGGGTCTGTGGTACACTGTAGAAGTAAGTTCTAAGTGTTATTTAAGAGATTGCTAATAGAATCGTCGACGGGATTATACCTATAGAGATTTGACGTTAATATCTATATCTCTGGAATAATTCGAATACCTGTGACGAAAAGATTATACGTATGCGATGATCTCGACCTGTATGGTTCATGGAGTTTATCTGTGGTCGTCATAATTTATGGGTGGGTAGATTATGGACACGAAATTGAATTTTGTGACTAATATGCCTGAATCTAGAGTCTCACTAATGAAATATACTCGTAGAGCACTAGGGCAACAGTTATAAATAATATTGATTATTTATAAATCGTTTAACGGTTAAACGAAAAGATACATGCATTTGGGCCTTTCGGTCATTTCCAAATTAATGTGTATTTGGATTTAATACATGATTTTATTAAATACACATTAATTAATTGTCAAATAAAGTATTTGACACATGTTATAAATATACATATTATGGAATATTTAAAGTAAATATGATACATATATTTAGATATTTGTATTAAGTAATTATCTAAATATTTAATTGTTAAATAATTAGAATAATTAAATACAAATTATATTTATCATGATTATGGTTGGACTTGGCTAAGTGTAATTGGTTACACTTGTTATTTACTTTATGGAAAAAGTGTTCAAATTGAATTATTCTTCTTTACTTTTGATTAAAAATTGCAAAATTTTTGTTTTCCATTTTTGAAATTTTTGAGTATTGAGTGATTAAAATAAATAATTTTATTTTAATTACCCAAAAAAAATTAAAGAAATGGGAAAATTTGATTTTCCCGTATTCTGCTGCGTAATCCGGGTATTTTGCCCAAAACCCCAACACATCCAAATTCTTATTTGATCTCACATATACATTGTAACAACGCCTCATGAGATCAATTGCCTAATATAACCATGTCTTAAACTATTATGTCTAGATTTTCCATTATAAATTTTACTAAAGGCTTTAGATATACTGGATTCACTATCATAATAGTGAGTGTCATTTAATTGAGTTGATAAAATCTATTATACTAAAAACAAGAGATGTGGGGTCCGAATCGCTCACATGGGTGAGGAGGGAATTAGATTATCATTAGGTTAAACTAAAAAAAAACATCAATATCATAATACAGGTGTTGACATTGGTTTAGGCCACAATTTTATATCCAATATGTTCCTTAATCACTCTACTTCTTTGCTAATAATTGCCAAAACAATAAATATTGATTCTATTGTTGAATGTGTTATACACGCCTGTTTTTTTTTGATAGCTCCATCAGCTAAAGTAAAAAATCCAACCATGTATTGATTTCTTATCATTTACAATGGTTATCCAACTAGCATCTTAATAGCCCCTCCGTAGGAAAGGTTTAATAAAATAATCCTAGGTTACTATTTCGTTTCAAATATCAAAGAATTTGACAAATTGCTTTCCAAAGATCCGCACTAAGATTACTTTTATATTTGGAGAGTTTGTAAATTGCAAATGTTATATCAGGCCTGAACTTTCAATAGCACTAACATATTCAATTTGTGCTATGGACCTGATGGAACCCATAATTTTTCACCGATGATTTCTTGCAAATTACTCAACAATCTACAAATACCAACACAAAACGAACCAACAACAACAACAATAAGCAGAAATACGTATCTCCTACTGCTTTGATTAAAGAGTCTGAAAGTTTACAGGCAGATTGTAGTTAAAGAAAATAAATGATAGGGGTGATGACCACCCTTAACATAACAAATAGCTCATCTCGGCCCTTGATAGGTGGCCATCCTCCCCTCTCATTACTATGCATAATAAAAAATAATTAGCTATCTTTTTCCCACAGCACTGGATCTCCTATGTTCCCCCTTCTGCATAACTGCCTTCTTTGTCCTCTTCTACAGCTCAGCATGAACCACCTCATCAATAGAAGGTTCCTCAATAGCTTCTTTGGGCTTCTCCAGGTCAGGATTATCTCCAAGCCCAACATCCTTAAGCATTGATGACTTGTCTCTCCTGCAGTAAACTAATATGAAATATTTCTTGTTGTTAAGGTCCCCATCAATACCTCCCCTCTAAAAGGACCACCTTGTCTTTAAGGTGGAAGTCGAGAATCAGACTTGCACAACATCAAACAGTTCCTAAGTATTTTCAAAATCAGGCAGATTCATCAACTTAATCGGCACTTCATGTTGGCCATTAGGTAGAAAACAACCTGAACAACGGTTTCAGGTGTTACCTTCAATTCAAGCTCATCAGACAAACAAGAAGATAATGGCTGAGTAGAAATGTTAAGAGATAATGATTTCTTCAACTGAGATATATGAAAGACAAAATGTATCTTAGCTGAAACTGACAATGCTAATTTGTAAGTTGTCCTTCCAATGCGTTGAACCACTTCATAAGGCCCATAAAAACGAGGACTCAACTTCTCATTAGGCCGGTTAGCCAAAGTCTTCATCCGATATGGATGAATTTTAAGGTACACTATATCTCCCAAGTCAAAACTCACATCCCTTCTCTTTTTATTGGTTGCCACCTTTATTTTATCTTGAGCAATGGTCAAATTAACCTTTAGTTCTCTAAGAATTTCATCTCTTTCCAGCAGCTGCCGATTAACCACATTAACAGTGGCACTTCCATCTGAAAATTTGATTAGAGGGGGAGCATCTTGCCCGTAAAGGGCCGGAATGGGGTCATGCCGATGACACTTTGATATGTTGTATTGAACCAATATTCGACCCAAAAAATCCATCATGGCCAAGTTTTTGGCTTGTCACCAAAAAAACCATCGTAAATAAGCCTCAATGCTTCGATTTACCAACTCAGTTTGACCATCCGTCTGGGGGTGATAAATGGAGCTTCTTTTCAACACCCTTCCCGCCAATGAAAAGGTTTTCTCCCAAAAATGGCTAAAAAATATAGGATTTTTATCCGTTACAATTGTCTTAGGGAACCCATGCAATCGAACCACTTCTTTGATAAAGGCAACTGCTACAGTCATTGCCGAGAAATGGTGGCATAAGGTAATAAGATGGCAGTATTTTGTAAGCCTGTCAACAACCATCAACAGTGAATTCACTCTTTGCACTCGTGGGAGACCCTTGATAAAATCCATAGATATCTCCTCCCAAGGACGTGGAATGGGTAAAGGTTGTAGCAACTGTTGGGGTTTTTTAACGGGATTACGAGTAGCAATTGTTGTAGCAACTGTTCAGTGTTTATCCGATATAAATACCTACATGTCTATACGAGTCTTCGAAACTCATGGTTCATTGAGAATCAACCATTGAAATCCAAGATTCCAATATACGACATGTACCGATCTCAGGGGGTTTACTTACCGACCAAGTAATGTAAACCTTGACCATGAAAAATTTAAGAAATGATATTGTTACAATACAACTCAATGTTAGTTGCGACACTTTTGCAACTGTATCATAACTAATCATTCTAAGGTCAATTATGTCTTTACCATATTTAAATAGACGTTATTTAATAGAAACTGTTTATTTTATTCATAATAAAATATTTACAAAAGTATTTACAGAGAAATACATAAGAAATTGGCACTCCGAGCACCAACCCTAACAACAACCCTCCCGATGTAAGAGCCGAGTATTTATTCCTTTGAAAAATGTCACAAGAAGCAATAAATCGCTGCACATATCTCTTCATACCCTCCCAATAAACTAATGCTGCTAGCGTTTATAAGTCTGCAAGTAACCTGAGTGACCCCCACTTGGAGATGAGTGAAACTCTTGTAATAAACTTTGTATTCTGGAAGACTTTTTAGCAATACAAATATGCCTTTATACATCAATCGACCATGTTGCATAGAGTGGTCCCCATGACAAGCAGCATTTGATAACAAATCCATCAGAATGCCTTGAATTTTAGCATCTTGTTGAACCTCATTCTCTACCCATTCTAACTTAAAATATTGTCCCATAGTCATAGTCAGCAAACTAAATTTTTTCAATGCCACCTGTACCATCAACCTTTTCTTGACAAGGCATCTACAACGCGGTTATAACTTTCTAGCTTATACTGAATCGAAAACCGAAATCCAACGAGCTTATTAATCCATTTAAGCTAGTCTTCATTGAGAGTGTATTGGTCATTTACTATCTTAAATTGCTTTGATCAGTTTGAATTGTGAAGTGTCAACGTAACAGATAATTTGCCATTTCTGTAATGCCAACAATAATGCCATTAATTCTCTCTCGTAAACTGACTTAGTTTGAGCTCACGATGATAGTGTTTGGCTGAAGAAAGCAATTGACATGCCTTCTTGCATAAGAACTGCCCCCAATTCCATTCCCTGAAGCATCTATCTCCAAAATAAATTCCTTGGAGAAATCAGGAAGGGATAACATTGGAACAGATGTCATTGCTAACTTAAGTTCATCAAAAAACAGCTTATGATTTATGTCCCCAATAAAATCCATTTTTTAAGGGGATCAGTTAGTGGCCTAGCAATTCGCCCATAATTCAACATAAATCTTCTGTAGTAACCAGTGAAGCCTAAAAAACCCCTCAATTTTTTGACTGAACGTTGAACATGCCACTCTACTATACTCTGGACCTTAGACATGTCCGCGGTTATTCCTTTCTCTGATATTATGTGGCCCAAATATTCATTTTGTTGCTGTCCAAAATAACTTTTTTTTTCTATAACCACTAGTGAATTCTTCCTCGAAACCTCCAAACAGTCCCCAGATGTTGTAAGTGAGTCTCCATATTAAGTCTATAAACAAGAATGTCATCAAAGAACACAAGTACAAAGCCACGAAGATAAAGACGAAATAAATCATTCATAAGCGACTGAAAAATTTGCTGGAACATTCGTTAATTCGAAGGCATGACTAGGAACCCATAGTGCCCTTCGTGAGTGAGGAAAGTTATTTTTTCTACATCCTTAGACTTTACTCGAATTTGGTGGTATGTGGATTTCAAATCCAGTTTAGAAAATATGGAGGCTCCCTCCAACTCATCCATCAACACATCTATCAATGGGATTGGGAATTTATCCGGAATTATGATCTTATTAAAAGCCCGGTAGTCTACGCTGAATCTCCAACTACCATTTTTTTCTTACTAACAACACATGACTTGAGTAGGGGCTACTTCTTGGCATAATAATTCCCACATTCAACATTTCCTCTAACAAATCTTTCTATTTTTTTGTAATATGGGTACTTTTATGGTCTCACTTGTGGAGGTTGGGCTTCATCCAATAACTGGATGACATGATCACGTTCTCGAGCTATTGACAGCCCAATAGGTTGGTCAAACACATCTTTGAATTGATCAAACAAACGTATTGAACTGTGAACTCTCTTCCAGTGCTCAATATTAGCATCCGTCTGTCCACCACTTTTTTTTTAATTCCACAGCAAAAGCCTCATCTCCTCTCTGCAGTGTCCAAATCATGGTTTTCAAAAAACCTTGGTGCAATTCAAGTTAGGATCACCTCTCAAAATGAACTATCTTCCTTCCATTTGCACAATCATGGTAAAGTTTTGATAGTTAGCAGAGAATTCACCAAGAGTCTCTAACCAGGTAACCCCAAGGACCAGCTCCGCACACCCCGTCTAAAATAGATAGCATCATTCCGAAATTTCATCCCTTGTAATTCAATAGAGACTTCATGAACCTATTGATTTAGCTTGAGAGTCCACTGGAAGCTGCAATTCAGAACGATAAGTGGAGATATGAAGGAGTGTGAAGCCTTTCCGTCTATTAACACCATCATCTCTTTTCCCAAAACCAAACCCATCCGCCAGAGAGTTTTTCTAGTGGGTGCTAAACCCGTAATCGAACCCGTGGAGACATCCACTGACGTTCCCTCTTCCACATTCTCTTTATCCCCAATCATTATTTCTTCTCCCTCCACATCATCATCAGTTACTATATGTTGGGTTTCTATTAAGTCCCAAGGATCAAATCAAGCAATGAAACACATATGTATGAATACTCGTAAAAGCATGGCGGAATCATACTTACAACGATCGGATTGCGATGCGAGGAATAAAATCTTCAAGCTCTCCTCCAAGGTGCTCGGCAGTGGGCTGTTTTGAAGTTCATCCATTTTCGGTCACCACCTCCATTGATGCTCCAAGCTATAGCTTTCAAATGATGATTCCATGCTCATGAAATTAGTTCCCTATCACATTTGGATGACTCTTCATGTGCTAGCAATGGCAAGATTTGCCACAAATCTTCTTGTTCTTCTCATTTATTCTCGGCCAAGCAAGAATCAAGAAGAAAATTGGCTTCAAAAGCCGAATGGGAGAGAATGCGAATTTTGGCTCCAAAACCGTGAGTAATGCCAAGAGAGAGAGATAAATTGTGTTAAGTGTTTTTGGTTGTTGGAAAAATGTGTATCTAATACACAAAAATGAATTTCAAAAATGATTTACCAATTTATTTGCTTTCCAAAAGTCAAAGGCTTTAAAGCCAACAACCACTAACTCCATCAATCTCAAATGACAAGTTGTCACATCACTCAAAGTGACTAGTGATTTGACGCTTGATGTGAATTGTGGGCCGCACCTGAATTCACAATGAGAGTGCGCCCGTAAACACTCCAGGCTCGGGTTCGCTAATTCCAAATTAAAGAATTTTCCGTTGCGACGTAATTAAATCTAATTTAATTAAATAACTTTGCCTAGTAAAATTACTATTCACGTCACTAACGAATAAATTCTAAATTAACATCGTTCGCCTGAATTAAAATCTAATTTCAA
The DNA here is from genome assembly GCA_019454045.1 of Zanthoxylum bungeanum. Lineage (NCBI taxonomy): Eukaryota > Viridiplantae > Streptophyta > Magnoliopsida > Sapindales > Rutaceae > Zanthoxylum > Zanthoxylum bungeanum. Next base: position 97,354 of record SKCR01046102.1, on the reverse strand, counting down.
TTCCGCGTCAAATCCAATATCGTATAATATATCGAATAATTATTTTATCGATTAATTCCAAATTAATCGTTCTCTCTCTTTAATTAATATTTTATCCCAGATAAAATATCTCCGTAATTAATCTCAGATTAATTCTCTCTCTACTAATTAATCCCAGATTAATAAAGTGCGAGTCATACGTCATCGGTGAATCTTCGGGAAGCGACCCATGAGATCCCCGGATATGTTGGCAGTAAATCTGGTTGTCGGACCATCCGAACACGTAAGTACCTAGTACTACGTTTATACCGATTTACAAGACATGGTTGGCTTCTAGCAAAGAACCGTGCCAACCTAATTCACCAGAAATATTCTTACTGGAATATGTGATCTTATTAGGCGTAGTATACATAGTATTGCGTATTTCGATCCATCATCGGATGTCACGTGCAAGGCTTGGGGCTGGAAGTGTGTCTGCCCCGTACGAAGCACATATCGGATCTCTGGTAACTAGTCTCTATAATCGGATAAACATGATCTAGTCATAATATCCCGATAGCTGCAGCATATAAGAGAACAAGTTCAGTATCCTACGTGATCATCATCTCCACTATGACTGGAGTGATACTTCCATCTCGACATCACACCCAATACATTACAATTCTCAATATACCCAGAAGAGGCGTACACAGAACCTGTTAAAGCCCTGGACGACCAAAACTAAAGTATATTGATTGTCGCAAGTATTAGCGGTGCAAGTCTCAGGTTAAGACCAAATACACCTACCCTGATGCGGACTTCCATAGACACATAGTATACTCAACTACCCATGGAATTCCGAGAAGTCTATCCAAAGCGACTGTTTCCCGTACATTGGTAAACACAACCTCCTATTACACTTGCATGAGTATCCTATGTTGGATAATATGACCCATAACGTCACTATTTGCACAGATCATTGTGTTGTTGTAGCAAATTAACTATGTAACAAGGAAATTGCACTCTCGTCATTTGTGATTAGATCACCATAGATATATAAATGAAGAGAGGTCCATATGATTAGTTCCTGGATTGAGATGATATGAGACAGTATCAGTCCACGAAGGATTAATCATTAAATATCCCTAGCCGTAGTATTATCGAGACTGGACATCGATAATGCGGAATAGGCTAGTATTGCACTTGTGCGCGTTGTGAGGGCCAACGGCATAGTTCTCATATATATAAGTGTTGGAGACTTATGCAAGTGCGATAGGAGGTCGTGTTCACCGATGGTACGGGAAACAGCTTCGCTCTGGATAGACCCTTCGGAATCCCCTTGGTATTATGACTAGGTGTCTATGGGAGGCCGAAATCAAGGTAGGTGTGTATAGTCTTAACCTGAGACTTGCATCGCTAATACTTACGACAATCGGTAAACTTTGGTTTTGGTGGTTGGGGGATCTAACTGGTTTGTGTTCACCTCTTCTGGGTTTATCAGGAATCGTAGTGTATTGGATGTGATGTCGAGACGGAAGTATCACTCCAGTCATAGTGGAGATGATGTCACGCAGGATTACGGTATTAGTGCTCTTAAGTGATGCGCATCCAATCGTGATATTATGACCAGGTCATGAATATCCGATTATAGAGACTAGTTACCAGACATCCGATATGTTTCGGACGGGGCAGACACTTATCCAGCCCCAGCCCTAGCACGTGATTATCCGATACTGGGCCGATACGCACAATACATTAGTATACTATGCTTGATATAGATCTTAATATTCTTATAAGGATATGTCCGGAGAATTGGGTAGACTTGGTGCTTTGCTAGGAGTCGACCTTATCTCGTAAATAGGTAGAACGTAGTACTTGGTACGTACGTGATTCGGATACTCCGACGACCGTGTTTACTGCCAACTTATCCGGAGATCTCATGGGTCGCTTCCCGATAATCCACCGATGACGCACACTCGCACTCTTGAATAATCTGGGATTATATAGAAGAGAGAGAGAAAATTAATCTAGGATTAATTACGGAGATATTTTATCTAGGATAAAATATCGTCTAGAGAGAGATAACGATTAATTTGGAATTAGTCAATAAATTAATATATTCGATATATTAAACGAAATTAGATTTCGACGCGGAATTAAAATTAGATTTTAATTCGGGCGAACGAATTAATTTAGAATTAATTCGTTAGCGACGTGAATAGTGAATTCGCTAGGCGTAATCATTTAATTACGACGCGACGGAAAAATCGTTAATTTGGTATTAACGAACCCGAGCCCGAGTGTGATTGCGAGCGCATTCGTATTTCGAATTCGAGTGCGGCGTCGCAAGTCGCATCAAGCATCAAATCAATCAGTCGCATCAAGCGTCAAATCACTTGTCACTTTGAGTGATGTGACTTGACAACATGTCACTTTAATAAAGTAGATGTGACTTGATGGACATGATGTGTAATGATGGCTTTTGATGGTTTGACTTTTAAAAGCAAATGAAATGCAAATTAAAGCAAAATGCATTTTAAATTCACATGTGTATATGAGATATACTTGAAATGAATTTCAAAACATATAATTACACAACTTCTCTCTCTCTCACGTATTGAAATTTTTCAATTTCTTTCATCTTTCTCTCTTGCCCAATTCACGCCCAAAAAGCATGAAAATGCTTACTGGTTTTGAACCAAAATAGGCGTGACTTTGAGGGAAGCAAAGAGTGATTTTCATGGTGAGTAATCAAGTGCTAGCACACTTACGAGTCTTGCGAAGGTGGTAGGGAGGTTCACCCATGAGCCGGGATCCGTCGGACGAGGCTTGGAGCTCCGTTTTCTCAGCTCAAAACTGAAAAACTGCGGCAGTGGACTGGTTGCAGTGGCGTGAGCAAGGCAGTGCGTTTTTGGCCTTCGTTCGTCTTCAAATCGACTCAACCGATCGATGTGAGTATTCCGCTACCTCCGTTGATGTATTCACACATGTTTTCATGTCTTGATTTGATCTTGGGACCTTAGAAAATATCAACAATGGCATCTAGAGCTAATGTTGCAAGCATGAAATTTTAGGGATTTAAAATTTGGGTAAATGTGATTTGAGCATGATTTGAATAAATTGTTTGTTTGAGTATGCTTATAACATGTTTAATTTCATTTTGGTTGGACTAATTTGACGAAAATTGATTTGGAATAATTTTCCCCAATTTTTTCACCTTGGCCGAATGTGTGTTGGATTTTGGATTCTTGAAATTTTGATTTTTTGATTCATTTGATGAGTTGGAATCAATTAGGTTGATGTTAATTTGAATCGAATTGGATTGGATTTCGAATTGGACGAAAACCCCAAAATCTTTGAGTTGGCCGAATGTGACTAATGCCCTAATGTCTTGGTAAATTTTGATTTTTGAACATTGGATGTATTGGAAATCAAATTGGATGGTGATTTAATGTCGATTGTGGATTCGATTGGATTGAAACCGAATCGGACACAAAATCCCTCTTTTGGCCGAGACCTTTAAGCATGTAGATGGGTTTGATTTTTCAATTTGTGTGTTGGACATATGATAATGAATCAAGCATGATTAATTGGACTAATATGGTGTTTTAGAAATGTTGATTTAGTTGATTGATCATGTAATACACTTTGGTAATTAAATTGGGAAAATTGGATTTTTTGAATTTAATTATTTGGCCTAATTTTGGAAATTGGATTTAAATGTTGTATTTGGACCTATTGGGCTTGATTTATCAAGTTTGGTTTAGGCCAAATGGATTGGATCCAATTGGGCCCAAAACCTTGACCATAAAGCCCAAATGCGACTTAATGAACCTTTAAAGTTCAATTGGGCCTAATGGGCCAAGATTGATTTATGGGCTTATGGGGTAAATCCCGGATTGGACTTTGGTTATCGGTTTGACCCGAGTTGACCAAAAGTCCACGCCTTAAGAAATCAATTAAAAGCCCATTGGACCTTAATTGAATTGACGTTGGACGTTAATCGGTCTTTGAGACGCGTTACGATTAAATTTGGAATTTAAATCATAAAAGGTTTATTAAATAAAAGTGTAATATTTAATTTGGAATTGAATAGTGAATTAGTATTAAATACATGTTAAATTGGATTTAATGATGTAGTTTAATTTAATTCATGAATTCGTACTTTGAGTACTTATTCGCAAAAACGAGTTTGACTCGAACAAAATCAAATCATTGTTTTGAACATTGGATGATCACTTAATTATCAGATTAATTAATTTGATTAGATTGATTGATAGCATGCTTATGTGTGTGAATACGTGGTTGTGTTGAATGAATAATGCATATCGGATGGATATTAGATGGGTGGGCAATTTTAGAAATTGTTGTAATAAATTCGATTTATTAAATTGGACCTGCGTGTCCAGCCTTATCACCTTCTTTCTCTTTGTATTCTCTTCTCACCTATTCCCCTCTATATATATGAGGTTTCTTTAGAAGTGTAGTGTAACGGGTAGAAGTAGTACAAGTGCTAGCTTGAGTGAGAAAGGGAGAGATTTGATCTAGGATCAATGTGTAAAGTATCCATCCGCATATCGTTATTATTTTATTTCATACTCACTTTATTATGTATTTAGAATGCATGTTTAAGGGTGTGTGATGATGAGACCTAACAAAGATAATTAAATTGGTAGCCAATTTGCACGCGAAAATCCCTCAATCTATATTAAGCGATTATCCTTCCATTGAATGGTTCTTGTTCAAGATCCGATTGGCATTGGTTTTGGCCAAAGTCAAGACCTTGTCAATTGGATGTATTTGAATCATGAGAGTTTTGTTCCACATCGGTGTCTAGTCCAAGTTGTGATTTGTTGGCCAAAGTCAAGATCACTTCTTGTCCAAAGACATTGATTACGAAACTTTCCTTGTCAATGGGTCCCGCTTAACTGGAATCATTAGGTTTTTGTGCCAAAGCCAAGGCCTAGATGATTCGGAGGATAAGGATAGGAAAATGTATTAGATACATTGGCATAAATAATATGTTTAGGACTTGGATGTCCACCTAACCGGATCTGGGAATTGGATTGGATCCAATTGATCTGTGAGATCTACCTGGCTAAATAGCATACAGCTTGTTGGCCAAAGTCAAGGTTGTATGTTATTTAACAGGATCCCAGCCCACTAGGAAACACGGTTTCCCGAGTACTCCACAGAGGGTTAGAGGCTCGACGAAAAATAGTGGGAGGCAAGTATTGAATTTGCAACATTCGTTCAATTACTCGCTAAACGCGCTCATTTATATTTTACTCGTCATATTAATCAAAAGTATTAGTTGGACTAATATTTTATGTTGTTTTAAATATATATATAGTTGGACTATATACAAACTCATTCAATATATAGTTGATTTTATAATTGGATTATAGTAATCAATATAATTGAATTAAAATGATAGTTGATTTTATAATTGGATTATAGTAATCAATATTAAAATTATAGTTGATTAAATAATTGGATTATTGTAATCATTATAATAAATAATACCTTTATTAAAATTGATTAAATAGTTGGACTATTGAAATCAAGAAAGAATTGAAAGGTTGAATATTTAAAATATATAATCCTTGGATTAAATGTTTTAAATGATTTAATTTTCAATTGGGAATTAATAATAGGTTAATTTATTTGATAAAATAACTTATTATGACTAAGCCCAAAATTAAGCAAATAGTAGAGCATAAAATCTTTGGAAGATTTATGTGATGATGACTTTAGTGCTTAATTAATATACTTATAATAAATCTATCTTTAGATTTAAAAGTATTAAAGTTGCAATTAAATTCTTGGAGAATTAATTGACTATTCTAGTGGAGAAAAGTCAAAATTTGCAATTGGGCATGTAGCACAAGGTGCACATCGTTTCGATATTCTAAAACCCAAGGCTTGGCCAAAGGTTTGTGAAATATTGAAAAGATAATTGACATATCCCAAAGTGACTACCATTTGGATATGGAAGACACGAAGGAATTAAAGATAGGGCGAGGCTCTAACTTTAAAAATATTTGTCAAAGTTATGTTTACTACTAGTATTGAAATTGGATTTTAAATACTTAGTGTGGTACATAATAACATATATTATTGACTTTCAGAATCCGCTGTGAGCTGGATACTGGCTTCAAGCCGAGATTTCTCTGCGAATTGGAAACGGGACGAAAGTCGCTGTTTCGACCGTAGATACCTAAGTTTAGGAACTACCCTTTGGGTATGTACTTAAATTAGGAAATGTTATAATGTAACTAGTTTGACTAGAGACATTATCTCTATATCAGTGTTTAATCCGATGCGGATAAAACCTTTGTATTCTAGAACACTAAAGTGTTTCATATATAAAGATGATACTGAGATAAATACATTGGATGTAAATAACAGAATTTATATTTTGAATATAATAAAATCTCAAACATATAAAATGACAAATAAATAGCTCAAATTGATTTGATCAATGGAGACTTATTTGTGGCATTGTTGTCTAGGACACAATTAAACAAGACTCGTATATCCACACTTTTGAAGAGTGGATACTAGTACTGATTTGACTATTCAAATAAGGTCTACGAATCTAGTTTATTAGGTTAAATACCTAAAATACTATTTACTTGGTAATAGTAAAAGGGCCACCGATCTGTTAGCCCTATTCATGGTGAATTGAGTGGGCCCATATCTAGTTAGGCTAGATGTGAACATGAATATTTCGTGACCTTAACGGATGTAGCATCACGTTGTGGTTATGTGTTTCTTTTGAAGAACACAGATCGGAAACTTTTGAAGTTTCGACACGAAGAAAACAAACAGATCGGCTATAGTGTTATTCCGCCACGGTAAGACCGAAATGGAAAATACTTAAGCAGTAAGTTTCATATATAAATGAAAGAGTACGGTGTTCTTTCATGTGAGGACTCCTCCCGAGACACGTCAGTTAGACGGTGTGTCTGAACTAAAACCGAATTTTGTTGGACATGATAAGGTTTATCACGAGTCGCTCTGAGCTACTATTTCCTTCTACAGGATATGTATTAACAGTGCAAAACTTATTTAGAATAAGGTTCCATATAAATCTGTTTGACAGATATCATATAGGATATGAACAGGGAAGAAATGAGGTTCTCATTCCTTCCTAATAATTTGGGTATGCCAGGCATAGCGTTTGGATGATACCAAACTAAGGACCCAAATTGGATAAGTGCCAATATATGTTATCCTAAGGGAAACCTTAAGTATAGTACTTATAAATCCCACATGAGAACAATGTGATTGTTGCTCACCATGCGATTTTCCTGAGAGAAATACCGATATGCAGTGGTCAGTGGGAGGATAGTGATACTCGATGAAAATCGGAGTAATACTGTTCAAGGCACGAAGTCCTTAATGGAACACAAATAGTTCATCTATGATGAAACTATACCATTAATCTTCAAATACACAAGAAACTAGTAGATCGGATAGAGTCAGAAAACAACCTAGGGTATGGGTTTCTGATCTCACCTCATAAAGATGTCAATCTTATGGTGGTGTACCATCCGACTACGTTTTGAGGAAGTGATACAGGTATCGACTCTCTGTTATGGCAAAGTGCCATGAATCCGAAATGGATTCCATGTATAACAACTATTTTGGATACTGGTTGTTGTACCATAAGGCATTGTGCCTATGGTACATTAATCGTCTTCAAGGAAGACATACATGGATGGCAACATACTAACGTACAAAGCTAGGCTTTTGACGGAAAGGTATCGTTATCAACATTGTGTTAATAACGGTTCAACCTTTTACCTGTTGCCATGGTAAATCCATTTTGAAAATGCTTGAAAATAACTGTATATTTCATTTATGAAATGTGTCAGTTATAAATCAAAATCGCTTTCCTGAAAAGGAAACCTTTTGGAGGATGTTTACAACGTCCTGACGATTTTGTATAACCGACAAACAAGGTTTGTGGGTTATTCGATCCATGTTTGGATCAATGCAAGCATAAGGTTCTTGGAACTGACGTTTTGAAATAATCATAATAGTTTATGATTTGACTCAAAACGAAATAATTCTTGTGTATATAAGGAGGTTAGTGGGAGAGCGCACTAACAGTGAAATTCCCATATCCCATATGCTATTGGTGAAAGCTTGGCTTTCATAAATATTCTTTCATAGAAATTCTCCGTAGAATTCTGGGGAGTAACAACCTTTATTCAAGGAATAAAGATCTACTGGGATATATTTGGAGTTAACACTCTCGTTAACATCTCTGGGAAATTGTTTACGTAAAATATCTGAACTTGATTAGGTGTCTCATACGCTTCGAGCAGAGGAATGGAGCACGATCAGGTTAATCCAAGTGATAGTCACTGGATTAAAGATTAAGAACATCTGTTAGTATCTGAGAGAACTAAAGATGCTGTCTTAAACTATGGAGAATGAGAACTTGAAGTGACTGGGATCACCACTGCATGCAAGTTTCCAAACAATTAAATACTGCGGTACTATAAAGTTTGAATAACGGGACAGTGAGCTGGAAATCTTCCAAGCAAGATAACTGTTGCCGAATAAACAACAAATGCGGATTATTGCTGCAGCTGAGGCAGAAATAAGCCATTTGGATCAAAAATAAATCTAATTAGATTAGATATAGTTCTGTTAGCAGCTGAGCTAGGCGTCAGCACAAGCTAAGGAATTAAAGGTCTCATCGACGATCCAGATATATACTTCTATATCATATGATTCGTTCGGATCATACATCGTGGCGATGTGATGATCGTATAAATCGCGTCAAACGATAATCGAAACAAATCCGCTGACGAAAACCTTTCCTCAGCAATTTGAGCGAACCTTACATAGTTCGGGTGTTAGACACTCGAGTGACTGGCTATGTGCCAAGTGGGAGATTGTTGGATAATATGACCCATAGCGTCACTATTTGCACAGATCATTGTGTTGTTGTAGCAAATTAACTATGTAACAAGGAAATTGCACTCTCGTCATTTGTGATTAGATCACCATAGATATAAATGAAGAGAGGTCCATATGATTAGTTCCTGGATTGAGATGATATGAGACAGTATCAGTCCACGAAGGATTAATCATTAAATATCCCTAGCCGTAATATTATCGAGACTGGACATCGATAATGCGGAATAGGCTAGTATTGCACTTGTGCGCGTTGTGACGGCACAACGGCATAGTTCTCATATATATAAGTGTTGGAGACTTATGCAAGTGCGATAGGAGGTCGTGTTTCACCGATGGTACGGGAAACAGCTTCGCTCTGGATAGACCCTTCGGAATCCCATTGGTATTATGACTAGGTGTCTATGGGAGGCCGAAATCAAGGTAGGTGTGTATAGTCTTAACCTGAGACTTGCATCGCTAATACTTACGACAATCGGTAAACTTTGGTTTTGGTGGTTGGGGGATCTTAACTGGTTCTGTGTTTCACCTCTTCTGGGTTTATCAGGAATCGTAGTGTATTGGATGTGATGTCGAGACGGAAGTATCACTCCAGTCATAGTGGAGATGATGTCACGCATGATACGGTATTAGTGCTCTTAAGTGATGCGCATCCAATCGTGATATTATGACCAGGTCATGAATATCCGATTATAGAGACTAGTTACCAGACATCCGATATGTGTTTCGGACGGGGAAGACACTTATCCAGCCCCAGCCCTAGCACGTGATTATCCGATACTGGGCCGATACGCACAATACATTAGTATACTACGCTTGATATAGATCTTAATATTCTTATAAGGATATGTCCGGAGAATTGGGTAGACTTGGTGCTTTGCTAGGAGTCGACCTTGTCTCGTAAATCGGTAGAACGTAGTACTTGGTACGTACGTGATTCGGATACTCCGACGACCGTGTTTACTGCCAACTTATCCGGAGATCTCATGGGTCGCTTCCCGATAATCCACCGATGACGCACAACTCGCACTCTTGAATAATCTGGGATTATATAGAAGAGAGAGAGAAAATTAATCTAGGATTAAATACGGAGATATTTTATCTAGGATAAAATATCGTCTAGAGAGAGATAACGATTAATTTGGAATTAGTCAATAATTAATATATTCGATATATTAAACGAAATTAGATTTCGACGCGGAATTAAAATTAGATTTTAATTCGGGCGAACGAATTAATTTAGAATTAATTCGTTAGCGACGTGAATAGTGAATTCGCTAGGCGTAATCATTTAATTACGACGCGACGGAAAAAATCGTTAATTTGGTATTAACGAACCCGAGCCCGAGTGTGATTGCGAGCGCATTCGTATTTCGAATTCGAGTGCGGCGTCGCAAGTCGCATCAAGCGTCAAATCAATCAGTCGCATCAAGCGTCAAATCACTTGTCACTTTGAGTGATGTGACTTGACAACATGTCACTTTAATAAAGTAGATGTGACTTGATGGACAATGATGTGTAATGATGGCTTTTGATGGTTTGACTTTTAAAAGCAAATGAAATGCAAATTAAAGCAAAATGCATTTTAAATCACATGTGTATATGGAGATATACTTGAAATGAATTTCAAAATAATTACACAACTTCTCTCTCTCTCACGTATTGAAATTTTTCAATTTCTTTCATCTTTCTCTCTCTTGCCCAATTCACGCCCAAAAAGCATGAAAATGCTTACTGGTTTTGAACCAAAATAGGCGTGACTTTGAGGGAAGCAAAGAGTGATTTTCATGGTGAGTAATCAAGTGCTAGTACACTTACGAGTCTTGCGAAGGTGTGGTAGGGAGGTTCACCCATGAGCCGGGATCCGTCGGACGAGGCTTGGAGCTCCGTTTTTCAGCTCAGCTCAACTGAAAAACTGCGGCAGTGGCGTGAGCAAGGCAGTGCGTTTTTGGCCTTCGTTCGTCTTCAAATCGACTCAACCGATCGATGTGAGTATTCCGCTACCTCCGTTGATGTATTCACACATGTTTTCATGTCTTGATTTGATCTTGGGACCTTAGAAAATATCAACATCCTATACCCAAATATATGATAAATATGCCGTTATGCTCCCATAACATGCACAAGTCCAATACTAGTCTATTCCGCATTATCGATGTCCAATCTCGATAATACTACGACTAGGGATATTTAATGATTAAACCTTCGTGGATTGATACTGTCTCATATCTTATCAATCCGAAACTAATCATATGGACCTTCTATCATTTATACATCTTGGTAATCTAATTACAAATGATGAAAGAACAATTTCATTTGTCACATTGTTAATTTGGACAACAACACCATGATCTGTACAAATAGTGATGCTATGGGTCATAACTGTCCAACAATCTCCCATTTGGCCTATAACCAATCACTCAAGTGTCCTACACCCGAAATATATACGGTTCGCTCAAACTTCTGCTGAGGAAATGCTTTCGTCAGCGGATTTGCATGACTATCATCTAATGCAATTTATTCGATCATCACATCGCCACGATGTATGATCCGAACGAATCAGATGTATAATTGAAGTATATATCTGGATCGTTGATGAGACCATTAATTCTGTAGCCTGTGCTGTAGCCTAGCTCAGCTGCTAACAGAACTTTTCCTAATCTGATTAGGATTATTATCAATCCAGAAGGCTTCTATTGTTGCCTCAGCAGCAGCAATAATCCATTTTTTTTTTGTTTATTCGGTAACAATATCTTGCTTGGAAGATTTCCATCTCACTGTTCCGTTATTAAAACTTTATAGTACCGTTGTTACGACTTATAGTCGTTTTATCGGTTTGGAAACTTGCAGCAGTGAACCCAGTCACTTCAAGTTCTCCTTCTCCATAGTATTAGACTGCATCCTTAGTTCATCTAAGATACTAAGGGATGTTCTTAACATCAATCCAGTGACTATCACTTGTATTGGCCTGATTATGATTCCATATGCTCAAAACATATGAGACACCAGGTCGTGTATATTTATTTCAATGTACGAGTTCTCGGAGAGTATTAACAACTTTTAGATCTATCACATTAGATCTTTATTCCTAGAAAAAAGGTTGTTTCTCCCCAGAATTCTACGGAGAATTTTCATGAAAGCCATGCTTTCACCGATTGTATTATGGGAATATCATTTTCAAGAAATGATATGTCATCATTATTTAAGACATTCATTGTCAGTGCGCTCCCACTATCCTCCTTATATACACAAGAATCATTTTCGTTTTGAATTAAATCATATACCATTATGATTACATCAAAGCGATAATTCCAAGAACGCAATGCTTGCTTCAATCCATCCATGGATCGAATAACTTGCAAACCTTGTTTGCTAGTTATGGTGCGACAAAATCATCATAATGTTGTAAACATACTCCAAAAGGTTTCCGTTAAGGAAATCGATTTTGACGTTCAGCTGTCATATTTCATGAATGAAACATGCAGCATCAGCAAGCATTATCCAAATGGATTTAACCATGGCAACGAGTAAAAGGTTTCGTCGTAATCTACACAATGTTGATAACGATACCTTTTCGCTACAAGCCCAGCTTAGTACGTTGGTATGTTGCCTTCCATGTTTGTCTTATTTGAAGACTTATATAGTACCAATAGGCACAATGCCTTCCGGTACATCAACTAGTATCCAAACATAGTTGGTATACATGGAATCCATTTCGGACTACATGACACTTTGCCATAATAGGGAGTTGATACCTTGTATCACTTCCTCATACGTAGTCAGTTCGTGTTCTTCAATAAGATTAACATCTTTATGAGGTGAGATCAGAAACCCATACCCCATGTTATTTTCTGACTCTTTCCGACTTACGCGGTTCTTGTGTATTCGAAGATTATTGGAATAGTTTCATCCTTGATGAACTATTTGTGTTCCATTGAGGACTAGGTGCCTAGAATAATATTACTCCAATTTTCATCGAATTTTACTTTCCTGCCACTTACTAGACCCGGCCACGGTTCCGGTTCCGAACCGGAACCGAACCGGTTGGAACCAGAAGGTTCTGGTTCCAACCGGTTCCGGTGCGGTTCCGGAACCGGAATCGGAACCGTTGGTGACCGGTTTGGTTGGGTTCGACCCGATGGAACCGTACGGTTCCACCGGTTCTACGGTTCCTGTAGGGTTCCAACAGAAACCCTACCCCCAACGGCTAGTAGCCGTTGGGGGGGGGGGGGGGCAGGGAGTCGTTTGGCTCCGTGCCCAATAAATAAATAAAAAATAAATTAAATTAAATTTTATTATTTAAAATGTAAATTACTAATGTACCCCTAATAACGGTAATAAAACAGTTATATTTAGGGGCATTTTTGGTATCAAAAAATTCTAAAATTCTATAAATAGGATTCATTTTTCATAATTTCATCACACCAAATTCTCAACTCTCTCATTTTCTATAATTCTCTTATTCTCAATCTCACTTCAATACAATTATCTTATAATCTTATTCTCAATCTCAATTCATTTAGTTGTTAATTTGTTATCATTCGCAATTATTCAATTTTCTTAATTTTCTTCCTAATTTCTAAAAAAAAAATGGCAAGCTCATCTGAGAACATAATGTCAAATATGCCAACCCAAGAGAGCGGCCCTAGTGTCAGTGCACAATCACAGAGAAGAGAAGTTAAGGCTCGGTCCTCAGATATTTTCAAAATTCATTTTAATTTGGAACGCCTAGAAGATGGTTCACAACGAGCAATTTGCAACTATTGTGGGGTTATCTATAAATTTTTTGGTGGATACGGCAATATGATCAAGCACATGGAAAAACATCATCCGGTTGAACTTGGCATTGATACGACACAAACTCAAATGGGCAGGTACGCATCATCTAGTAGAGGTACGAGTAGTGTAGATTTATTTAAATATTCTGATGCAAAAAATAGAGAAGAATTTGCGAAATTAACTTGTATGGCACATATTTCTTTAAGCTTTGGTGAAAAACTTCATTTTACTAATTACGTGCATAATGCTTTAAACCCTGCTGCATGTAGAATGACTCGAAACACAACAAAACATCATATTTTCAAATTATATAAAGATGGTAAAATTATTTTAAATGAAATATTTAAAGAGATGAAAGGTCATATTTCTATATGTTCTGATATTTGGAGTGACCATTGGCAAACACACTCATACATAGGTGTGACTTGTCATTGGATTGATGCATCATTTACCATGCAAAAAAGACTTATTGCATTTAGAGTTTTTGATGACCCACATTATTTATAGAATGATGAAGGTAATTTTTGATGAATATGGTTTAGTAGAAAAAATTTTAACAATTGGATTTGATAATGCATCTGCAAATACTGTATCCATTCATGATTTAAAATCCTTATGTGAACCAAATTTAGGGGGTCGATTTTTTCATATTCGTTGTACATGTCATGTCCTTAACATATGTGTGCAAGACGGACTAAAATTATTATCATCTTTTCTTGATCCAATTAAAACGGCACTTAACTGTATTTGGTCATATTCTCAAGTTAGGAGAGAATGGACCAAGTTTTGTAAATAAATGGTATTAAACCGATTAAATTTTCAAGAGATGTTCCAACACGTTGGAATTCTACTTATTTTCTTTTATGTCAAGCATTTCAATACAAAGATGCATTATGTAGTTTTTTTTTTCTCAACATGTTCAAAATATCACACTTTATCCTAGTCAATGGGATATTTGTGAATTTTTTTTAGATATTTTAAGAGTTTTTAATGATGCTACTTTAGTTTTTAGCGGTATTTATTATCCTACAACACATTTATTTCTTCTTGAGAGTTTGAATATTGTTGGTACTCTCGATGAGCATGTTGACAGTGACGACCCTAATGATATTGTTTTGTTGGAAGCCATTACTGCTATGAAGGTAAAATGGTTGAATTATTTTAGAGAAATTCCTTTACTTTATCTTATTGCTGCTATTTTTTATCCTAGATTTAAATTAGAAGGTTTGAATGGTGGTTTACAAGCTTACTATGGTTATTTAGGAATATAAGATGAAATTGATATTACGAGCATAATGAAGAAATTAAGAAGTGATTTAATTATTTTATTTAATGATTATATTGTAAGATATAACTTAGGAACATTAGGTCAATCTAGTAGTAGCGAACCGATAATTCAAACAAGACTTAGCGCATGGGATCGCTGGTTATTGCAACGAAATAAAAAAGCTAGGGATATGACAACTAATAACCCTGAATTAGATAATTATTTATCTACAATTTTGAGTTTTCTAATGAAAGTTTATGCAGTAAAAATTTTAAAATCCTTGAATGGTGGAATCGGCATCAAAATATATATCCTGTTTTATCTATTATTGCTAAAGAGATATTGACAGCACTTATTTCCACCGTTGCGGTTGAGCAAACCTTCAGCTTGGGAGGTAATATATTGGAAGCTAGGCGATCTTCATTACATCCAAGCACTCTAGAAGTAACAGCTTGTGTGGATGATTGGACTCGAGCTGATCTGAGACAACAAGAAGATGCCCCTGATGATTTTGAAGATTTGTTCGATAATGCTTCTGCAACAAGTGCAAGCGGAACCGGAGCCGAATGATCAACTGATAATGATGATTGATAATTGTAAAATTATAATTTACAAAGGGGATATGTCTTAAAATTGTAATGGAACTACGTGAGCTTTGATTCCTCTCACTCTTGGAGGATACGTATGCAACTTAAATTTTTAAAAATTTAAGCTCAAGCTCTTCAATGTAATAAATTTTTTTATTTATAAAATTAATCTCATTTATTTTAATTAATTTTCAAATTTTTTTTAAAAAAAGTCTTGGAACCGAACCGAACCGGTCGGTTCCGATTCGGTTTAAGGTTCCAGTTCCACTTAAGTATGGAACCGGAAACCGGCCGGTTCGGTTCGGTTTCGAACCGGAACCGAACCGCCGGCCGAGTCTACCACTTACCACTGCATATAGGTATTCCTCTTGGGAAAACCGCATGGCGAGCAACAATTACATTGTTCTCTAATTAGTTGTATAAGTACTATACTTTGGTTTCCCTAGGATAACCTACAACTTAGGCACTTATCCGATTTGGGTTCTACTTTGGTATCATCCAAACATATGCCCAGCATACCCAAATCTACAGGAATGAGAAACCCGGTTCTTTCCTGTTCATATCTAATATAAAGTCTATCAAACAGATTTTTATGGAACCTTATTCAAAATAGGTTTTGCACTGTAAATGCGTATCCGTTGAAGGAAATGGTAGCTCAGAGCGACTCATGATTAACCTTATCATGTCCAAGAAGGTTCGGTTTCTCTGGTCGGACACACCGTCAAATTGACGTGTTCCGGGAGGAGTCCTCATTGAAAGAATATTATACTCTTTCAAGTATATGAGAAACTTATTGCTTAAGTATTTTCATCATGGTCTAACCGTGATGGTTTAATACTTTAGCCGATCTATTTGTCTATTTCGTGTCGAAACTCTTTGAATTCATCAAAAGTTTCCGATCCGTGTTTCAAAAGAAACACATAACCATAACGCGATGCCACATCCGTAAAGGTCACGAAACATTCATATCCACCTCTAGCCTAGCTAGACATGGGCCCACTTACGTCACTATGAACGAGGACTAACGGATCAGTGGCACTTGTACTTTTACCAAGTAAAAGGTGTTATAGGCACTTTGCCTAATAAACTAGATTCGTAGACATCATTTGAATATAATCAAATTTGTCATAGTACCCACTTTCGAAAGTGTGGATATACGAGTCTTGTCAATTGTGTCCCAGATAACAATGCCACTTATAAGTCTCAACTGATTAATTCAGTTCGAGCTATTTGTTTGTCATGTTATATGTTTGAGATTTATTTATATTCAAAATATAAATACGGTTATTCACATCTAATGTGTTTATCTCAATATCATCTTTATAAAATGAAACACTTTAGTGTTATAGAATATAAAGGTATACTCGCAACGGGTTAAACCCTGATATAGAGATAATTTTTCTAGTCAAACTAGTTACATTTTAACAGTTTTCTAATTTAAGTACACACTCGAAGGGTAGTTCCTAAACTTAGGTTTCTACGGTTAAAACAGAGACTGTCGTCTCGTTTCCGATCCGCAGATAAATCTCTACTGAAGTCAGTATCCTACTTGCCAGCAGATTCTGCACATCAATGCATATTTATGTACCACATTTAGTATCTAAAATCCAATTTTAATACTATTAGTGAACACGTTTATGAAAACCATATTTGAGGTCGGAGCCTTGCACCGTCTTCGATTCCTTCATGTCTGCCTTGTCCATACGGCAGTCATGCTTACGTGTCCCCGTTTGCCACATTTAGGCCGACATCTTGGGATATGTCTTTTGTCTTCCTAGAAGATTATAATGACTTTGCCTTTGCCCTTTTTTCACACCCCATAAGCCTTTGGCCAAGCCTTGGCCTTCTAGAATGTCGAAATAAGATGCGCCTTGCGCCTCTTGCCATATTGTAAACTCTGGCTTTGTCTCATTGAGAATAGCCATTAACTCTCCAAGAGTTTTCTATTGCAATTAGTACTTCTAAGATCTAAGGATAGATCTATGAAGATCCTTCAATTTCAATATCATACTATAAGGATCTAATCCTTAGTTCTGATTAGGAAATTAAGGAGTGTATGCGGCAAGCATAATGGATTAAGCACTAAAGTTATTATTACATGAATATTTCAAATATCATGTTCTACTTATTTGGTCAACTCCGGGCTTAGGCTCGAGACGTCACTATATCAAATAAAGTAACTTCTTGGTTTCCCAGGACTATCCTGAGATTTTATTCCCAATTTGAAAATTAAAGTCGTTTAAATACATTTTCTCCCAGGATTATATTTTAAACACTAATCTTTCAATTATCTTGATTCTAATAGTCCAACTATTTAATCAACGATTTTAGATACT
This sequence comes from Zanthoxylum bungeanum, assembly GCA_019454045.1. Taxonomy (NCBI): domain Eukaryota; kingdom Viridiplantae; phylum Streptophyta; class Magnoliopsida; order Sapindales; family Rutaceae; genus Zanthoxylum; species Zanthoxylum bungeanum. Next base: position 79,490 of record SKCR01046102.1, on the reverse strand, counting down.
ATTTATTATAATGATTATTATAGTCCAACTATATAATCAACTATAATTAAAATGTTAAATTCAATTATATTGATTACTATAATCCAATTATAAAATCAACTATTAATTGAAGTGGTTAATTCAAATATATTGATTACTATAATCCAATTATATAATCAACTATAAATGAAATAGTTTGAATACAGTCCAACTGTTTAATTAAAACAACGATTAATTATTAGTCCAACTAATATATTAATTTATTTGACGAAAAATTTGTAATGAACGCGTATGACAAGTAACTAAACGAATATTGCAAATTTAATACTTGCCTCCCACTATTTTTCGGCGAGCCTCTAACCCTCTGTGGAGTACTCGGGAAACCTTGTTTCCTAGTGGGCTAGGATCCCGTTAAATAACACACAATCTTGACTTTGGCCAACAAATTGTATGATAATTAACTAGGTAGATCTCTAAGATCAATTGGATCCCATCCAATTCCTAGATCCGGTAGGTGGACATCCAAGTCCGAAACATATATCTTATATATGCCAATATATCCAATATATTGCCTAACCTTTTTCCTCTGAATCAACTAAGCCTTGGCTTTGGCACAACAAACTTAGTGATCCCAGTTAAGCGGAACCCATTGTCCTTGGAAAGCTTCGTAATCAATGTCGATGGACAAGAAGTGATCTTGACTTTGGCCAACAAATCACAACTTGGACAAGACACCGATATGGAACAAAGCCTTCATGATTCAAACACATCCGCGACGGACAAAGGTCTTGACTTTGGCCAACAAACCAGTGCCAGTCTTGGATCTTGAGTAAGAATCGCTCAATGGAAGGAAAAACGTTTAATATGATGTTGAGGGTTTTTCGCGTGCAATTGGCAACCAATTAATTATCTTTATTAAGGTCTCATCATCATACACCCTTAAACATGCATTCTAAACACATAATAAGGCGCGTAAGTAAATAAATATAATAATGATATGCTGATGGATATTTAAACATTGTTCCTATAACAAATCTCTCCATTTCCTCTCTCCAGCTAGCACAAGTATTACTTCTACCCGATTACATAACACTTCTAAAGAAACCTCATTTACATTGAGGGGAATAGGTGAGAAGAGAAATACAAAGAGTAAGGAGGTAATAGGCTGGACACGCAGGTCCAATTTATTAAATTCTAAATTTATTACAACAATTTCCAAAATTGCCCTCACCCATCTAATATCCATCCGATATACATTATTCATACATCGCATCCATGTATTCAAACAAGCATGTTATCAATCAATCTAATCCAATTAATTAATCTGAATATTAATGACCATCCAATGTTCAAACAACGATTTGATTTTGCGCGAGTCCAACTCGTTTTACGAATTAGTATTCAAAGTACGAATTCTTGAATTATACTAAACTACAACATTAAATCCAATTTAATTTGCATTTAATACTAATTCATTTATTTAATTCCAAATTAAATAATACACTTTATTAATGAACCTTTACGACTTTGATTCTAAATCTAATCGTTACGGGTCTCAAAGCCCGATTAATATCCAATGTCAATTTAATTTAAAGTCCAATGGGCTTTTAATTAATTTTTAAGGCATGGACTTTTGGTCAACATGGGTCAAACCCAAATACCAAAGCCCATTTAAGGAATCACACTTATTTGCCAAGAAACCAATTTAGGCCCATTAGGCCCAATTAATATTAAAGGTCCATTAAGTCATAATTGGATTTTATGGATATGGTTTTGGGCCTAATTGGATCCAACCAAATTAGCCTAAACCTAACTTGGTACAACCAAGCCCATTAAACCCAATTACAACTTTTCAAGCCCAATTTCCAAAATAGGCCCAATTAATTAAATTACCAAATTCCAAATTTCATAACTTAATTAACCTAAAGTGTATGCCATAATTAATTAACCAAATTAACATTTCCAAAATATTAATTCACTCAATTAATTATGCTCATTATCATCAACATATGTCCAACACATTTGAATCAAAAAATCACATCATTTTACATGCTATAACTCACGACATTTTGGGGTTTTATTTGTCCGATTCGGTTTCAATCCAATTAAATCCACAACCAACATTACCCAATGCTTTCCAACTCATCCAATGATCAAAAATACAAAATACCATGATATTAGGGCAATCATCATATTCGGCCAAGCCTTGATATTTGGGGAAAAATTGATCCAATCAATATTTCACAAAATTGATTATGCACAACTCAATGTTAACATAATATAAGCATATTCCAACAATCAATTTCATTAAAACATGCTCAAATTCAATTTACCCAATTTCACCCTAATCAAGTTTCATGCTCAAAATGGCTCAAGATACCATTGTTGGGTTTCTATTAAGTCCCAAGGATCAAATCAAGCAATGAAACACATATGTATGAATGCTCGTAAAAGCATGGCAGAATCATACTTACAACGATCGGATTGCGATGCGAGGAACAAAGTCTTCAAGATCTCCTCCAAGTTGCTCGGCAGTGGGCTGTTTTGAAGTTCCTCCATTTTCGGTCACCACCTCCATTGATGCTCCAAGCTCCAAGCTTTCAAATGATGACTACATGCTGATGAAATTAGTTCCCTATCACCTTTGGATGACTCTTCATGTGCTAGCAATGGCAAGATTTGCCACAAATCTTCCTTGTTCTTCTTATTTGTTCTCGGCCAAGCAAGAATCAAGAAGAAAATTGGCTTCAAAAGCCGAATGGGAGAGAAGGAGATTTTTGGCTCCAAAACCGTGAGTAATGCCATGAGAGAGAGAGAAATTGTGTTAAGTGTTTTTGGTTGTTGGAAAAAACGTGTATCTAATACACAAAAATTCATTTCAAAAATTCATTTACCAAATTTTATTTGCTTTCCAAAAGTCAAAGGCTTTAAAGCCAACAACCACTCCCATCAATCACTCAAATGACAAGTTGTCACATCACTCAAAGTGACTAGTGATTTTACGCTTGATGTGACTTGTGAGCCGCACCTGAATTCGCAATGTGAGTGCGCCAGCAAACACTCCCGGGCTCGGGTTCGCTAATTCCAATTTAACGAATTTTTCGTTGCGACGTAATTAAATCTAATTTAATTAAATAACTTTGCCTAGGAAAATTACTGTTCACGTCGCTAACGAATTAATTCTAAATTAACTCGTTCGCCCTAATTAAAATCTAATTTCAATTCCGCGTCGAAATCCAATTTCGTATAATATATCAAATATATTATTTTATCGATTAATTCCAAATTAATCATTCTCTCTCTTTAATTCTCTCTCTACTAATTAATCCCAGATTAATAAAGTGCGAGTCATACGTCATCGGTGAATCTTCGGGAAGTGACCCATGAGATCCCCGGATATGTTGGCAGTAAATCCGATCGTCGGACTATCCGAACACGTAAGTACCTAGTACTACTTTTATACCGATTTACAAGACATGGTTGGCTTCTAGCAAAGCACCGTGCCTACCCAATTCTCCAGAAATATTCTTACTGGAATATGTGATCTATATAAGGCGTAGTATACGTAGTATTGTGTATTTCGATCCAGCATCAGATGTCACGTGCAAGGCCTGGGGCTGGAAGTGTGTCTGCCCCGTACGAAACACATATCGGATCTCTGGTAACTAGTCTCTATAATCGGATAAACATGACCTAGTCATAATATCCCGATAGCTGCAACATATAAGAGAACAAGTTCCGTATCCTACGTGATCATCATCTCCACTATGACTGAAGTGATACTTCCATCTCGACATCACACCCAATACACTACGATTCTCAATATAACCAGAAGAGGCGTACACAGAACCTGTTAAAGCCCTGGACGACCAAACTAAAGTATATTGATTGTCGCAAGTATTAGCGGTGCAAATCTCAGGTTAAGACCAAATACACCTACCCTGATGCGGACTTCCACAGACACATAGTCATACTACCAATGGAATTCCGAGGGGTCTATCCAGAGTGAAGTTGTTTCCCGTACCATCGGTAAACACAACCTCCTATTACACGTGTATGAGTATCCTATACCCAAATATATGATAAATATGTTGTTATGCTCCCATAACACGCACAAGTGCAATACTAGTCTATTCCGCATTATCGATGTTCAATCCCGATAATACTACGACTAGAGATATTTAATGATTAAACCTTCGTGGATTGATACTATCTCATATCTTATCAATCCAGAACTAATCATATGGACCTTCTATCATTTATACATCTTGGTAATCTAATTACAAATGATGAAAGAGCAATTTCCTTTGTCACATATTTAATTTGTACAACAACGCCATGATCTGTACAAATAGTGATGCTATGGGTCATAACTGTCCAACACTATAATCACCATCAAATTTTCTCGACGGCAAAGTTGATTTAGGGTGTATTTTTCATCGCAGCGATAACAAAGCCCTTACATTCTTCAATTATATGCCTATTTTTCAGTCAATCGACGGTAAGGTCTTCTCCCTGAACCTCCTTGCTTTGCTCCGATGTTCCTTGGTACATGGATGCCAAAGTTCAGTAAGACCTCTAGCCTGTGTTGCGTTTCGAGCAGTTGGAAAAGTTCTCATAGACTATGTTGTCTCTGTTTGTCCTGCACTCGTCATTGTGGAAAAATGATTAGCATTCGCATATTTGGAGCCTTGTGGATTATTAGGGTTTGCATTGAAATACGGGTAAGTTTGACCCGAATTAGTTCCATGTTCGACCCAAATTTTGAAGTATTTGACCCAGTTGAATGATTGGGCTTCTTGTAACCCCAAAAACCATATGGGCTTTTATTAAAGTTAGGCCCACTACTATAAGATTGGATAGCTTGACCCCCATCGTCTTCACCATCTCATCTCTCATGATTGCTAGCCTTTTCTCAATTTTCTGAGAAACGTCTGTAAGTCCTTGCAAGTTGTACACCATGATGGTTTCCAAATCTGACCGTATTTCTTTCTTTAATCCCTTCAAAAAAAAAATCTCTAAGCATTGAATTTGAAGCTTCGAGAGCAATACTTGCAGTCATTTCAAATTAGGCTATATACTACTTTACACTCGCCTATTTCTTCAAATTCATCAGGCTCAAAAACCTGATTGCATCTCTTCATTATAAAATCGCAACAACAGAGCCTCTTTGAGTTCTATCATGTACATGTAAGTCGTCTGGATTCATTTCGCTGGAATAATCATAGGGCCTCTCTTTAGAAGCTCATAGATGCGACAATGACTCTCTCTTTGTGGCACTTGTGTTATCGAAAAATAACGTTCAGCTTTGAACAACCACCTCTGAATATCATCTCCATCGAAGCCAGACATCTCCAGACTTTTATATTTTGCTTTAAATTTTGTCCTCTGTTTCTCTCATGTTTCTTTTTCGTCAGCATCTGTTTGTTCATTCATACCCATAGGGCTTCCTTGGTTCTCCCTTACTTTCTCTTTCCCTTTCTCAAGCCTACTGAACCCATCATTCATTATCTTCATCAGCTATCCAAAGCTGGTCTTCAATCCTCTGATTTCTTTCTCCACATCCTCCATTATGTTCTCCATTCGACTATTCAACCCTCAGATTCGATGCTTTGATACCAAAATAATAGAACCTAGAACATTTCACTAATGATTTCCTACAAATTACTCAACAATCCACAAATGCCAACACATAACAAACCAATAACAACAACAATGAGCTGGAATACGTATCTATTGCTTTGATTAAAGGGTATGAAAGTTTACAGGCATATTGTAGTTAAAGAAAATAAAAGATAGGGGTGATGACCACTCTTAACAGAATAAATAGCTAATCTCAGTCCTCGATAGGTGGCCCTCTCCCCTCCCATTACTGATGCACAATTAAAAATGATTAGCTATCCTTTTTCCCACAACACATGATCTCTCATATTCCCCCTTGTGCATAACTGCATTCTTTGTCCTTTTCTATAGCTCAGCATGAGCCACCTTATCAATAGAAGGTTCCTCAACAGCTTCACTGAGCTTCTCCAGGTCAGGATTATTTCCAAGCCTAACATCCTTAAGCATTGATGACTTGCCTCTCATGTAGTAAACTAATCTGAAATCTTTCTTGTTGATAAGGTTCCAATCAGGATCTCCCTGTATTTTTCTATCACAAATCATATGGTGTATTCATTTCGTTAATGTAAGATTTTTTTTTATAGAAACGTTGGAAATCCCGCCGCCAAATCACCTGACCAGAGGTTAAGCAGAGCAAGTAAAATCCCTGGCTGTCCCAAACTCTTATAAGAAACACACCCTCTGAATTCAAACCCAGGACCGGGAGGTCAGATCCTGAGCCTAACACCACCAAGCCACGTCCCTCGCGGACATGTTAATGTGTAAGTGCTTGAACTTTTGAAGCACTTTCTCAATGTAGTGAGATTAACAAAGGCATAGCCATTACTATGTCTTTTAACTTTAATTTCTAAAATAATAATATCTATTGCATTAAAACCAGGAGGCAGATCATCAATAAGTCGAGAATTACTTGCTAAAATTGAAGGAAAAACTCACCTTAAGGCCCCTGTACTCTCAATGTTTTTTACATTACACCCCTGTACTAAATTTTCTACACATTGTACCCCTGTACTCTCAATGTTTTTTACATTGCACCCCTGTACTCTCAATGTTTTTTACATTACACCCTGTACTAAATTTTCTACACATTGCACCCATGCACTCTCAAAAAATTGACATTCCACCCTTATTTTAACGGCAAGTTAACAGAGTTGAGAAATATTCTGACATCACCCACCCTTATTTCGGATTGGATCGAGCAAATTTTTTTACTTTGAAGTTATGCTAGGGCACATAACTATATGTTAGGACGCATAAATATTCTACTCCTTCTGATACATTCAAAAATCCAACTAATTTATTGCAAAAATTATATCAAAACTACGATCTTGGAGTGTTATTAATGAACAACAAAAAACAAACAAAGATGCTTCACAGTTATCAGACACCATTCCTAAAGAACGACAACGAGTATTACATGTCATGCGTGCACATTTATAGCAAACAACCATTTTTTTAACTCTTCTCTTTTTAGCATAGGTGCTTCTTCCTAAACCAGGCAGATATGACACAAATAAGGGTGGGTGATGTCAGAATATTTCTCAGGCAGATATGACACAAATAAGGGTGGGTGATGTCAGAATATTGCTCAACTCTGTTAACTTGCCGTTAAAATAAGGGTGGAATGTCAATTTTTTGAGAGTGCAGGGGTGCAATGTGTAGAAAATTTAGTATAGGGGTGCAATGTAAAAACATTGAGAGTACAATGGTGCAATGTGTAGAAAATTTAGTACAGGGGTGCAATGTAAAAAGCAGTGAGAGTACAGAGGCCTCAAGGTGGGTTTTTCCAAAATTGAATCCATTTCATCTTTAAGAATGCATCATCTCTTGAAACCATAGCTTCTTGAAATGTTGAACGAGGAAGGAGAAGAGCCTTCCTAATGGTTTTGTTTTATCACAGGCTATTGTTTTTTCTTGTTCAAGGAACAAAAGAGGCTGTAATACCTATTCTATTGCATTTAGAAAATGATCCTAGGTTCAACAGGAGATTGAGATACTTTAAAACTGAGTTCGCATGACTCGGTGTTTGATATCAAAAGGTGAGTTGCTCTATGGGGGATTCAAAGGTGTTTTATGATTCAGAGAGTTAGTTTGAGGTTTATGGGTGAAAAGGGCAACGGGTTGTTGAGATACATGCATAAAAATGGGTGATAAGGGCTCGGATCTTTCTCCATTATTTTTCATGTATATTATATGTATGCCTTAAAGTCTCATGCAGTTGATCGATGTACCACCTAACACGTTTCGCTAAATTGCTGATCAAATGAATTATTCAACCCAAAAATAATATTCTTTCAAAATGATAAAAACAAAAACAGGGTAGAGAAGCAACAGTGATCACAATTGCCTTCAGCCCATATGTTACCGTTCTGAGTTTCTGTGTGTTTTGCTACTGGAAAGAATGGCTTAAAGAAGCAGAATACACTACAAATCACTTCTGAAGAGACGACAATTACTCCAACCGCTTTTTTAAATTCAGAAACAACTTATGCTTAGTAGTAGCCGACTTGAAATCTGGCACTTTGATTTCCCATAGATCACAGCTTCTTGTCTTGTTTGAGAGTTACAAGTGGAATCTAACACCACTAAAATATAAGGAGAAAAAAGAAGGTAATTTCCGCTTGTCTCTATAGTTGCTAATAACCACAATAAATAATCAGACTGCTAAAGAAATTGTTGATGGTGGTTTTCAGCTCTCAGATGTCAGAATTCTTAGGATGGTAGAATGGAAATTACAGTTAATGGGTAAAAGCTCAAGGTCATTGTGAAGATAAGAGGACAGACAAAGGGGCTCGAGTCCGAGGTACATGTTTGATATGGTCAGGTCCAAAGTGGTCAGGATCGAGGTGATCAAGCTCAAGGGCACTAGAGCACTTGCGAAGATTGACCCGAGGTGTTCAGGTCAGGTCCGACATCAAACTCTCAGGGCAGCCTCGATATTCAGAGCCTCATGTCAGCCTATGAAGTTAGAATCGACTCAGTAGATCAGACTCGATTGAGGAAAATATAGGAGGACATACCAAACACCGTGAGTCTCAACACACCGACCTTACCGTTAGTAGATGCAATGAAAAGATGTTACTCGTTCTGACAGACCGACCCGACGAAGTCATACGACCCTTTCAACCCGACCTGATTAAGAAGAGAGTAATAGGTCGGGGCTGCTGAATCTTATGCACATGTATGGATGACATAAGTCCTACATTAAACCTAGAGCCACCAGACCGTTGTATGAGTGTAACGTATAAGTAATGAGCAATAACGTACAAATAATGAACATTAACGTCCGAATAATGGACAATAATATAAAGCAGCTGTCAACATAAGTGGTTCATGTAATTTTTTTTTTGACAACATCGTGGTTGTTCCTTGAGACTGAACATGTGACTTTGTAACACCTTATTTCCTTGGGGTGAGCATCGGTTCCAGAATAACCGAAACCGGAACTGCATTTGAGAACCTGATTAGATACCCGATTTTGATATCCGATTTTAATATCCGATTTTAATACCCGATTTTGGACCCGATTACATAACCGAATTTGGAACCGGATTTAGACCCGATTTACTCATTCTTTTTGACTGCATAAGACCCGAGTACTTCGTTATGCACAGCAATTCTATGCCACTGAACATGTTTCCGCAGGTCTGTCGACCCTACAATTCTTTGGTCAAACATGCCCCATGTTCCAACTGAAAAGATGGTTACAGTTTTGCCATTCCTTAAGATCTTTTGCAGAGGGGTGTCTTTACCTTTTCCACAAATAATTGCCTGGAAAAATTAGCTACAACTGGGGTTAAATTTTCATTTAGAGAAAAAATACATGCATAATGAAATTAATAATCAACACTTTAATTGCCGTGAAAACTGAAGATCAGTTCTCCGAATTTGTTCAATTGTGTCTGTAATCTGTATACATACATATGTTATAGAATATAGATTACTAGTTTCCAAATCAGAAAAAAAGTCAAATTCAACAGTCACTAGCTACAAGGTTGAAATAAATTCAAAAGAATCTTCTGTTTCCTAAATTCACAAGACAGTGCAGAAATCAACAATCAAAATAGTGAAGCAGGTTAAGAACGAGTTAAGATGATGCATGAAACTACAAGTTTCTTATTATAATATAAATTGAGTTATGCTACAAACTTACTTGCTATTAAATGACAATGTTATATTAATAGGATAATTCGGAACCGGACCAGAACCGAATTGGAAACGAATAATAGGATACCTATTTAATTGGGTAGGTTCCGGTTACACTTAGTTAGGAACTGATTTTTTCCGGGTAGGTTCCGGTTCTATGCGGAACCGGAACCGAAACCGGTTTTGCTCACCCCTATTATTTCCAACATCTCTGGCGAGCACAACCGAAACCGATTTTGCTCACCCTTATTATTTCCAACATCTCTGGCGAGCCCTCTGTTCCCACGTTGCCGTCAGCTTTCTCCCTTGCTTCTTCACGTGTTTCCATTCTGAATTTCACTTATCTGCTTCCTTCTGATATTGGGATGTAAGCTTCTTGGCCTCAAGCAGGCCACGTCAGCACGCTGTTGGTTTTCCAAAGCTTATAAATTCAATGATAATGAGTAGGAGAACGGACGGACAACCTACTCAATCCAGAAAACAAGTCAAACTCAATATGTTATCCAATACTTTAAACTTTTAGATTCTAATTTCCTTTGCAATTAAGTTCCTAGTTACTTTCAAAAAAAAAAAAAAAGGTTCCTAGTTGTTTTAATTTTTCATTAAGCAAGCCTTCCTTTTGTAATTAGAATTCCAATAATTAAAATATTCATTTTACAATTCCTATTGTATTAGATCAAAATTTATTTAATTTTCATTGTCTTGCCTTAAATCTAATTGTTCATCCATTTAGAGGACCTAGTTAATAATAGTTTATTTAGAAGCCGGTCATTATTAATTTAAACTTTGAGGACCTGCTTTTCTGACACATCCACGCGCTCTAGCATCCGACGATACTCGTGACGCGAATAGTATTTTTTTAGCACACTCGGTGGAACCCACTAGCAAAATGCCGCTAAAGAACGGGGAATAATATAGGAAAAGATGTTTTCACATATTAGGATGATGAATTTGCGCCTACAAAAATATGACCAAAAGGAAACGAAATAAATTGAGAGGAATCTTACTCCAAAAATTCAATAGGATGAATTTCCTCGCCCACATAAGACAAACTATCTAAAAAGGGCATAAGGGACCCTTACCTAGAATCATAGGATCCCCATAACCTAAGAATATGAAAATAATTCAAAGAAAGGTCAATGATACATATCCAAGTGTCATTTAGTAGATAGTATATCATGTTTCGGATGTATATGTCATCTCTCTCATAACAGCTGGGTCTCACAGCTGTTGTGAGAGAGATGACATATACACTCGAAACATAATATAATTTTTCGTCATTTAGCATTGCACAAAGGGACAAGTGTTAGACAGATGTCATTGAGACAATGACAATAGTCACAAGCACAAAAAAGACTCTAATTAATTCAAGAGTACTCTCTATGTATATAGCACCACTTTTAAAGGATAAAAATAATGAAGAAAACGAACATAAAAGAGAAGATCTAAATTTTCTCTCTCTAAAATAGAATTCCATTTCTACTTTCTCTCTAAAAAATCGGTGACTGGCTTGACAGTCGGAGGATTTCGCTAGCAAAGTCGGCCCTCTGATCTTTGTTTCCTAATTAACTTTATAGATTTTCCAAGGACACAAATCAGAAAGAAAAATATCATAGCATCTAAGTACAAATAATATTGTCCTTGATGAGACTAAAGATTGGGAAGGCCAATATCGAAGAGTTCAAACTAAAAAACCATCCTATTGATATTGAAGTCCAAATAAGAGATAGTTCGCTCACAAGAGAATCGTCCTAAGTCTGAAATTACTGTTTGATGCCGTCAATGGGGAACGGATGAAAGGTCTTAGAAGCCCTACTATGAGCAGGGATGTGAACTATGAGTACTATGATCTTGAGGCTCGTGATGAGAGATCCAGTGTTAAAGAAGGGCACAAGTGGATTCTGATGATGAATCCATGGTGCATATCCATCTCCTGAACCCTTATCCGAATCCACAACGTCAGGGTAAGAGACGATAACAAGCTTGTGTGACTCCAATATAACAATTAGTAGATCGATTAGCTCACAATTTCAATAGAATGTTCAACCAGTTCCAAGCACAAGAGAGGAAGTTCAAGCTAAGAAAACCAAAAGATTTATTTTATTTTGTGGATAAAGGTTAAGATGGGTACAAAAAATTTCCTAGGATCCGAGGATAGAAATTATCCTAAGATTTGAGGATAGAAATTATCTTAAGATTTGAGGATAAAAATTATCTTAAGATCTTAAGCAGATAAAACCTCATCGCTCATTATTTTATAGTCAAATTATTATAAAAGAAAAGTACATGAAAAGAAAGCATGAATACTCATGCGAAAGCATCATCTTCCTAAGTACCCTGGCATCCAAGTTATTGTCAGACCTCCGAACACGTTGCTAACCTCAGGAGAAACCTTTCATTCAGGAGAAACTACTCATTGAACAAATCTCCCCCAAAATTTATTTGGTTAGTTAAGAACCAAAATAAACTTGACAAGCAAATCAGAAAACATAGTTCGGCGGAATAGATCCAACCTACGCCACATGAACAAATAAGAAAGAACTTTTATTACCACCTCAGGTCAGACCAACCTCCTTATCTCTCACTTACACTAGGCTTTTTCTCTCTTTTTATAAGTTGTGTAAATGCTACAAAGTGCTAGAAAAATAATTAGCCAGCCAGAGAGCTTTTTTGAACAAAAAATGAGAACCCTTCCATAAGAGCCTTCAACCCCTTTATATAGTGCATCCAGATCCGCTATTACACCAATTCGTGACGTCAACCACGTTACCCAGTTATTATTGCCTAGGCTCATTTCCTCAATCACTCAACAAATAGTAGCTCTGTCATCTGACACAACCACTCATTGCCATCTGAACCTCATTAATTCACCATTTTTTGGTAACTGCTGCACACTATGCTCATGTGCTAACCTGTATTCCAATCACTCACGCGGTTTCATGTGTCAGTGAATAAGCCTGAGGCCCTCTTCCATCCCATCTACCGCTGGCCTACTCTTATCTCATCAGCCCTTGGGAGGCTCAAACTTCCGTTTAGGGCTTACGTCGCCCGTACGTGAGCATAGTGCTACAACCTCGGCCTATATTCCTAGGTCGGTATACCAAAACGGGGGATGCTCTTCCTTACTCTTATTACAGGGTCGGGTCGGTAGAGATACCTTTACGTCCCCCACATTCTCTTCAAAAAGGTCAAGCCAATATTAAGCTCTTTAGCCGCTTTAGTTATAGGCATGTAGAAATATTGAGAAATAGTTTCCCTTGATAAAAGTTTGAACTGTTATGATTTTCTTCTAGCTTGTATCTTCTAATGATCACCTCCCCATGTTTCTTTGTTTTTGATAATGCTTCCTCAGGTGTATGTGACCGTGCAATTAGCCTACTCCAAATCGCACTCCCAATGTTACAAGCACAAAACATATCTCATGACGACCTTGGGTCAGTCTTCATATGTGCCTCAGGATCTGATCATTCTCATTAGGTCGATCTTCATCTGCATGTACAATATCGAATCTGATCCTTCTGGTCCTCTGTTCTGACTTCTCATCCTTATGAAGATATTGGACTTTCATCTGCTTAGTGCCAAAAACTCATTTTACCCCTCTTCAGGCTTCAAAGTTTCTCGGGGTAGAAAACCACTATCAATATATGTCTTCTAGTTCTCGGTATCAATGAGTTGGTGAGTTGATTCCGGAAAATACAATAAAGATGGTGGTTCCTCCGTATTCGGGTCTTGCTTCGTTATCGTCCATAATGCCATGTCCTCGGATCATGAAAGTACATGTACCGCCAAAAGATTCCTTTTGTGACGAATGCAAACTCCACCCTCAGTTGGAGTTTCTAAGGTCTCCCAAGACGTCCTTTAGAAGTTGTGTAACCATCATGGCCTTCTTTAAATGCTCGTCACATCAATCTTGGGCTTCTTCCACTTTGTCTCCCCAAGATACCGCGTGTCACGTACTCGTGGCTTGCGCGCCAAAATCGAAGATAGTTGTATCCCAACCAAACAATGGTTGTAATCTCGTTCTTCCATCCAAATTCAACGGGTGAGACCCTCATCAAACGTGTCACTGATCCTTCCCTCTAGCTTCAATCAGATGATCAAAATCAACCTGAGCTGCCTATTTATAGGCCATTTGCTTCATTTTCCTCTTTCACCACTTCATCTTCTCTAAAGAGACGGCATCAATCTATTGCGATTTCGAGCCTTCAACTTCCTTTCAAACTTCTCATCATCTTCATCAGTCTGAACAAGTAAGTTCCTACTAACTCATTCTCTCTTCGTTTATGTTTCTGCTTTCTCAATAATGGTGGTAGTTCGCATGTATTGGATGCTTGTGTTTATGTTGTTTATTTTTTATGGTAGTGTTGGTTTTTAGTGGTAGTGGGAATACGAGGGATGAGTTTACTCATGCGGGCGTATTTCGGTTATTCATGTGTATATGCGGGCATGTTTTTCTAGGTTTTTGTGTGTATTTCGTTTTGGTTGTATTTTGAAGACTTATTTGTTCTGCCATTGTTTAGGGCACTTAGAGCTTTCTAGGATTAGTTACTCGGTAGGGATGATGATGATAACCCTAATTTTAGTGTGCTTCACTAACTAAGATTGTGAACTAACCTTCCTTCTCGGGTCATATCTTGATAGAAATGTCTGACTCTGAGTCTTCCTCCCTCACTCCCCTTGAGGTCCTGCCTACTACCCCGCCCACACACATAGTCATACACAGCTCAGGATCTGAGAGTCCCAGTGACTATGACACCATACCTTCCACCTTCGAGGAGGGCAACCAATCCTATCACAAGAAAGTACCCCGGCCCGAAACAAGTCAGACCTGGCTTGACTTCGCGAACCTCGACATGGATCGACCTTCATCAATAATCGAGACTGAGCTGGAGCAATTGAGGGAAAGGTTCAACATTCCAAAGGACATCAACCTAACCCTCCCGAGGGAATGGAGTCAGGCTAGCCGACCCGATAATGGTATCGTGGCACTGTGCGCGGCTTTCTTCGACATATGACTACGACTGTCTATTCAAGGCTACTTTGCAAGGATGCCATCCTCTATACACATAGCTCCGTGCCAATTGAACTTGAACAATTGGAGAATTTTTGTCGGGTTGTACATCATCTGGAACCGAGCCAAGTTGGGAGAGCCGACCTTCTCCGAACTAAAAAGGTTGTACTGAATGAACGCCAACCAAAAGAATACAAGGGTTGGTACTATCTCTCTACTCATGCCGGGGTTCTCCATCTTATAACCAATCTCCCGGACACCAACAAAAACTTCAAGGACAAATGGTTCTTTACTGTGGCCCTTGGGGACAAAATCAGTTGACGAGGAACTCGTCACAGTCCCCAATATCTTCTCTGACGGAGGTAACGACTCGACCTCTGATTCCCTTTTGATTAACTTCAATAATTTACTAACTTCCAAACCTTCTACAGCTTGTTGGGGGGACCTCCCCAAAGTCCACCACGAGACCCGGGCCAGGGTGAGGAAAGCGATGGAGTTCATGGGCCATTACAGGGACCTCGTTAATCCCTCTTCCTTGGCTGACTTGGGCCTCATCCCGAGCACTCTACCACCTCTGTCGAGGTAGGTTTGCAGGTTCCGACTGACCCGCTAACTTCATGTTTATGGTCTTAGTTTTTTTTTCCTTTCTTTATACTCTAATGGTTTTCTTCTATTTGCTGGAATGTTAGGCTCCAAAACTCCTCTCCAACACGCTCAGGAGTTATTACGAGCCTCCCGAAGTGGGTCTAGCAGCTCCCGACCCCGAATGACTACCTTCATCTCGCTAGAAGCCAAGAGGAAGTCTGCCCATTCTACTGCCGCACCACCATCAAGGCCTTCCAACGCTCCGCCATCTGCCATAATCTCGACCCCTTCAGTCCAACCTGCACGTGCCCCACCAGCCGTTTAGATTATGAGCACCTCCCGACTAGTCCAAGTCATAATCGCTCCCCCCGACTGACCAAAAGATGCCATAATCTGATCGGGGGTGATGAGGTCGAGGATCATGTAGAGAGGGCTCCAAGGAGGAAAACAACAGCCAAAAAGGGCAAAGCCCCAGCAGTCCCTCCCTAAGGGGCACCGTCGTTGGGCATCAATAACTTTTCTGAGGATGTGAGATACAAGGTTGCCCACCTCCTCCCAACCTTTAAACATGTGGTAGATTCCATAGACTTGGAGAAGGCCACGAAGTATGAAGGTCTCTCACTTGAGGACCTCATCACCAGATCATGCATGTCCCTCTCAAGGGTAATTGGACATCTCATTTATAACTTGTTTTCATTCATTTTGCTATACTGACCCCATTTTTCGTGCTGCGGATGGTCTATCTCATGGCCACCAATAAATACTTGTTGATGAGTACCATTTCAGAGGGGGTTCATGCCCAAAGACTGTAGAGTCGTCTGACCGAGAGGGAATGATAATTGTCAATTTAGCTGGAGGAAGCTAAAGCTGAGATCTGGGCCCTCAAACAATCTGAGGAAGCCAGTAAAGCCGAAATTGCCTCCCTCAGTCGAGCCTCTGAATTTACGAAGCAAAAGGGGGATGATGCCAGAGCCGAGGCTGCACAGAATAAAGACTAGCTCAAACGTCAGCAATAGCGAGCCACCTCGGCTGAGATCAAGCTTGGGGAGAAAAGAGGTCAACTGGAGAAGGCTCTGGAAGATTTGAACATGATGGAAATCGAGCTGTTCGAGGTGCCTGGTCATTAGAGGCTGCCAAATGGGAAGCCAAGATTGAAGGGTTATGCTTCAACCCGACCTGAATTTGGATGTGATACACCGGCTCATAAAGTGGTGCAAAAGGGAGATAACCGAGGAAGATGCCTTTGGCCAAACTCCAAGAGACCCCGAGACCATCCAAGACCCCAAGCCAATAACCGTACGACCTACTACTTAAGAGGATCTCGGCCTTTCCATTCCTGCTGCAGTCCAGACTGAAGAAACTCATGGGCCATCAACATCAACTGCACTGATTGAAGCCCCTCATTGTCCACTGCCCCAACTAAATGACCCTAATGATTACAAATTATTATCTCTATGAATTACAACTCGTTCGTATTATATCAAAGATATCATAAAATATATTTCAAGGTCATCTTATGATCTATAACATATCAAAATAGCTTGTAACAATTACAACTAAATTGATACTCTAATCTTACATAATATATCATTTAATAATGCCATCATCAAATGATGTATAAAACTGATTAGACATTCTAACCAATTTCTCATTTGATTGAGGAATCATCCTATATGAACGATAAATGCTACATATAAAATAAACACACAGACTGTCAAACAGTTATACTAACTATCACACAAATATAGTCAAGTTGTGTTCTTTATTAAATCATATTCAATGCACGACTTATGAGATTATCTCACAAGTCTTAGTTTTATATCCAATATAAGACTTTATATAAAAATAATTGAGTATACTCTTACTTTTATATTCACGGAGAAAAAGTAAGCTCAATTAAACCTTTTACCTAAAAAAACATATCATTATTACGTTACTAATAAATATGTCATCAAGGTATAACACTAGAGAGAATTTTGTAAGCTCCCACTGACCTTACTAACAAATATATATACTCCAGAATCAAACAATTTGATTGCGTAATCAAAATAGAGACTACACTTCCGGAAAGCTCATTTGAGCCTATGAATAGATTCCATAAGTTGTTATACCAAGATGTGATTATAACATAACACAAACTACAAGGTTGTTCCACAATAGATTTTTTCAATAAAGAAATCCATTTAGAAATATCATTTTACATTCTTTAACCAAAATGTACAATCTTAGTATAAGAATAACCAATATGTCATGATTATTTTGGTGTTGATTGGAAATCATCTAAACTTATTTTGACAAATTTGGACCAAAATTATCAAAGTTCAAACCTTGGGGGTGCTCTCGGCAATTTAGGGGAAATTGAGGATTTTTTTGTGAGTTATATTTTGATGTATATGACATGTATAAATCATTTTGTTAATGATCGAAAATCACCTAAATTTGTATTTGACAAATTAGGACTAAAATGATCAAAATACAAACCTTTGGGGGTCTCACGACAATAAATGGAAAATTCTGGATTTTGGGTAAAAACTGAATTTTTGAGTATTGAGTAATTAGTAAATTAGTTTATTTTAATTACCCAACAAAAATTATTGAAATCGGAAAAATTTGATTTTTCTCGTTCCGCTGCGTTACCCGGTAATACTGCATGAACAAGAAAAATGGTATCAGAGCGAGTCTGATTCTGAACCAATGATATGATTAGTCCTTTAAATTTAATATTTAATCTAATATTTACTTTATGCATGCATGTATTTATTTAATTTGATTAAAACAAAGTGTATAAAATCTTTTGCGGAAGATCCCTATTTAAAATAATGTTTAATAATTATATGTATTTGATGCATGTTTCTTTGTCTGTCTTGTCAATATGGTTTATAAATAAATTTTCTATGACTGTATCCGAGAACGTACCAAAGCTGTGAGGATATAGCCGATAGGAATTTATTTATACCGGATAAGTATATGATATTAGGTAAATTCAAGCGAAAGCGAAATTCTAAACGTGCCAAAGCTGTCAGGGTTACGCGAGTATCTTGAATTTATCATTGACAAGTTTAACTTTGATACGCCTCTTTGTTAACGTGCCAAAGCTGTCACAATGAGAAACGATCAGGACCGGAACCCAGGAGTCACCAGTGAGTGATTGACAATGAGTTGTCTACCTAATAAATATATGTAGGCGAGAACGTGCCAAAGCTGTGAGCTGAAATATATTCATGAGGTCCACCTTTCACTATTGTATTTGATTTGATTATTGCATGTTATGTATTATGTTTGGGGATTACAGTTTTACATTAAATATTGGGAGAGACATTTTTAGATTAAAAATCCATGATCTATTTAATGCTTTTGATATTATATGAAACTGTTTTATCTGCTAACCGTTTTTCGCTATCTATGTGATAGATTTGCGATGGCGGCTTCTTCAAACAACCCATTTGCTTGTATGTTGGATACAAATAAGCTTAAAGGTGCTGAGAGCTTTGCTGACTGGGATATGGATTTGAGGATTATCCTCGGATCTGAGGAGCTGGAGTATGTATTGGAGGGTCTTTTACCCCTCCTATATCCGTAGATGCCTCACCAAAGAAAGTTGAGACTTTCTAGAAATGGAAAGATGATGATTTAATGGTTAAATAATATATTCTTAGTTCATTGGTTTCAGAACTGAAAATGCAATATTTTGAGATGCCTGATGCATATAGCATAATGATAAGACTTCTAGAATCGTTCATGAATCAGGAACAAGTCTTGGTTCATAAAGTTGCAATGGAACTGTTCTATTCAAGACTTGATGAGGGACAGACTGTGAGCATACATGTGCTTCATTTGATCGATCTGATCGAGCAATTAAGGCGAAGTGATTTCCCTCTGAATGATACTCTAGAACAGAGTGTCATTCTTGGTTCTCTCCCGACGTCACATCGCCAGTTTGTAATGTACTTTATCATGAACGAGATTCATTGTTCTTACCATGAGTTGCATAGAATGCTTCTCACAACGGATGAGGATTTGAGGAAGTGAGTGCCAACTCACCTTCCAAAACCCACTTCACTTTCCGCTTCTTCCCACTCCAAGTCAAAGGGGAAGAAGACAAATGGAAAGAAGAAGAAGGGTTTCAATGTTCCTCCGCAAGGTCAGATAGCGAAGCCCAAGAGGGCTTCTGAAGACAAATGCCACCACTGCAGCAAGATCAGGCACTGGAAGAGGAATTGTCTAGACTAACTGGCCCAGATCAAGAAGGAAAGAGCATCGACATCAGGTACTTTTATTTTTCTTGTTATTGATATCTCCTTAGCTTGTGAAGTTGTTATATCTAGTTGGATTTTAGATTATGCTTGTCTGGTTTACATTTGTAATACGTTGCAGGTGGTGAAGGAAATTAGACAATTGAAATCTAGAGAGATGTAGTTGCGATTCGAGAGTGGTGACTCTCTGGATGCGATTGCAGTGGGATTATGCGAGATTCCCTTACCCAGTATGAGACTTTTGTTAAATGATTGTTATGTTGTACCAGGATGCGTAGCTAATATTATATCACTTTTTATATTAGATACAAAGGCATATCATGTAAATATTAAGAACTGTTCCTTGTATTTGTATGACATAAATAATATTAAGTTCCTTGAGTGTCCAAATGAGCATGGTCATTACATTTTTCATACTTCTTGAGATATCTTAAATACTGGAATTAATAAACGTAAACTATTTGTAATAAATAATACTGAACTTGGCACAAGAGGTTAGGTTATATAGGCGTGAGAGGTATAACCCAATTGGTTAGGAATTGTTTGGTTCAGGATCTCACCATTGAACCATATCCAACCTGTGAATCTTGCATTCAGAGTAAAATGACGAAAGCCCCATTTTCAAGAGTTGGACATCGAGCCACTGACTTATTGGAACTCATACATTATGATTTATGTTGTCCAATGAGTCAGACTGCTCTTAGTGGTTTTTCATATTTTGTTACTTTTACCGATGATGTGACACGATATGGTTATGTTTATTTGATGAAACATAAATCGGAAACCTTTGAAAAGTTCAAAGAATTCTGAAATGAAGTAGAAAAACAAATTGGTCAATATATTAAATGTATTCGATTTGATCGAGGCGGTGAATATATGAGTGGAGAGTTCACTGATTATTTAAAGGAGAATGACATTCTCGCTCAATATACTCCTCCGGGTACTCCACAACATAATGGAGTGTCCGAGTGGAGAAATCAGACATTATTGGATATGGTTAGATCTATGTTGCGTTTTACAGATTTGCCCTATTACTTATGAGGTTATGCTCTTTTAACTGCCGCTTATCTTTTGAATAAGATTCCTTCTAAAGTTGTTCCTATGACTCCATATGAGATATGGACCGGTAGGAAATTGAATCATAATTATGTTAGGGTTTGGGGCTGTTCTGTATACGTCAAGGTGGCTCAGTAGAATAAGTTTTTGCCTCGAGCGTAAAAGTTTAGGTTTGTTGGATATCCTTCAAATATGAAATGATATTTTTTCTATAATACTGAGCATCGAAATGTGTTTATAGCTCGTGTAGGACATAGAAATCGGCGACACTATCCCGGGCTCGCGGCCCTATTGGGAGTACGGATTAGCCCACAGGGGAACTAAATCGGAGAAATAACATGGAGTCACCACCCGGTGTGAAATGGGAAAATGATTTAAGGCCGCACTCACCCCTCGCAAGGGAAGACCTAAAATCGTTGGGTTCGGAATGGTCCCTTACTTATGCCATTTGTAACGGTATGATTTGTGCAATAATCTAACCAAGCCTAAGCAACATATATTTCTAAGGATAATCAACTTCTAAGTTCATGAATAAAAAAATAAATTGGAATAACGGCAAGCATATAATTTCATAAACACATTATATTGATAAACACAGAGACGCAAATAAACAATCATTGTACAAGCTTGCATATTAAAGAGAGGCAATTAAGTGCATAAATATTGAAGAGAGCTAACTAAACATATGATGGGAAAGGAAATGACTAGGGGAACAAACATGCATGAAACATGATAAATGAATCTGTCTAGTGTGTGCGCATTCGTGTAGCGTTCGTAAAGGCGTTCGAACAGTAAACAGAATGCAAATGTTCGAGTAGCGTTTGATAACGTGTTCGAACGATAAACAGAATGTCTGCATTCGTATAGCGTTTGATAACAAGTTCGAACGGGATGAGACTTGATGCATGATACAATAAAATACATGAGCGTTCGAGTAGCGTTCGTAAACGCGTTCGAATGGTAAACAGAATGCAAGCGTTCGAGTAGCATTCTGAGGCGTGTTCGAACGGAAATAAGACAGAATGCATACGTTCGTGTAGCGTTCGTAAACACGTTCGAACGAAATAAGACAGAATGCATACATTCGTGTAGCGTTCGTAAACGCGTTCGAATGAGATTGCCAAAATGGCATCTCAAATGACACAAACACATATATGGATAAACAAACACATAATGTAGAACCTCGTGTGCCTGATGGAACACATTTCACATTCAATCGGGTGCACCTCGTCCGGAGCGGCAAAACATCTTGGAAAAGGTAGCCTTTTAGGCATTTCCTCCGAATAGAGGACCTTTAATCCACCCTAGTTAGCCCATGAGCACAAGAATGCAATGCATGCGTAAATAAAGCAATGATATGCAAAGGGTAAATGACATAATAAGAGGCACGCCAAAACATCGTGGTAAAGGTAGCCTTCAGGCTTTTCCCTCGAATAGAAGACCTTTAATCCACCCTAGTTAGCCCATGCCCATTATATTACAATGCATACAAATGAATGAGACAATGATGTGGAATTCTATATATCCGATTAAACATATCTCACATTCAATCAAACATACTTCGTCCGGCGCGGCAAAACATCATGGAGAAGGTAGCCTTTCCCTCGAATAGAGGACCTTTAATCCACCCTAGTTAGCCCATGCACACTATATCATCATGCATAAATAAGTAATATGCAGAAAGTAATAGCATACTAACGACTAAATCATGCTTAAAAAATAAATAACATACTAGCAACCCAATCATGCTCGAATACAAGGTTGGATGAAATGAAATGTGTGAATCTCTCAAGTGGTACGTGGCATTGTATCCCGAGTGCAAACCGCAATACCGTCCATTCGAATTCGGCTACGGAATTTACGTCTGGGTTTCCATCCAATATACCACAAGAGAGAACACATGTTCCATTCATTCAAGGACCACAACATATATCAACAAAAGACTCTCATGCGAAGGAATTCTAATAAACAACAAAAAAGATGAGAATAAATAAGAAGGGTGCCCTTAGGTCTAACCTCTTAGGTCGTCTCTCGAAAGTACGTTACACGGCCGTCGGAAGAGTTGATGCTCCGTAACTCCTCAGGTTCACTGGTCCACCTCTCTCATTTGAACGATTGATTAGGGAGTGAATATCTTAATTGTCGTTTGATTAGGGAGTGAATATCTTAATTGGTGTTTGATTAGGGAGTGAATATCTTAATTGGTGTTTTATTTAGGTATGTGAATTATTTAGATTGGAATGTGATTTATTTAATTTAGGAAGGATGTTATTTTAATTTGTGACATGTTTTAAATGTTTTAATTATTTTTGGGTGGGTTTTGGTGGGCTAATTAGGCTTGGGCGTGAGGCTAGCAACAAAACCAGAAGTACCGACTCCGTTGGAACGCCGATTCGAATGCTACATGAACGCCTGTAATCTGCTTGACGTTCGAACGTATTCACGAACGAAAGCAGTGAACATGTGAAATGAATCCGATGACATACTTATTCTGAATTTCCCCTTTCGACATTTGTTTCCCGCAACTTCCGCAACCTAAAGAGTAGTGCCTCCGTATGAGACTCATCATCGGGACTTATATACAAAATGCAGTGCCTACAGTCGCCCCCACTTTGATGGGACTTGTGCAGTGTGTGACAATGATAATCCTATGAAAGTTGTGCAATACATTTTTACTTACCTGGTTCGCCAGCTGCCACCTGACTTACCTGCTGCTTTGAGCTGAGTTGATGTTGCATTGGACCTCGATCCTGGGACGCATCCCAATAACTGCAACCGACAACGGGGGCCTCGACCTTGGGATGCATCCCAATACCGATGATAATGTGGGTCACGACTCTGGGACGCATCCGCAAAACTGATGATGCAGGGGGCCAACGACCCTGGGACGCATCCCGATACCTGCAACCGACAACAGGGGCCTAGACTCTGGGACGCATCCTGATAACATTGACAACGTGGGTGACGACCCTGGGACGCATCCCCAAAACTGCTAATGATGTGGGTCATGACCCTGGGACGCATCCCCAAAACTGCTGATGATGTGGGTCACGACCCTGGGGCGCATCCTCAAAACTGCTAATGATGTGGGTCACGACCCTGGGACGCACCCCCAAAACTGCTGATGATGTGGGCCACGACCCTGGGACTCATCCCCAAACTGATATTGATGTAGGCCTCGCCCCCAAACTGATACTGATGTGGGCTCGCCCCAAAACTGATACTGATATGGGCCTCGCCCCCAAAACTGATACTGATGTGGGCTCGCCCCAAAACTGATACTGATATGGGCCTCGCCCCCAAACTGATACTGATGTGGGCCTCGACCCTGAGACTCATCCCCAAAATTGCTGATGATATGTGTGGGCCTCACCCCCAAACTGATACTGATGTGTTGTTGCTTCTGGTTGGCTTACATTTGTCACTTTCTTCTTTTCTTCTTTGAAACCTGTGAATACAAAACAAAACAAAACATAAAAAAGAATGCAGATACATTATGTGTATGCATGCATGCATGAATTCCTTATCCCATTGGGTTAGGTCTTCTGCCAGGTCTTCTCTTTCTCAAGCGAATTACTGTTTCAATCTGTCCACGTTGATCGGCTCGGTGAACTCGTTCCCTTCCAAATCTGACAGTTTCACTGCCCCATTTCCCATAACTTTCTGCACTATGTAAGGTCATTCCCAGTTAGGTCTGAACTTTCCTCTTGGGTCTGTCGTCGACGGCCTCGACTGCTTAAGTACCAAATCACCCTTTCTGATCTTAGTAGGACACACCTTCTTGTTGAATGCTCAGGCTAGTCTCTTCTTATATATCTGCATGTGATGCAAGGACTTCATCCTCTTTTCATCCAGTAGTGCTAACTGTTCAAATCTCTGCGCGGCCCATTCTTGTTCGGGTAACTCTGTTTCTACCAATACCCTCAAGGATTGTATCTCAACTTCCACTGGCAGTACTGTTTCCATTCCATAGACCAAAGAGTAAGGCGTGGCTCTTGTTGCTGTTCTGTACCCCCACAGGGCATATGGTAGTTTATTGGCCCAATCTTTACAGTTTTCTGTCATCCTGGCTAATATCTTCTTTATTGTCTTGTTGGCTGCCTTGACTGCCCCATTTGCCTGCGGCCGGTAAGGTGATGACTTGTGATGTCCTATCCCATATCTCTAGAGCATTGCCTTCGTTTCCCCTTGAAACTGAACTCTGTTATCTGTCACTACATGATGCGGCATCCCATATCGACAAATGATGTTCCGAGCTATGAACTTCGCCATCTGCTTTGCTGTGACGTTACAAAATGACTCGGCTTCCACCCATTTTGAGAAGTAGTCCACTACCACTACTATGAAACGATGTCCATTCGATGCATTCGGTCGAATCTCCCCGATCATATCAATTCCCCATGCTGAGAAAGGCCATGGCTCTGATAGCCTGTGTAACTCTATGTGAGGCAGATGGTTCAAATTACCGTGTGCTTGACAATCATGATAATGTTTTACCAGCTTTGCACAGTCTGTCTCCATGGTCAACCAGTAGAAGCCTTGTCTTACAAACTTGCGAGACAAATTCAACCTATTCATGTGCGGTCCACATACCCCGGCATGTACTTCTTCCATTGTCTTCTGAGCTTCTTCTTTTCTCAAACACTTCAGCTGAACGCCATTTGCCTGTCTCTTGTACAATTCTCCTTTCAAAACCACATACTGAGAAGCCAACTTTTGAATAGCTATCATGTCTTTTCTGCTTGCTTCTTCTGGGAGTTCTCTGAGTTCCAAGTATTGCTGAATATCATGGTACCAAGGTTTTCCGTCGTCGATCTCCACTTCCATGTTGGACAATTATGACCCATAGTGTCACTATTTGTACAGATCATGGTGTTGTTGTACAAATTAATTATGTGACAAAGGAGATTGCACTCTTATAATTTGTGATTAGATCACCTAGATGTATAAATGATAGGAGGTCCCTATGATTTGTTTCTGGATTGAGAATGATATGAGACAGTATCAATCCACGAAGGATAAATCATTAAATATCCCTAGTCAGAGTATTATTGAGATTAGACATCGATGAATACGTAAAAGACTAGTATTACACTTGTGCACGTTGTGAGGGCACAACGACATAGTTCTCATATATTTGGGTATAGGATACTCATGCAAGTGTAATAGGAGGTTGTGTTTTACCGATGGTACGGGAAACAGCTTCGCTCTAGATAGACCCCCTCAGAATTCCATTGGTAGTATGACTAAGTGTCTATGGAAGTCCGAAATTAGGGTAGGTGTATTTGGTCTTAACTTGAGACTTGCACCGCTAACACTTGCGACAATCAATATACTTTGGTTGCGGTCGTCCAGGACTTTAACAGGTTCTGTGTATGCCAATGCGGGTATATTGAGAATCGTAGTGTGTTGGGTGTGATGTCAAGACGGAAGTGTCACTCCAGTCATATGGAGTTGATGATAGCGTATGGATACAGAATTGGTTCTCTAAAAAGGTTGCAACCGTCGGGATAATATGACTTGGTCATGATTATCCGATATTAAAGAGACTAGTTGCTCGTAATCCGATATATGCTTCGTACGGGGCAGACACTGTACCAGACCCAGGCCTTGCATGTGATCATCCGATACTGGATCGAAATACGCAATACTACGTATACTACGCCTGATATAGATCCTTTATTCCTGTAAGGATATTTCTGGAGAATTGGGTAGGCATGGCGCTTTGCTAGAAGCCAACCTTGTCTTGTAAATCAGTACAAACGTAGTACTAGGTACTTACGTGTTCAGATAGTCCGACGACCGAATTTAGTACCAACATATCCAAGGATCTCATGGGTCGCTTCCCAAAGATTCACCGATGACGTATGACTCGCACTTTTAATTAATTTGGGATTAATAAGATGAGAGAGAAAATTAATCTGGGATTAATTGCAGAGATATTTTATCTGGGATAAAATATCAATTAAAGAGAGAGAACGATTAATTTGGAATTAATCGATAAGTTAATATATTCGATATATTAAACGAAATTGGATTTCGACGCGGAATTAAAATTAGATTTTAATTCGGGCGAACGAGTTAATTTAGAATTAATTCGTTAGCGACGTGAATAGTGACTTCACTAGGCATAATCATTTTATTAAGTCGCAACGGAAAATTTGTTAATTTGGAATTAGCGAACCCGATCCCGGGATTGTTTGCGAGCGCATTCACATTTCTAATTCGAATGCGGCATGCAAGTCAAATCAAGCGTCAAATCTTTAGTCGCATCAAGCGTCAAATCACTTGTCACTTTGAGTGATGTGACTTGACAACTTGATTGAATGGTGTGACTTGATGTGTGTGGTTGGCATTTAAAGCTTTTATTGTTTGATTTTTTAAAAGCAAAATGTTTGGTATATGATTTGGGAAATCAATTACCAAAATCAATTTTACACATTTTCATCTCTCTCTTCACTTCTTCTCCCTCTCATTTTCGGCCTTAGAGGCATTTTTTCTTTCTTCTGGTTTAGTTACTGCCGTGAGCTGAAGAGGAAAAATGGGAAGCAAAAGTTGCGATTTTGTGGCAAATCGGGAGTGCTAGCACACTACGAAGTCATGCGAAGGTGATAGGGAAGTCCACCCATGAGCCGGGAATCGTTTGACGAACCTTGGAGCTTGTTCAAGGAGCATCAATGGCCGATTTTGGAGGGTTGTGACAGTGAACTGCCGTGACAAGCAGTGAGAAGAATTTCAAGTTTTGTTCATTGTCGCGTCGCTCAACCGATCGATGTGAGTATTCCATAACTTTTCGATTGTATTCACACTGTTCACTTGTTCATGTGTTATTGATCATTAGGACCTTAGTAAACTCCAACAATGGTATCATGAGCAAGGAATATCATGAAAAAGTTTAGGGCTTAAAATTGGGTAAACTTGATTTTGAGCATGTATAATGAAATTGGATGAATTAGTATGCTTAAATGTGTGTTAATTGATGATTGATTGGATCAATTTGATTAAAAATTGTTTGGAACAAATTTGCCCAAATTTTTGTGATGGCCGAATGTGGTGCCCTAAATGTGATCTTGGTGATTTTTGATTTTAATCATTGGATGAGTTGGAATCATGTAGGGTGTGTTGATTTATGTCGATTGTAGATTTAATTGGATTGAAACCGAATCGGATATAAATATCCCCAAATTGACGAGAACAATATAAGCATGATTGGGTTTGATTTTTGATCAAAATGTGTTGGACACTAATTGATGTAATTGAGCATGATTAATTAGGCTAATTGGTATTTTGGAAATGTTAATTGTGTTATACACTTAATGTAATTAAATTGGGAATTTGGAATTTGGTAAATTAATTATATTGGGCCTATTTTGTGAAATTGGGCTTGAAAGTTGTTATTGGCTTATTGGGCTTGGTTGTACCAAGTTGGGTTAAGGCAAATTGGATTGGATCCAATTGGGCCCAAAACCACTTCCATAAAGCCCAAATGCGACTAATAGACCTATAAAGTTTAATTGGGCGTAATGGGCCAAAATTGATTTCTCGGCTTATGGGGTAACTCCCGAATTGGACTTTGGTTATTGGGTTCGACCCGAGTTGACCAAAAGTCCACGCCTCAAAGAAATTAATTAAAAGCCCATTGGACTTTAATTAAATTGACGTTGGACGTTAATCGTGCCTTGAGACCCGTTGCGATTAAATTTGGAATTTAAGTCGTAAAGGTTCGTTAATAAAGTGTAGTATTTAATTTGGAATTAAATAGCGAATTAGAATTAAATACAAATTGAATTGGATTTAATGTTGTAGTTTAATTTAATTCGAGAATTCGTACTTTGAGTACTTATTCGCAAAAACGAGTTTGACTCGAGCAAAATCAAATCGTTGTTTGAACATTGGATGATCATTAATTATTAGATTAATTAATTTGATTAGATTGATTGATAACATGCTTGTGTGAATACATGGTTGCGATGCATGAATAATGTATATCGGATGGATATTAGATGGGTGGGGCAATTTTAGAAATTGTTGTAATGAATTTGATTTATTAATTGGACCTGGGTGTCCAGCCTTATCACCTCCTTATTCTTTGTATCTCTTCTCACCTATTCCCTCAATGTAAATGAGGTTTCTTTAGAAGTGTAGTGTAACGGGTAGAAGAAATATTTGTGCTAGCGGGAGAGAGAAAGTGAGAGATTTGATCTAGGATCAATGTGTAAAGTATCCATCTGCATATCATTATTACTTTATTTATATGCGCTTTATTATGTGTTTAGAATGCATGTTTAGGGGTGTATGATGATGAGACCTTAACAAAGATAATAAATTGGTTGCCAATTTGCACTCGAAAAACCCTCACAAAATATTAAGCGTTTTTCCTTCCATTGAGTGATTCTCACTCAAGATCCGAGACTGGCATTGGCTTGTTGGCCAAAGTCAAGGCCTTTGTCCGTCGAGGTGTGTTTGAATCACGAAGGCTTTGTTCCATATTGGTGTCTTGTCCAAGTTGTGGTTTGTTGGCCAAAGTCAAGACCACTTCTTGTCCATCGACATTGATTACGAAGCTTTCCATGGTCAATGGGTCGCGCTTAACTGGGATCACTAGTTTGTTGTGCCAAAGCCAAGGATTAGTTGATTCAGAGGAAAAAGGTTAGGCAATATATTGGATATATTGGCATATATAAGATAATATTTCGGACTTGGATGTCCCCCTACCGGATCTAGGAATTGGATTGGATCCAATCGATATTAGAGATCTACCTAATTATATTATCAATTTGTTGGCCAAAGTCAAGATTGTGTGATATTTAACGGGATCCTAGCCCACTAGGAAACACGGTTTCCCGAGTACTCGACAGAGGGTTAGAGGCTCGCCGAAAAATAGTGGGAGGCAAGAATTGAATTTGCAATATTTGTTTAATTACTTGCCATACGCGCTCAAACAAATATCATTCGTCAAAAAAATTAAATGTTAGTTGGACTAATATTTAAATGTTGTTTTATAAATAGTTAGACTATAATCAAACTATTCATTTATAGTTGATTTTATAATTGGATTATAGTAATCAATATAATTGATTTTAATCTATTAAATTATAGTTGATTAAATAGTTGGACTATTTTAATCATTATAATAAATAGTACCGAAATCGTTGATTAAGTAGTTGGACTATTAAAATCAAGATAAAATTGAAAGCTTGACATTTAAAACATGATCCTAGGGAAAATGTATTTAAATAGTTTAATTTTCCAATTGGGAATAATTTCAGGATGGTCTTGGAAACTAATAAGTTACTTTATTTGATAAAATAACATATTAGGCCTAAGCCCGGAGTTAAGCAAATAGTAGAGCATAATCTTTGGAAGATTTATGTGATGATAACTTAAGTGCTTAATCCATTTACCTTGTCATAGTAGACTCCTTAATTTCTTAATCAGAAATAAGGATTAGATCCTTAAATTATGATAATGAAATTGAAGGATCTTCATAAATCTATGCTTAGATTTTAGAAGTACTAAATTGCAATTGATAACTCTTTGAGAGTTAATGACTATTCTCAAGGAGACAAAGTCAAAGTTTGCAATTAGGCAAGTAGCGCAAGGCGCACCTTACTTCGATATTCTAGAAGGCCAAGGCTTGGCGAAAGGCTTCTGGAGTGTGGAAAATAGGCAAAGGCAAAATCATTATAGTCTTCTGGGAAGATAAATGACATATCTCAAAATGTCTGCCTAAATTGTGGCAAACGGGATCGCGGAAGCGTGACTGCCGTTTGGACAAAGCAGACATGAAGGAATTGAAGAACGAGCAAGGCTCTGACTTCAAATATGTTTGTCATAAATATATTCACTACTAGTATTAAAATTGGATTTTAGATACTTAGTGTGAAATATATATATATTGATGTTCAGAATCTGCTATGAGCAGGATACTGACTTCAATCGAGATTAATCTACGAATCGGAAACGGGACGAAAGTCACTGTTTTAACCGTAGATACCTAAATTTAGGAACTACCCTCGGGTGTGTACTTAAATTAGGGAACTGTTATAATGTAACTAGTTTGACTAGAACATTATCTTTATATCAGTGTTTAACCCCGCGGTGGGTAAACCTTTAAATTCTGGATATTGAGATAAACACATTAGATGTGAATAACAGAATTTATATATTTGAATATAAATAAATCTCAAACGTATAACATGACAAACAAATAGCTCAAACTGATTTGATCAGAAGAAACTAAAATGTGGCATTGTTGTATGGGACACAATTAAACCAGACTCGTATATCCACACTTTTGAAGAGTGGGTACTCAGACTAATTTGATTCTATTCAAATAAAGTCTACGAATCTAGTTTATTGGGCAAAGTGCCTAAAACACATTTACTTGGTAAGAGTGTAAAAGCCACATATCTGTTAACCCTAGTTCATAGTGAAGCAAGTGGGCCCATGTCTAGCTAGGCTAGAGGTGGATATGAATATTTCGTGACCTTTACGGATTTGGCATCACGTTAAGGTTATGTGTTTCTTTTGAAGAACACAAATTGGAAACTTTTACAGTTTCGACACGAAATAGACAAACAGATCGGCTAAAGTATTAAACCGTCATGGTAAGACCGTAATGGAAAATACTTAAGCAATAAGTTTCTAATATACTTGAAAGAGTATAGTATTCTTTCAATAAGGACTCCTTCCAAAACACGTCATCTTGACGGTGTGTCCGAAATGAGTAACCGAATTTTGTTGGACATGATAAGGTTAATCATGAGTCACTCTAGGCTACCATTTCCTTCAACAGATAAGCATAAACAGTGCATAACTTATTTAGAATAAGGTTCCATAAAAATCTGTTTGACAGACTTCATATTAGATATGAACGGGAAAGAAACCGGGTTTCTCATTCCTGATAATTTGGGAATGCCAGGCATATGTTTGGATGATACCAAACTAAAACCCAAATTGGATAAGTGTCAATTGTAGGTTATCCTAGGGATACCAAAGTATAGTACTTATACAACTCACAAAGAGAACAATGTAATTGTTGCTCGCCATGCGGTTTTCCTAAGAGGAATACCGATATGCAGTGGTAAGTGGGAGGATAGTATAACTCGATGAAAATCGGAGTAATACTATTCAAGGCACCAAATCCTAATGGAACACAAATAGTTCATCAAGGATGAAACTATACCATTAATCTTCGAATACACAAGAACTGCGTATGTCAGAGAGAGTCAGAAAACAACCTGGGGTATGGGTTTCTGATCTCACCTCATAAAGAAGTCTATCTTATTGAGGTATACCAACTGACTACGTATGAGGAAGTGATACAAGGTATCGACGCCCTATTATGACAAAGTGTCATGAATCCAAAATGGATTCCATGTATATCAACAAGTTTGTATACTAGTTGATGTACCACAAGGCATTGTGCCAGTTGGTACTATATAAGTCTTCAAGGAAGACATACATGGATGGCAACATATCAACGTATAAAGCTAGGCTTGTAACGGAAATGTATCGTTATCAACATTGTGTCGATTACGATTCAACCTTTTACCAGTTTGTTGGACAATTATGACCCATAGCGTCACTATTTGTACAGATCATGGTGTTGTTTGTACAAATTAACTATGAGACAAAGGAGATTGCACTCTTATCATTTGTGATTAGATCACCTAGATGCATAAATGATATGAGGTCCTATGATTTGTTCCTGGATTGAGAATGATATGAGACAGTATCAATCCCGAAGGATAAATCATTAAATATCCCTAGTCAGAGTATTATCGGATTGGACATTGATGAATACGTAAAAGACTAGTATTACACTTGTGGCGTTGTGAGGGCACAACGGCATAGTTCTCATATATTTGGGTATAGGATACTCTGCCAGTGTAATAGGAGGTTGTGTTTTACCGATGGTACGGAAAGCTTCGCTCCGGATAGACCCCCTCGGAATTCCATTGGTAGTATGACTAAGTGTCTATGGATGTCCGAAATCAGGGTAGGTGTATTTGGTCTTAACCTGAGACTTGCAACCGCTAACACTTGCGACAATCAATATACTTTGGTTAAGGTCGTCCAGGACTTTAACAGGTTCTGTGTACGCCAATGCTGGGTATATTGAGAATCGTAGTGTGTTGGGTGTGATGTCAAGACGGAAGTGTCACTCCAGTCATATGGAGTTGATGATCGCGCAGGGATACAGAACTGGTTCTCTAAAAAGGTTGCAACCGTCGGGATAATATGACTTGGTCATGATTATCCGATATTAAAGAGACTAGTTGCTCGTAATCTGATATATGCTTCGTACGGGGCAGACATTGTACCAGCCCCAAGCCTTGCATGTGATCATCCGATACTGAATCAAAATACGCAATACTACGTATACTACGCCTGAATAGTAATTAATTTAGAATGTGATCATTCGAACGAATTATTTAGAATTAATTCATTAGCGACATGAATAGTAATTATGTTTGGCATGATTATTTAATTAAATTAGATTTAATTACGATGCAACGGAAAATTTGTTAATTTGGAATTAGCGAACCCGAGCCCGGGATTATTTGCGAGCGCATTCGCATTTCGAATTCGAGTGTGGCACGCAAATCAAATCAAGCGTCAAATCGCTAGTCGCATCTAACGTCACATCATTCATCAATCAAGTGATGGATGTCTTCACTTTGAGTGATTGACGCCAGTCACTATTCATTAATTGATGGAAGTTGATGTGAGTTGATGTGCGGGGTTGGCATTTATGGCTTGGTTTTTGGAGGCAAAATTTGGTATTTGTTTTTGGAAAATATATTACCATTTTTTGGTAACAAAACCATACACATTTATCTCTCTCTCCTCCTCCATTTCTTTCTCCTCTCACGCCCATGGTGGGCAGTTCATGCTTCTGTTTTCTGTCAAGAAAACCGAGCAATGGGAAGCAAAAGTGGTGATTTTTGTGGCAAAAATCACAAGAGCTAGCACTCCGAGAGACATGCGAAGGTGATAGGGAAGTCCACCCATGAGCCGGGAATCGTTCGACGAAGCTTGGCAAAAATCTCAAAAATATAACATGACAAACAAACAGCTCAAAATGATTTGATAAGATGAAACTAATTGTGGCATTGTTGTCTGGGACACAATTAAACAAGACTTATATATCCACACTTTTGAAGAGTGGGTACTCGGACTAATTTGCTTCTATTCAAATAAAGTCTACGAATCTAGTTTATTGGGCAAAGTGCCTAAAACACAATTTACTTGGTAAAAGTGTAAATGCCACCAATCTATTAGCCCTAGTTCATAGTAGAGCAAGTGGGCCTATGTCTAGCTAGGCTAGAGGTGGATGTTAATATTTCGTGACCTTACGGATGTGGCATCGCGTTATGGTTATGTGTCTCTTTTGAAACACAAATCGAAAACTTTTAGAGTTTTCGACACGAAATAGACAAACAGATCGGCTATAGTATTATACCGTCACGGTAAGACCGTAATGGAAAATACTTAAGCAATATGTTTCTTACATACTTGAAATAATATAGTATTCTTTCAATGAGGACTCCTCCCAGAACACGTCAGCTTGACGGAGTGTCCGAACAGAGTAACCGAATTTTTATTGACATGATAAGGTTAATAATGAGTCGCTCTGAGCTACCATTTCCTCAACGGATAAGCTTTAAACAATGCAAGAACTTATTTTGAATAAGGTTCCATAAAACTGTTTGACAGATATCATATTAGACATGAGCGGAAAGAAACCGGGTTTCACATTCCTGATTATTTGGGTATGCTATGCATATGTTTGGATGATACCAAACTAGAACCCAAATTAGATAAGTGCCAATTGTAGGTTATCCTAGGGATACCATAAGTATTGTACTTATACAACTCACGAGAGAACAATTAGATTGTTGCTCACCATGCGGTTTTCCTAAGAGGAATACCGATATGCAGTGGTAAGTGGGAGGATAGTAAAACTCGATGAAAATCGGAGTAATACTATTCAAGGCACCGATTCCTAATGGAACATAAATAGTTCATCAAGGATGGAACTATTACCAGTAACCTTCAAATACACAAGAACCGCGTAAGTCAGAGAGAGTCAGAAAACAACCTGGGGTATGGGTGTTCTGATCTCACCTCGAAAAAATGTCTATCTTTAGAGGTATACCAACTGACTACGTATAAGGAAGTGAAACAAGGTATCGACTCCCTAATTATTGCAAAGTGTCATGACATCCGAAATGGATTCCATGTATATCAATCATGTTTGGATACTAGTTGATGTACCGCAAGGCATTGTGCCTACTGGTACTATATAAGTCTTCAAGGAAGACATACATTGATGGCAACATACTAACGTATGAAGCTAGGCTTTTAGCGGAAAGGTATCGTTATCAACATTGTGTTGATTACGATTCAACCTTTTACCTGTTTCCACGGTAAATCCATTTGGATAATGCTTGCTAACGCTGCATGTTTCATTTATGAAATATGTCAGCTGAACGGAAAAATCGCTTTCCTGAAAAGGAAACCTTTAGGAGGATGTTTACAACATCCTGTCGGTTTTATCGTACCATAACAAGCAAATAGGGTTTGCAGGTTGTTCGATCCATGATTCGATTGTTGCAAGAATAGGTTCTTGGAATTATCGTTTTGATGTAATCATAATGGAGTATGATTTAATTCAAAACGAAAATGATTCTTGTGTATATATAAGGGTTTAGTGGAGCGCACTGACAGTGGCTGTCCTATAAATAATGATAATATGTCATTTCTTGAAATGATATTCCCATAAAACTATCGGCGAAAGTTTGGCTTTCGAATACTCTCCGAGAAATCGTACATTGAAAAATGTACGCGACCTGGTGTCTCATATGATTTGAGCATATGAAGTCACAAACAGGCCATCCAAGTGATAGTCCTGGATTGATGTTAAGAACATCCGTTAGTATCTTAGAGAACTAAGGATGCTGTCTTAGTCTATGGAGATAGAGAACTTGAAGTGACTGGGATCACTGTAGCAAGTTTCCTAACCAATAAAATGATTATAAGTCGCAAACGATACTAACAAAGTTTGAATAACGAACAGTGAGCTGAAAATATTCCTAGCAAGATACTGTTACCGAATAAACAACTAATGCAGGTTATTGCTACAGCTGAGGCAGCAATAGAAGCCTTCTGGGTCGATAACAAATCTAATTCGATTAGATATAATTCTGTTAGTAGCTGAGCTGGGCGTCAGCACAGGCTAAAGAATTAATGGTCTCATCAACGATCCATATATATACTTCGATATTCATCTGATTCATTAGAATCATACATCATGGCGATGATGTGATGATCATATAAATCACATCAGATGATATCATGCAAATCCGCTGATGAAAGAATTTCTCAGCAGTTTGAGCCAACCGTACATAGTTTGGGTGTAAGACACTCGAGTGACTGGCTATAGGCCAAGTGGGAGATTGTTGGACAATTATGACCATAGCGTCACTATTTGTACAGATCATGGTGTTGTTGTACAAATTAACTATGTGACAAAAGAGATTGCACTCTTATCATTTGTGATTTGATCACCTAGATGTATAAATGATAGGAGGTCCTTATGATTTGTTCCTGGATTGAGAATGATATGAGAGAGTATCAGTCCACGAAGGATAAATCATTAATATCCCTAGTCAGAGTATTATCGAGATTGGACATCGATAAATACGTAAAAGACTAGTATTGCACTTGTGCGCGTTGTGAGGGCATAACGGCATAGTTCTCATATTTTTGGGTATAGGATACTCATGCAAGTGTAATATAGGTTTTTGGTTTTTTACCGATGGTACGGGAAACAGCTTCGCTCTGGATAGACCCCCTCGAAATTCCATTGGTAGTATGACTATGTGTCTATGGAAGTCCGAAATCAGGGTAGGTGTATTTGGTCTTAACCTGAGACTTGACCGCTAATACTTGCGACAATCAATATACTTTGGTTACGGTCGTCCAGGCTTTACAAGTTCTGTTACGCCAAGGCTGTGGGGGGTAGATTGAAATCGTAGTGTGTTGGGTGTGATGTCAAGATGGAAGTGTCACTCCAGTCATATGGAGATGATGGTCACGTAGGATACGGTAAACTAGTACTCTTAAGTACTGCAGTCATCGGGATAAAATGACAAGGTCATGTTATCCGATTATAGAGACTAGTTACCGGACATCCGACATGTGCTTCGCACGAGGCAGACACAATTCCAGCCCCAGGCCTAGCACGTGATCATCCGATACTGGACAGAAATACGCAATACTACGTATACTACGCCTGATATAGATCCTTTATTCCTGTAAGGATATTTCTGGAGAATTGGGTAGACATGGCGCTTTGCTAGAAGCCAACCTTGTCTTGTAAATTGGTAAAACGTAGTACTAGGTACTTACGTGTGTGGATAGTCCGACGACCGAATTTACTTCTAATATATCCGGGGATCTCATGGATCGCTTCCCAAAGATTCACCGATGACGTATGACTCGCACTTTAATTAATCTGGGATTAATTAGGAGAGAGAAAATTAATCTGGGATTAATTGCGGAGATATTTTTATCTAGGATAAAATATCATTTAAAGAGAGATAACGATTAATTTGGAATTAATCGATAATTAATATATTAGATATATTAAACGAAATTGGATTTCGACGCGGATTAAAATTAGATTTTAATTCGGGCGAACGAATTAATTTAGAATTAATTCGTTAGCGACGTGAATAGTAATTATGCTTGGCATGATTATTTAATTAAATTAGATTTAATTACGACGCAACGGAAAATTCGTTAATTTGGAATTAGCGAACCCGAGCCCGGGATTATTTTGAGCGCATTCGCATTTCAAATTCGAGTGCGGTACGCAAATCAATCAAGCGTCAAATCGTTAGTCGCATCTAGCGTCACATCATTCGTCAATCAAGTGATGGATGTCTTTCACTTTGAGTGATTGACGCCAGAAACTATTCATTGATTGATGGAAGTGATGTGTGTGGTTGGCATTTTATGGCTTTGGTTTTTGAGGCAAAATTGGTATTTGTTTTTGGAAATATATTACCATTTTTTTTGGTAACAAAAACCATTACACATTTATCTCTCTCTCTCCTCCATTTCTTTCTCCTTTCACACGCCCATGGTGGGCAGTTCATGCTGCTTCTGTTTTCTGTCAAGAAAACCGAGCAATGGGAAGCCAAAAGTGGTGATTTTTTGTGGCAAAAATCACAAGAGCTAGCACCCGAGAGACATGCGAAGGTGATAGGGAAGTCCACCCATGAGCCGGGAATCGTTCGACGAAGGTTAGAGCTTGACGAAGTACCAAAACTGAGCCAAAACAGAGGAGGCAGTAGCAGCCACTGCCGAGCAGTGCACTACAGCCAGTGAGCAGAAAAGTTGATTTCGTTGCCTCCCGCGTCGCTCAACCGATCGATGAGAGTATTCCACAACTTCATTGATAAGTATTCACACATATTTCATGCTTGTTATTGATCTTGAGACCTTAATAGAAACCAACACATTTGCCATGGTAAATCCATTTGAATAATGCTTGCTAAAGCTGCATGTTTCATTTATGAAATATGTCAGCTGAACGGGAAAATCGCTTTCCTTGAAAGGAAACCTTTTGGAGGATGTTTACAACATCCTGTCGGTTTTGTCGTACCAAAACTAGCAAACAAGGTTTGCAGGTTATTCGATCCATGTTTGGATTGAAGTAAGCATTAGGTTCTTGGAATTGTCGTTTTGATGTAATCATAATCGTTTTTTATTTAATTCAAAACGAAATGATTCTTGTGTATATAAGAGGGTTAGTGGGAGCGCACTGACAGTGGCTATCCTATATAAATAATGATAATATGTCATTTCTTGGAAATGATATTCCCAAATAACAATCGGCGAAAGCTTGGCTTTTGAGAAAACTCTCCGAGAAACGTACATTGAAAAATGTACAGACCTGGTGTCTTATACGCTTTGAGCATATGGATTCACAATCAGACAATCCAAGTGATAGTCACTGGATTGATGTTAAGAACATCTGTTAGTATCTTAGAGAACTAAGGATGTTGTCTTGAACTGTGGAGAAGGAGAACTTGGAGTGACTGGGATCACAACTGCAAATTTCTTAAACCAATAAAACGACTATAAGTCGTAAACGGTTCTATACAGTTTGAATAACGGAACAGTGAGCTGGAAATCTTCCAAGCAAGATACTGTTACCGAATAAACAACAAATGCGGGTTATTGCTACAGCTGAGGCAGCAATAGAAGCCATTTGGGTCGATAATAAATCTAATTAGATTAGATATAATTATGTTAGCAGCTGAGCTAGACGTCAGCACAGGCTAAAGAATTAATGGTCTCATCAACGATCCAGATACATACTTTGATATTCATCTGATTCGTTCGGATCATACATCGTGGCGATGTGATGATCGTATAAATCGCATCAGACGATAATCGTGCAAATCCGCTGACGAAAGCCTTTTCTCAGCAATTTGAGCCAACCGTACATAGTTCGGGTGTAAGACACTCGAGTGACTGGCTATAGGCCAAGTGGGAGATTGTTGGACAATTATGACCCATAGCGTCACTATTTGTACAGATCATGGTGTTGTTGTACAAATTAACTATGTGACAAAGGAGATTGCACTCTTATCATTTGTGATTAGATCACCTAGATGTATAAATGATAGGAGGTCCCTGTGATTTGTTCCTGGATTGAGAATGATATGAGACAGTATCAATCCACGAAGGATACATCATTAAAATCCCTAGTCAGAGTATTATCGAGATTGGACATCGATGAATACGAAAAAGACTAGTATTACACTTGTGCGCGTTGTGAGGGCACAACGGCATAGTTCTCATATATTTGGGTATAGGATAACTCATGCCAGTGTAATAGGAGGTTGTGTTTTAACCGATGGTACGGGAAACAGCTTCGCTCTGGATAGACCCCCTCGGAATTCCATTGGTAGTATGACTAAGTGTCTATGGAAGTCCGAAATCAGGGTAGGTGTATTTGGTCTTAACTTGAGACTTGCACCGCTAACACTTGCGACAATCAATATACTTTGGTTGCGGTCGTCCAGGACTTTAACAGGTTCTGTGAACGCCAATGCTGGGTATATTGAGATTCATAGTGTGTTGGGTGTGATGTCAAGATGGAAGTGTCACTCCAGTCATATGGAGTTGATGATAGCGTATGGATACAGAACTGGTTCTCTAATAAGGTTGCAACCGTCGGGATAATATGACTTGGTCATGATTATCCGATATTAAAGAGACTAGTTGCTCGTAATTCGATATATGCTTCATACAGGGCAGACACTGTACCAGACCCAGGCCTTGCATGTGATCATCCGATACTGGATCGAAATACGCAATACTACGTATACTACGCCTGATATAGATCCTTTATTCCTGTAAGGATATTTCTGGAGAATTGGGTAGGCATGGCGCTTTGCTAGAAGCCAACCTTGTCTTGTAAATCGGTACAAACGTAGTTCTAGGTACTTACGTGTTCGGATAGTCCGACGACTGAATTTACTGCCAACATATCCGGGGATTTCATGGGTCCCTTCCCAAAGATTCACCGATGACGTATGACTCGCACTTTTAATTAATCTGGGATTAATAATATGAGAGAGAAAATTAATCTGGGATTAATTGCGGAGATATTTTATCTGGGATAAAATATCATTTCAAGAGATAGAACGATTAATTTGGAATTAATCGATAAATTAATATATTCTATATATTAAACGAAATTGGATTTCGACGCGGAATTAAAATTAGATTTTAATTCGGGCGAACGAGTTAATTTAGAATTAATTCATTAGCGACGTGAATAGTGACTTCACTAGGCATAATCATTTTATTACGTCGCAATGGAAAATTCGTTAATTTGGAATTAGCGAACCTCAGCCCGGGATTATTTGCGAGCGCATTTGCATTTTGAATTCGAATGAGGCACGCAAGTCAAATCAGGTGTCAAATCATTAGTCGCATCAAGCGTCAAATCACTTGTCACTTTGAGTGATGTGACTTGACAACTTGATTGAATGATGTGACTTGATGTGTGTGGTTGGCATTTAAAGCTTTTATTGTTTGATTTATTAAAAGGAAAATGTTTGGTATATGATTTGGGAAATCTATTACCAAAATCAATTTTACACATTTTCATCTCTCTATCTCTTCACTTCTTCTCCCTCTCATTTTCGGCCTTAGAGGCATTTTTTCTTTCTTCTGGTTCAGTTATTGCCGTGAGCTGAAGAGGAAAAATGGAAAGAAAAAGTTGCGATTTTGTGGCAAAATCGGGAGTGCTAGCACACTACGAAGTCATGCGAAGGTGATAGGGAAGTCCACCCATGAGCCGGGAATCGTTTGATGAAGCTTGGAGATTGTTCAAGGAGCATCAATGGCCGATTTTGGAGGGATGTGATAGTGAACTGCCGTGACAAGCAGTGAGCGGAATTTCAAGTTTTGTTCGTTGCCGCGTCGCTCAACCGATCGATGTGAGTATTCCGTGACTTTCTCGATTGTATTCACACTTGTTCATGCTTGTTTATTGATCTTTGGGACCTTAGTAAACTCCAACATTCCAGAACTTTTTCTATCTCATAAACGGGTCTGCTTGCTGTTGTCAATACCAGTGGTTTCATCACTAACTTCTCTGGATTTTCCCAAGTCGCTGCAAGTGTAGCTAATGCGTCTGCCATCTGATTCTCTTCTTACGGTAAGTGCTGAAACTTACAATCGATGATAGCCTGTGCCAACTTTCGGAGGTGAAAAAGGTAAGGTTTCAACCGTTCTTCCTTCAATTCCCATTCTCCCTGCATCTGTCGAACTACCAACATCGAATCTCCGTAGACCTCCACACTCTCAGCCTTCAAGGCTATCAATGCAGTCAATCCAAAAGCACATGATTTATACTCGGCCATGTTGTTAGTTACTCCGAATGTCAACCTCTTGGCCATAGGTAAGGTTTTCTCCCTCGGGGGTCACTACCAAGATCCCAATTTCGGCTCCTTTGCAATTCACTGCGCCGTCGAAATACATCTTCCATCCTTGAACTGTTATTGCTTGGATCTCTTCATCTGGGAATTCAAACTTGTACTGATTCCCTTCAATAGGTTGCAATGCTAGGAACTCTACTACGGCTCGCCCTTTGATTACTTTGGAGGTGAGATACTCAATGTCAAACTCTGTCAGCAACACTAACCATCTGACCAACTTCCCCACTAGCGAAGGTACTGAATGTAGATACTTCAAGGGATTTTCTTTTGCCACCACCTGGATCTTGTAAGACTGGAAGTAATGCCGCAGTTTTCTGGACGCCCATACCAATGAAAAACAGATCTTCTCTACCTCTTGATAACGGGCTTCGAACGGAAGCATATTCTTACTGAGATAGTAAACTGCATGCTCTACCCCTGTCTCATCTGCATGTACCATCATTGCCCCTAATGCTTCTGATTCTATGGCCAAATACAATATCAAGGGTCTGCCCGGTCTCGGAGGTTTCATTACAAGAGGCTTTACCAAGTATTCTCTGATCTTGTCGAAGGCTGCTTGACATTGCTCATTCCATTTCACTGGCTGGTCTTTTCTCAGCAGTTTTTGTTGGTCTACTCTAAGCTTCCCAAGATCATTGGAAGCAAGAAAATAACATGTGAATACATTCAAAGGAGGTGCATAATATTACTCACATTGATCGGTCATGATGCTACGAAGAACAAAAACGAGCTGCCCTCCTCCATGAAGCTCGGAAGTGAGCCGCTCAAAGGGTGGACTGCACGGCAGTGGGTGGTTTTCTTCATCTTGTATTCGGCCATGGGTGATCCTCCATGGAAGTTCCAAGCTCTAAGCTTCACAAGGTGATTCCAAGCTCATGAAATCACGTCCCTATCACCTTGGTATGGCTCCTATGTGTGCTAGCACCCAAGAAATTTGCCACAAATTTCCTTAGCTTCTCCAACATCACTCGGTCAAACCAGAAAAAGAAAGGAGAACAGGCGTGAGAGAGAAGAAGGTTTTTGGCTCCAAAAGGGTGAAAACCGTGAACAGGGAGAGAGAGAAGGAAAAAGAAAAATGTAATAGGTTTATTTAATTTCCAAAATTAATTAACCATTTACCAAAGACTTTTTCCAAAAAGCAAAGCATTAAATGCTTTCAATTATCTCACATCAACTCACATCAATCAATCAATTGTCACATCACTCAAAGTGACATGTGATTTGACGCTTGATGTGATTTACGATTTCATGCTTGATTTGACTTGCGTGCCGCACTCGAATTCGAAATGCAAATGCGCTTGCAAACAATCCCGGGCTCGGGTTCGCTAATTCCAAATTAACGAATTTTCCGTTGCGACGTAATTAAATGATTACGCCTAGCGAAATCACTATTCACATCGCTAATGAATTAATTGTAAATTAACTCGTTCGCCTGAATTAAAATCTAATTTTAATTCCGCGTCAAAATTTAATTTCGTATACTATATCAAATATATTATTTTACCGATTAATTCCAAATTAATCGTTCTCTCTCTTTAATTGATATTTATCCCAGATAAAATATCTCTGTAATTAATCCCAGATTAATTTTCTCTCTCATTAAATTAATCCCAGATTAATTAAAGTGTGAGTCATACGTCATCGGTGAATCTTCGGGAAGCGACCCATGAGATCCCCGGATATGTTGGCAGTAAATCGGGTCATTGGTCCGAACACGTAAGTACCTAGTACTACGTTTACAACGATTCACAAGACAAGGTTGGCTTCTAGCAAAACGCCATGCCTACCCAATTCTCCAGAAACATGCTTACAGGAATAAAGGATCTATATCAGGCGTAGTATACGTAGTATTGCGTATTTCTGTCCAGTATCGGATGATCACGTGCTAGGCCTGGGGCTGGAATTGTGTCTGCCCCGTACAAAGCACATGTAGGATGTCTGGTAACTTGTCTCTATAATCAGATAAACATGACCTTGTCATTTTATCCCGATGACTACAGTACTTAAGAGTACTAGTATCGTATCCTACATGACAATCATCTCCATATGACTGGAGTGACACTTCCGTCTTGACATCACACCCAACACACTACGATTCTCAATATACCCAGCATTGGCGT
Source organism: Zanthoxylum bungeanum (assembly GCA_019454045.1). Taxonomy (NCBI): domain Eukaryota; kingdom Viridiplantae; phylum Streptophyta; class Magnoliopsida; order Sapindales; family Rutaceae; genus Zanthoxylum; species Zanthoxylum bungeanum. The sequence continues at coordinate 35,680 of SKCR01046102.1, read as the reverse complement.
ACACAGAACCTATTAAAGCCCTGGACGACCGCAACCAAAGTATATTGATTGTCGCAAGTATTAGCGGTGCAAGTCTCAGGTTAAGACCAAATACACCTACCCTGATTTCGGACTTCCATAGACACATATGATGAGTGGTATTTATATCACTTATTCCCACTTATTTGACCTAATATTTCGTATAGTTTCTCGAGTTTTGTGAACGTTTTGATGTGTTGTGTTGTTATTTTGCAGATAAATAAAGTTTGGAAAGCATTGGAGGCAATTTGGGGCAAAAACGGACAAAAATACGTCAACATGGATATTTTGGTCTTTATCGCGTCGCGACGCTGAAGCCTTGCGCGTCGCGACGCCCAGCATGCGCCGGACTTGCTAACTTGCGCCGTGTGACACATGTCAAAATTTGATTGGTCAAAAGTTACTAACGTGCGCCGATCATGCTAACGTGCGCCATGACACGTGTCACCATCACAACGAATCTGCTAACGTGCGCCAGCCGCCACGTGTCAACATCTGATTGGACCAAACCGAAGCGCGTGCCATGTGTCATCTCGCCATTGGACTGAATTATTGACGAATCAGGTGCTGCCACGTGTCAAGTCACCATTGGACCGAAAATGCCGCCTATCACAAGCGGCCACGTGTTGCCTTCTAATTGGACCGAACCGCCAGCAAACCACACCGTGACATGTGTCACAATTATTGCTGCTGACAGCCGCGTGGTCAACCCGTGTGGACTCCATGTAACTATTTCCAGCGTCGCGACGCTAGTGCAATTTCAGCGTCGCGACGCTGACCCAAAATCCGCCTATAAAATGAGACCTCTCACATTCATTTCTCCTCATGCTCTCCTTGGGATTATTCCCTGATTTTATAGGAAGCATCTAGTTTTGTATATATTAAATATTTTTAATTTATGTATTTTAATTTTCAGTAATAGTAGTTCTCTTATTCTACCTTTCTTTTTAATGTTTAGTAGTTAATTTTCTGCTGGGGATAAGGTGAAGCTTTTATTATTTTAATTTAGATTAATCTCCCTTAAATATAATATGGAAATTATAATTCAAAATATAAAAGATTACCGCCTTAATGGCTGGTTTTATTTATTTGACATAATGTGGCACCGCCTATATGGTTGGTCTTTAGGTGACAGGTAATTACCGCCTATATGGCTGGTTTATGTTCAAATACTATTACCGCCTTTATGGCTGGTCGGACTTAATTTGACTTAACAAAGAATACCGCCTTTATGGCTGGTCAGTAATATCATCTGTTTAATTTCTGTATTATATTAAGGGAGATATCTAAATTATAAATAGTAAAAGTGGATCCCCAACCCCCAGCATTTTATTTTTATTCTAGGGAAGTGATGAAACACAATACACACACTTAATAATTGATTTTCTTTTTATGGGTAGTTCTTTAGTTTGTTTGTTGAGTCTTAAGCTTAATGCGTCTTGTTAACTGGCAATTAATAAGATTGATGAGGTACATCTAAAATGAACTAGACATAGGGATTTTAGGTTTCAGCCTTAGATTCAATAGCCCACGATCTTCCTTGAGGATAGATAACCCTTTAATAGATTTCCTTACAGGATAGGAATATACATGTCGGGTGGGGGTAGCCATAATTGGAACTTAAACTTAATGAATCCAGGTAATGTGGTTGACATAGACATATGGTTCAAATGGGTTATACTGGGTATTTGCGTCTTACCATCGGAAGAGGTTTTTGCATATTTTCGTGTTCTAGGTTAGCAAACTAATTAGTACACGTAAATAAGAGAATCAATCATCATTTTAACAGTATTGTGTGGAGTCACGACCCTAGATCTTTTGAGTCTGTTTATTTATTTTCCTTAGTATTTTTCTTTTGTTTATTTTATTTTTATTAAGCAATTCCACATTCAACCAATCAAAGCAATCAATTCTCTTCTCCCTATAATTAGATACATGTAAATAAATAGATTCAATAATTAATAACAACAGTAGGAATTAAGTCCTCGTGGGATCGATATTTTTATACTACTTGAACGATACGTGCGCTTGCGTTATACGCGTGTGTTTGCACTGGTCAAGTTTTTGGCGCCGTTGCCGGGGACTTATATTTCTTGAGTTGTTAATTTTGAAGCTATCTAATTTACTTGTATCTAATTTTCTTTATTTTTATCTGTAATTTTTATTTCTTTCTTTTTCAGGTGATTGAAAAATGGAACACTACTGGGAGATTGAAAGATTACGAACCTTACAAGAAGATACACCCCAAATCCGGGAGCAACAGTCCGGTTTTCTGAGGCATGTTGTCCAGCCCAACAATTATCACTGGATGTCAGAACCAAGCAATACCACATTTGCTCAACAGAACGCAATGGGGAGATGTGACATATATAATGGTAACCACCCTAGAGATTATTGCGAATACAACTACCATCCAGGGTGGCAGAGCTATCAAGATCCATCATAGTATGACGAGCCATCACATTTTACAGAACCACATTTTCCATCTTATCCACCATCTACCTATGATCTTCATCAACAACCAGAACCATCAAAGGAAGATCGATTGCTAAACATGCTTGAAGATATGTTCAAGAAACAAGACGAAAAGTTGGATACAATGCTTGAAACAAGCCAGAATCAATTTGAAAGTATTCGGAGACAATCAGAATTCATTCAGAGGATGACAGATCAAATGAGACAATTCACAGAAAACCAGAACTACATACCTCAAGAACCAGTTTCAGATGACACTGATGAAGCCTTCGAGTACCAATAATTTCACAATGACACCTTAACAAAGGAGAAGGCTGAGCAGTATCAACAACCATAGGTATCAGTTCAGGAGCCTGAAACGGCAAAGTCTCAATTTGACTTTTATTATTCAGATTCTGACGAGGATGAAGCTGATCTATTTGTACCAACTGCACCAACAACGGAGGATCAAACTTTCAATCCTCAAAATGAAGATCTTGGAGCATGCTTTACCATGATGTTTGAAGAAGATCTATCTGAACCATCCATTCCAGTCGTATCAGAGGATGAAAACCTAATGGCAGAAATATCTTTGCATCCTCAGGTTGACAATTTTGAAGCATGTATTTCACCGATAACAGATGAAGAGCTGAATACAAAAATCTTACAAAACATCTGTGAAGAAAAGGTGGAACAAGAAGCAGAGCAAATGGATGAGCAAATGTCTGACCTTAATAAAAATCCAGAGCATTCAGGAGAAACATCACTGTTTTGGGGAGTGCAAATCAAAGATATCGCCCAGAAGCTTGACAGAATGGAACTCCCATTCCAAGTCAAGCACCATATAAGACCTCCTGATTTTCTTTCTTTCTTTGTAGGAACCACTGGAACAACAAGGAGCAAAAAGGTGGCACGAGCACTGAATGGGACAAAACTCTTTTTGCCACCATACCGTTGGAAGAGACCCTTCAAAAGCAACGCTCATGAGATTGTTTTTGATCGGACATCAAAAACGACGCTGAAACCTCCGTGACATATGAATTTCAGTCACGTCTAGCTGAAGACGAAAAATTTAGCGCTAGCAGGGAGGCAACCCATGCAATTTTGTTGTAATTTTTGTTTTCATATTTTGTGTATACATGTTGTAGAATTTTTAATTTTGTGTGTTGTTTTTGTAGGGTAAATCACAAACGAAGCATTTTAAGACAGAAGGAATGGTGTTTGGCAATCATAAAGATGAGGGCTAATTCATTAGTGGTGGCTGAGTAAGGAATGGATTCTTGAGACGCATCCTGATGAATTTATATACCAAACAGTGGCGTATTGCGTATACAATTCTGTTGCCTTATTTATTGCTTTGATTTGATTTTCTTTTGTTTTTCTCTTTATTTTCACCGACAAGATTTATACTTTTTGACTTTTCACGATTTATTTTAATGTTCATCTAATAGTTGTCATTTGGCAGAGATACTAGTGCAATTATTACTCACCCATTTTCAGGTTCTATAAATTCAGCTCGTCATTTCTCTCTTCGACACATCCAAATACACATCCAAATAAAAGAGAGAAAATGGAAGCAACTTCACATCAGCGAATCAAGCGTATTTGTGTTTTCTGTGGATCCAATTCTGGTAATAAACCAGAATTCATCGAGGCTGCAAAGGAATTGGGACGAGTCATAGCGGAAAGAAATATGCACCTAATATATGGCGGTGGCAATCTGGGATTGATGGGAAGCATTTCAAAGCCGTTCAGGATGGTGGCGGTCATGTTTTGGGAATCATTCCAAAACCTTTGGCGGACGAACACTTAATCGGACAAACAAATGGAGATGAACGCATCGTATCTGGAATGCCCGAACAAATTCATGAAATGATCAATACTGCAGATGCGTTTATTGCGTTACTAGGAGGGCTTGGGACGTTTGAGGAAATGTTTACAGTAGCATCATGGGCGCACTTAAATATTCATCGGAAGCCCATTGGGTTACTTAACATTGAGCATTTCTTCGATTTTCTGTTTGTATTTCTTGCAGAAGCCAAAAGACATGAGTTCGTCACGAAATCAGTACATGATATCTTCCTGACTGCGACAAAGGCCGGAGAATTAATTGACCAAATCATAACCTTTGAACCAAAACTTGATCCCATTCTCTCCAAGTTGGACTGGACAGATAAAGATCGTGGTAAGAAGCGTAAACTGGACATAGATCTTAATCGGTAGTTCAACTAACCAGGTACGATTTTCTAAACTCTTCTTCTACTGTTTAAGACATTGGGGACAATGTCTCATTTAGGTTTGGGGGAGGGAATTAGTTGATCAGTACCTTGTTTTTAGTTTGTGTGTTGCTTTTATTTTTAGTCCTAAAATTTTTCGAAAAATACAAAAAAATTGAAAAATTTTACAAAAATTACAAAAATATTTTGCGTTTTTGTGTTTTGACGAAAATGGTGAAATTGGTGAGATGTATTCCAAACCTATTTTCGAAACGAGTTAATTTTTGTTTATTTCCTTTTAAATTATTTAATTTGTAAATTCTTCATAAAACTGACTAAAATGGATTTTCATATGCTTAGTTGACAAGTATTATCAATATGCATAGTAACATACGAACATGAGGCATATTTGAAAAGTTTTTAATATTCTGTGCTCTAGTTTAATTGGAGGAAGCATTTCTAAATAGCAATGGAGTAAAAAAAAAAAATTCTGAGATCCGAGTTATTAAGTCTGTATGGGTGTTTTAACACCTAGTGCCATAAAACCAACTGGTTTGGGAGTCACTGGCCCAAAGCTCGCTACATGGATCAAAGATGCTGCAAAAATATATATATCTGAAATTTGAGTAATTAAGTCCGTAGGGGTGTCTTAACACCTGGTGCCCTAAAGCCAACTGGTTTGGGAGCCACCGACCCAATACTCGTTACATAGATGGAAGATATTGTATATAAAAAAAAAATCAAAGAAAAAATCAGAAAAATCAGAAAAATTATTCCATTGCTACCAAAAGGTGTGAAATCTGATAGAACTTTAGGACAAAAATATTACTCTCTTATCAACTGCACTTATGATTGTTGTGGGCAAAAATGAGTTGATTAATATCTTGTTGGATGTGTATATGAAGAATGGTAAAAATAATCGGAGAATTTACTTATTCAGTAATTTAGAATAAAACAAAACAACTAGTAACTTTTAGTAGAAATTTCACCTGATTAGTCATTAACTTCTTTATTCTCTTTTCGCTTGTCTTTTTGCTTTTGTGTGCATTAGTTTTACTACCTTTTTACTTTTGTAAAATGTTTGTGGGTATTATTGCTGTAAACCCTCACGAGACTACAACTCATCCACTAGGGACACCTAGGGGTTTAAAGGCTTGTTGCATACGCTAAATGCAACCGTGATCCCTACGAAAGTGGCTTAGTTAATTTTATTTTCATGTTATTTTATTTTCTGTTTTGCTCGAGGACTAGCAAAATGTTAGATTTGAGGGTGTGATGAGTGGTATTTATATCACTTATTCCCACTCATTTGACCTAATATTTCGTATAGTTTCTCGAGTTTTGTGAACGTTTTGATGTGTTGTGTGTTATTTTTGCAGATAAATAAGTTTGGAAAGCATTGGAGGCAATTTGGGGGCAAAAACAGACAAAAATGCGTCAACAGGGATATTTTGGTCTTTATCGCGTCGCGACGCTGAAGCCTTGCGCGTCGCGACGCCCAGCATGCGCCGGACTTGCTAACTTGCGCCGTGTGACACATGTCAAAATCTGATTGGTCAAAAGTTGCTAACGTGCGCCGATCATGCTAACGTGTGCCGTGACACGTGTCACCATCACAACGAATCTGCTAACGTGCGCCAGCCGCCACGTGTCAACATCTGATTGGACCAAACCGAAGCGCGTGCCATGTGTCATCTCGCCATTGGACTGAATTATTGACGAATCAGGTGCTGCCACGTGTCAAGTCACCATTGGACCGAAAATACCGCCTATCACAAGCGGCCACGTGTCGCCTTCTTATTGGACCGAACCGCCAGCCAACCACACCGTGACACGTGTCATAATTATTGCTTCTGACAGCCGCGTGGTCAACCCGCGTGGACTCCATGTAACTATTTCCAGCGTAATTTCAGCGTCGCGACGCTGACCCAAAATCCACCTATAAAAGGAGACCTCTCACATTCATTTCTCCTCATGCTCTCCTTGGGATTATTCCCTGATTTTATAGGAAGCATCTAGTTTTGTATATATTAAATATTTTTAATTTATGTATTTTAATTTTCAGTAATAGTAGTTCTCTTCTTCTACCTTTCTTTTTAATGTTTAGTAGTTAATTTTCTGCTGGGGATAAGGTGAAGCTTTTATTATTTTAATTTAGATTAATCTCCCTTAAATATAATATGGAAATTATAATTCAAAATATAAAAGATTACCGCCTTAATGGCTGGTTTTATTTATTTGACATAATGTGGCACCGCCTATATGGTTGGTCTTTAGGTGACAGGTAATTACCGCCTATATGGCTGGTTTATGTTCAAATACTATTACCGCCTTTATGGCTGGTCGGACTTAATTTGACTTAACAAAGAATACCGCCTTTATGGCTGGTCAGTAATATCATGTTTAATTTCTGTATTATATTAAGGGAGATATCTAAATTATAAATAGTAAAAGTGGATCCCCAACCCCCAGCATTTTTTTTTTATTCTAGGGAAGTGAATGATGAAACACAATACACACACTTAATAATTGATTTTCTTTTTATGGGTAGTTCTTTAGTTTGTTTATTGAGTCTTAAGCTTAATGCGTCTTGTTAACTGGCAATTAATAAGATTGATGAGGTAAATCTAAAATGAACTAGACATAGGGATTTTAGGTTTCAGCCTTAGATTCAATAGCCCACGATCTTCCTTGAGGATAGATAACCCTTTAATAGATTTCCTTACAGGATAGGAATATACCTGTCGGGGGGGGGGTAGCCATAATTGGAACTTAAACTTAATGAATCCAGGTAATGTGGTTGACATAGACATATGGTTCAATTGGGTTATACTGGGTATTTGCGTCTGACCATCGGAAGAGGCTTTTGCATATTTTCGTGTTCTAGTTTAGCAAACTGAATTAGTACACATAAATAAGAGAATCAATTCATCCTTTTAACAGTATTGTGTGGAGTCACGACCCTAGATCTTTTGAGTCTGTTTATTTATTTTCCTTAGTATTTTTCTTTTGTTTATTTTATTTTTATTAAGCAATTCCACATTCAACCAATCAAAGCAATCAATTCCCTTCTCCCTATAATTAGATACATGTAAATAAATAGATTCAATAATTAATAACAACAGTAGGAATTAAGTCCTCGTGGGATCGATATTTTTATACTACTTGAACGATAAGTGCGCTTGCGTTATACGCGTGTGTTTGCACCGGTCAACATAGTCATACTACCAATGGAATTCCGAGGGGGTCTATCCAGAGCGAAGCTGTTTCCCGTACCATCGGTAAAACACAACCTCCTATTACACTTGCATGAGTATCTTATACCCAAATATATGAGAACTATGTCGTTGTGCCCTCACAACGCGCACAAGTATAATACTAGTCTTTTACGTATTTATCGATGTCTAATCTCGATAATACTCTGACTAGGGATATTTAATGATTTATCCTTCGTGGACTGATAATGTCTCATATCATTCTCTGTCCAGGAACAAATCATAGGGACCTCTCATCATTTATACATCTATGTGATCTAATCACAAATGATAAGAGTGCAATCTCCTTTGTCACATAGTTAATTTGTACAACAACACAATGATCTGTACAAATAGTGACGCTATGGGTCATAATTGTCCAACAGTTTGAAGATAGGCTCACATACTAATGTCAACTTGGCGATGAACCGACTGATGTACTGAATTTTCCCGAGGAATGCTCTGACTTCCTTCTCAGTCTTCGGTGCTGGCATCTCTGTGATTGCTTTGATCTTCTCAGAGTCTACCTCTATTCCTCACATTCCCACTGTATGTCCCAGCAACTTTCCTGATGTTACCCCAAACATACATTTCTTGGGATTCAACCGCAAGTTGTATTTGTCAACTCTCTGAAGGAACTTCTCCAGTGCTTCTATATGCCCAATTCTTATCTCTGATTTCACCATCATATCATCCACATATACTTCAATCTCTTTGTGCATCAAGTCATGGAATATTGTAGTGGCCATCCGCTGATAAGTAGCTCCTGCATTCTTGAGCCCAAACGGCATTACCTTGTAACAATATGTGCCCCTCTCAGTGACAAATGCAGTCTTGTGCTTGTCTTCTTCAGCAATGAGAACCTGATTGTATCCGGAAAACCCATCTGTAAATGAATACATGGCAGATAAAGCCGCACTGTCAACTAGCACATCTATATGAGGTAGAGGAAAATCATCTTTCGGGCAAGCCTTGTTAAGATCTCTGTAATCCACACACATTCTGACCTTCCCATCTTTCTTCGGCACCAACACAATATTTGCCAACCACTCAGGATACTTCACCACTTCCAAGAACCCCACATCTATCTATTTCTTGACTTCCTCTCTGACTTTCTCGGCCCAATCAGGTCTCATCCGTCGAATTTTCTGTTTCACTGGCTTCATATTTGGATAAGTTGGTATTGTATGCCGGGCGATGCTTCTGTCTACTCCAGGCATGTCCTCATAGGACCAAGCAAACACTTTGGCATATTTGGCTAATATTTCTTCTAATTTTTCCCGCTCCTAAGAGGTAACCTCACTTGCAATTAGAATTTCCCTGGGGCTCTCAGGTGTACCAAGGTTAAATGCATTTGTTCTGGTTGAGCTGATATCAAATATACTCAAGTCGTGCAAATTGAAAGGGACAGACTAAGACGAGTAAGCTAAATGATTGTCTTTATTGCTAGCAGATACAGGAATACATTCAAATAAATCAAAGAGATAAACATCTTCATCCTCCACAGATGCTTCATCTCCCACAGCTGGGTCTTCCTTATTTTCCTAGAGGGTCAGGCTCTCCAACTTCATCAGCTCTTCTTCCCATTTTTCTTCGTCCTTCTTCGTAATTTCTGATGCCATTGACTTCTCACTTATCACCTCCTGAAAGATCTCAAACCCGGGCACCACAATCCCATTGACTTCTACCGGTTCAGGTTCTCCCTGATATCATGTTGCCTTCACAAAGCATTCCATCAGCTTCAACCATTTCTCTTGGCTCTCGGCTTATCCTCATCAGACATGTATCCCAACCCTCTCCGGGTAGTCTGCCCGTTAAAGTTTAGCAATGTTGAACCTTTACCCGGCTCGAACTTCATCTTCTCCATGATCCTAGCCATCTTAGGATCCACCCACTCCTCAAAAGTTACCGACACTTGGAACCTTGTGAAAGGTTATATTTCCAAAGCGGCCACATCACTGTCTACCTCAGCTCGGATGGTGACAATCTCTCCCCCGTAGGGAAACTTAATAACCTGATGCAAAGTTGAGGGCACGCCCCCAAGCTTGTGGAACCACGGCCTTCCCAATAATAAAACAAAAGTGGCCGGGATATCCAGTATTGTGAACTCAACCTCATCCTCAATCGGGCGAACCTTGACTACTGCGGCAAAGGTACCCTCAACTCCTCGCTTGCTATCATCATAAGCTTTGATAGTCATATTGGAGGGATCCAGATCCGTTGACTTCATTCCCAACCTTGCCAAAATCTTTAATGGGCAAACATTGATAGATGAGCCATCATCTATCATTACACAATATGTCTTCTTGCCCCTCACTTCAGCCCTGATAAATAGTGGCTTGTTGTGATTTCTTCCCTCTGCCGGGAGTTCTTCCTCAGAAAAAGTTATTACCTGCAAGGTTTCCTCATGTACTGACCCAACAAATATTGCAGGATTAGCACCCTCTGGTACTATTATTTTGCTCAAGGCTTCAACCATAGCACGCATGTGCTCCTGTGACGAACACAACAATTCCCAGATGTTGACCTGTGCCCGTGTCTTCCTTAGCTGGCGCAGCACTATATCCCCTTCAGTATTATCCACATTTTCTTTCACTTCTCTCCCTTCTGTCAACACTTCTTTACCCTTCTCAGCCGTATCACTATAGAAATACCCGCTGCGTGTCATTCCTCTTACCACCTCTTCATCATTACTGGAGAAATCTTCCCAGAAATTCTTCCCCTGTTTTGTTTCATCCTCGCTGCTGCTATCCCAAATTCCCAGGCAAAAGGCTTGGTGGTCAAAGGATTTGAGGATAAGGCTTTTGGGTAGGCCAGAGTTTATCATATAGGTTGGTGGTGGGACAGAGTGGTAATTCGGCAGGGGGTTTTTGTGTGTGTTAGGCTGTTCTTTTTCAGGGTTGGGTATTTTTTGGGAGTCTATAAGGTCCTGGATTTCATGGCGGAGGCGGGCACAATTGTCAGTGTCATGGCCCTTCTGTTGATAGAAATGGCTATAGTGGTTTAGGTTGAGATGCGGTGGTGGTGGGTGTGGAAGTGGTTTGGTCTCTAGGGGTTTCAGAAGTCTATGTCCCATTAATTTCTCCAATACCCTAGACAATGGTCTACCCAGGTTGGAGAAACGCCGGTTCCGGATAGTAGCAATCTCCGCAGCAACAGGCTTGGTACCCGATGGTCCCCCAATGGGCCTCCTATTCAGGCTATAGAACTTTCTGTTCTCAGCCTCTTCTTCCTCAATATCCATGACAGTTTCCCTCAACTGTCGGAAATCAGTAATCATGGAAGTCATTCTCCTCAGCTTTCCATAAATCGAGGGCTTAATACCCTTGATAATCATCTTTATCTGGTCCTTCTCTGAGGGCCGAGTCTGTATTTTCAAAAGCTGGCTCCTCCAACGGTCTACATATTCCTTGAAGCTTTCTTCTGGCTTCTACTTGGTATTTTCTAAGTCCCTGAGTGACAAGTCGATCTCCATATCTGTAACATACTATTTCAAGAAGGCCTCTGCCAATTCCCTCCAATCCTCCTTGATCTTCCTCTCCAGGTTGTGATACCATACCACGGGTGCCCCCTCGAGTGACATCCCAAACATTTTCTGAACCTGACGCTTGGATAAACCCACTGAACTCATAACTGAAACATACTGACGGAGATGGACCCTCGGATACCCATTCCCATTGAACTTGGCCATATCGGGCATCTTGAATTGAGCTGGCAACTATGCTTCAAAGGTCATTGCCTCATAATCTAGCAGGTCTTCATGTTTGCCCCTCATCTTATGGGTAACCGACTCTACCTGATCTTAGAGTTTCTGCAGTTCAGCTTGAGACCCTGCCATTTTTCCCGCAGCATATTCAGCCATATCATCATCAAAACCCGGGATATCATCATTCAATCTAGTCGGAGGGTCTTCACGCCCCTCACTCTCAGAGTTTCCCCCAGCACGGGGCACAGCCATATTGGCCATAGCGGTATTCAAGGCTTGCAACTGTTCAGTAATCTTGGTGAGATTGGTTTCCAACTGATCCATACGGGATACCTTATTCTCTGATTCACTCATGTTTGCTACTGGCCTTTTGATAAGTCTTCCCTCTTTCCTAACCTAACGAGAATCTATGGTGTCTTTTAAAATTCTCAGTCAGCATGTATGCGTGCAATGCATGGAATATATAAGTTGGCCTCTTGTCATTTTAAAGCTTCAATCATATTATTGCAAGGTGCAAACTTGTCCCAGTTGAAAAGGCCCAACATGTTTACACTTTTGTGATAACAGGGCTAAACAACTTCAAATGATAAGGGGCCCAAACGCAGGATGGCCCATCGGCATTTTAGAAACTTTTGGCCCAATTGTCATAGGATACGAACTCGTACCAGTTTAAATGGCCCAACAAGTTCACATTTCTGACAAGAAGTCCAACTGCATCCAAATGAGGATGGTCCCAAATACAAGCATAAAGAGATAATTCAATCATAAAGCAATAATTTCTACAGAGCGGCTCATCGACATTTCAGAAGCTTTTGGCCCAATTTTCATAGGATACGAACTCGTCCCAGTTTAAGTGGCCCAACAAGTTCGCATTTCTGACAAGAAGTCCAACTGCATCCAAATGAGGATGGTCCATAAGCACAAGGAAATAGTTGATATATGTCATACAACTATGGTCTACGTGTGGGTTTGCGAGAGTGTAGACAAAGGCTATTGTTGACGAAGGATTACCCAAAACTAGGTCTCCCCACTCAAGGGTTCAAGCGACCAAGTGAGCGCACCTTTTTATACCTTACGGTACGTGCCAACGAGTTATGGTGTGTGACTGACTATCAAATTAATTTCCCATTGTAGATTCCCCAGAGGGAGGGTGGAGCGAACTCTCTTAAATACCCAAGCCTCTTAGGCTCTTATCGCTTGGTGACAGGAATAAACAACGAGTCCTCCAAATTAGTCCATCACAGTAAGCTACGAGTAATGATTATTTATGTGCCTTCAGCTTTTTCTTATAGAAAGGTAGTGAATGAAGAAATACACCAAACCATTACTTAGCTCTAATAATGCCCTTGATTAAACCCCTTCGACCCATGATATACACAGTTACTTAAATCACAATCATTACAAGACATTATTTCGGGGCCAATTCTCTATCCCCAGTGGAGTCGCCAGACTGTAGGACACAGAAATTGGCGACGCTGTCCCAGGCTCACGGCCCGGTTGGGAGTACAAAGTAGGCCACAGGGGGAACTAAACCGGAGAAAAAACATGAAGTCGCCACCCGGTGTGAACCGGGAAAATGATTTAAGGCCGCACTCACCCCTTGCAAGGGAATACCTCAAACCGTTGGGTTCGGAATGGTCCATTACTTATGTCATTTGTAATGGTATGATTTGTGCAATAATCTAACCAAACCTAAGCAACATATATTTCCAAGGATAATCTACTTCTAAGTTCATGCATAAGAAAATAAATTGGAATAACGGCAAGCATATAATTTCATAAACACATTATATTGATAAACACGGAGACGCAAATAAACAATCATTGTACAAGCATGTATATTAAAGAGAGGCAATTAAGTGCATAAATATTGAAGAGAGCTAAATAAACATATGATGGGGAAGGGAATGACTAGGGGAACAAACATGCATGAAACATGATAAAGGAATATGTCCAGTGTGTGTGCGTTCGTGTAGCGTTCATAAATGCGTTCGAACGGTAAACAGAATGCAAGCGTTCGAGTAGCGTTTGATAACGCGTTCGAACGATAAACAGAATGTCCACATTCGTATAGCATTTGATAATGCGTTCGAATGGGATGAGACCTGATGCATGATATAATAAAATGCATGCGCGTTTGAGTAGCGTTCGTAAACGCGTTCGAATGGTAAACAGAATGCAAGTGTTCGAGTAGCATTCTGAGGCGCGTTCGAACAGAAATAAGACAGAATGCATACGTTCGTGTAGCGTTTGTAAATGCGTTCAAACGGAATAAGACAGAATGCATACGTTCGTGTAGCGTTTGTAAACGCATTCGAACGAGATTGCCAAAATGGCATCTGAAATGACACAAATACATATATGGATAAACAAATACACAATGTATGACCTTATGTGCCCGATGGAACACATTTCACATTCAATCGGGTGCACCTCGTCCGGCGTGGCAAAATATTGTGGAAAAGGTAGCCTTTTAGGCATTTCCCTCGAATAGAGGACCTTTAATCCACCCTAGTTAGCCCATGCGCACAAGAATGCAATGTATGCGTAAATAAAGCAATGATATGCAAAGGCTAAATGACATAATAAGAGGCGCAGCAAAACATCGTGGTAAAGGTAGCCTTCTGGCTTTTCCCTCGAATTAGGACCTTTAATCCACCCTAGTTAGCCCATGCGCATTATATTACAATGCGTACAAATGAATGAGACAATGATGTGGAATTCCATATATCCGATTAAACATATCTCACATTCAATCAAACATACTTCGTCTGGCGCGGTAAAACATCGTGGAAAATGTAGCCTTTAGGCATTTCCCTCGAATAGAGGACCTTTAATCCACCCTAGTTAGCCCATGCGCACTATATCATCATGCATAAATAAGTAATATGCAGAAAGTAATAACATACTAACGACTAAATCATGCTTAAAAAATAAATAACATACTAGCAACCCAATCATGCTCGAATACAAGGTTAGATGAAATGAACTGTGTGAATCTCTTAAGTGGTACGTGGCATTGTATCCCGAGTGCAAACCGCAATACCATCCATTCGGATTCGGCTACGGAATTTACGTTCGGGTTTCCATCTGATATACCACAAGAGAGAACACATGTTCCATTCATTCAAGGACCACAACATATATCAACAAACGACTCTCATGCGAAGGAATTCTAATAAACAAAAAAAAAGATGAGAATAAATAAGAAGGGTGCCCTCAGGTCTAACCTTTTAGGTCGTCTCTCAAAAGTGTGTTACACGGCCGTCGGAAGGGTTGATGCTCCGTAACTCCTCCGGTTCACTGGTCCACCGCTCTTGTTCACTGCTTCGCTGTTTTGAGCTGTCATTTCCTCTATTTTGCTGTTGTTTTGCTGCTGTTCCTTGTGGTAATTTAAGGGTTTTAAAGTGTAGTTTTTTTTGTCACCGTTTTTCGATATTAATGGACTATTTTTTGCTACTATTTTCGGTGTTTGGGCTGCTGTTTGGGGGTGATTATTCGGTCACTGCAGTGCAGTTTCGGGGACTATTTTTAGGGAGTTTATTCTGTCAATGCAGGGCTGTTTTAGAGGGCTGTATGCGTGCATGGAATGATTGTTTAGGGGTGATGTTTTTGATTTCTAGATGGAGGAGGAGAAGAGAATTATTTTGCTTGCTATTCTTGTCTTGGGCATGTAGAGCTAGGTTTATTTCTTTTGTGTTTTTTTTAGAATGAGCTAGGGTGTGAAAGGTTGGTTTAGGCTTCTTTTTATAATGGTTTCTAGGTAAGGAAGGAAATCCTCAAAAAAGGGAAGTGTCTTGATTGGTTTATGAAAGGAAAAGATGTGTTTAATTTAGGGAGTGAATATCTTAATTAGTGTTTGATTAGGGAGTGAATATCTTAATTGGTGTTTTATTTAGGTAAGTGAATTATTTAGATTGGAATGTGATTTATTTAATTTAGGAAGGATGGTATTTTAATTTGTGACATGTTTTAAATGTTTTAATTATTTTTGGGTGGGTTTTGGTGGGCTAATTGGGCTTGGGCGTGAGGCTAGCAACAAAACTAGAAGTACCGACACCGTTCGAACGCCGATTCGAACGCTACACGAATGCCCGCAATCTACTTGATGTTCAAACGTGTTCACGAACGCAGCACGAATGAAAGCTGTGAATATGTGAATTGAATCTGATGACATACTTATTCTGAATTTCCCCTTCCGACATTTGTTTCCCGTGACTTCCGCAACCTAAAGAGTAGTGCCTCCTTACGAGACTCATCATCGGGACTTATATACAAAATGCAATGCTTACAGCTCACTTCGTAAAATTTCTAGAAGTAGAATTTTTATCTGAAGGAGGTAATCATAGACAAGTTGAACTTGATGAGGTACAACCTGAAACCAATGAACTAACATGAGAGCTTGAAGTTCAAGTATATGAAGAACCTTTATTACCCATACTCTATAGGTCCGAAAGGGTATCTAGTCATCATGAACGCTTGTATTTGATACAAGAAAGAAGTCTTGATGTTCTCTTAGTTGAAAAGACTGGCCCTTATACCTATAGAGAAGCGATGTTGGACATCGACTCTGTAAAGTGGCAAGAGGCCATGAAATCAGAGTTAGACTCTATGCATCTGAGTCTAGTTTGGGACTTGGTTCAGCTTTCTAAAGGAGTTGTTCCTATCGTGTTAAATGGGTTTACAAAAAGAAGCGCGGGCATGATGGAAAGTTTGAAACATTTAAGGCCCAATTGGTAGTTAAAGGTTACACGCAGCGACTTAGTGTCGACTACGATGAAACTTTTTTGACAGTTGCGATGCTGAAGTCTATTAGGATTTTGTTGTCTATTACTGCTTACCATGATTACTAGATTTGGCAGATGGATGTCGAAATGGCTTTTCTAAATGGATTTCTTGATGAATAAATCTATATGGAACAGTCGGAGGGTTTTATATCCAGGGAAAACTCGGACATGGTATATAAGCTTAAGAAGTCCATTTATGGACTTAAACAACTTCACGAAGTTGGAATCTTCGATTCAATGAGATAATCAAATTGTCTGGTTTTCTCAAGAATTCAGAAGAATATTGTGTGTATAAGAAGGTCAGTGGGAGTATGGTGGTATTTTTTGTTCTCTATGTTGATGACATCCTGATCATTGTGAATAATATTGGGACGATGCAGGGCGTTAAAGCTTACCTCTGTAAGAATTTCTCTATAAAGGACCTGGGAAAAGCTTTTTATGTCTTAGGCATAAAACATTATAGAGATAGAGAAATGAAGCTTATTGGGTTATCCCAATCAACGTACATAGATAAGATCTTAGAACGGTATAATTTTGGTAACTGTAAGACAATAAATATACCGTTCAGACATGGCCTTCATCTTTCGAAGAAGATGTGTCCACAAACAGAAGATGAGAAGATTAGAATGTCTAATCAGTCTTATGCTTCGTGTTTGGGCAGCATCATGTATACCATGTTATGTATTAGGCCTGATATTAGCTTCGCAGTTAGTATAACTAGTAGATATCAGTCCAATCCAGGTAATGACCATTGGATGGCCATTAAACATATCCTAAAGTATCTTAAAGGTACTAAGGATAAGTTTATGATATATGGAGGAAATGAACTATAGGTTAATGGGTATACGGATTCAGATTTCCAATTGGATCCTCATGATAGAAATTCTACATCAGGATTCGTGTTTACCCTTAACGGAGGTGTAGTTTGTTGGAAAAATTCCAAACAGGGGTCAACGACTGATTCCACCACATAGGCGAAATTTATTGCATCTTCTAAAGCTGCAAAAGAAGCTGTTTGGGTTAAGAATTTTATCACGGAGTTAGGAGTTGTCCCAAGTATCAAGAATCTGATTCTGTTATACTGTGATAATAATGGAGCAATTGCGCAAGCAAATGAACCAATGACGTATCATAAATCGAAGATATGGAACATAAGTATCACATTATTCGAGAGATTATGTCGCGATGGGACATTGTCGTATGCAAGGTCCCGAGTGAAGATAATGTAGCCCTTCATTCGAAGTTGTTTGATGAACATGTGGAGTTGATAAGTATGAGATACAATCGATATTGGCACTAGAGCAAGTGGGAGAATTTGTTAGGGTTGGTGCTCGGAGCGCCAATTTATTATGTATTTCCTTATAAATACTTTTGTAAATATTTTATTATGAGTAAAATAAATCGTTTCTATAATATAACATTTCTTTATATTTGATAAAGACGTATTTGACCTTAGAATGATTAGTTATGATACAATTGCAAAAACGTCATAACTGACATTGAGTTGTATCATAACAATATCATTTCTTTAACAGTTCCTGGTCCAAATTTACATTACTTGGTCGATAAGTAAACCCGCTGAGACCGGTATATGTCATCTATTGGAATCTTGGATTTCAATGGTTGATTCTCAATGAACTATGAGTCTCGGAGACTCGTATAGACATATAGGTGTTTAAATCGGATAAACACTGAATGACTTACCGAAGATTCTTAATGGATGGTACACCAACATCAATAAGAATCTTCTTGGGTTAAGTAGCATAGTGATTCTTTGAATTGAGATACCACTATGGATAAATGAGATATCCTCCATACTTTGATGACAGTCACGTCACCGATCTATTTAGGTCAGACCTCCACATGTTCGTTGGGTGTGGATTGATCCTCAGGATACCCTATGTGTGTCAAGATAGAATCCGCCAGCTCTGTGTACAAAGCATAGTTATTCAATATGGGATTAGCAATCTGTTAAATTCTTAGGCTCGTGGTACACTGTAGAAGTGAATTCTAAGTGTTATTAAGAGATTACTTATAGAATCATCGACGGGATTATATCTATAGAGATTTGACATTTATATCTATATCTTTGGAATAATCTGGATACCTATGATGGAGGGATTATTCGTATGCAATGACCTTGACCTGTATGGTGCAACGAGTTTATCTGTGGTCATCATAATTTATGGGTGAGTAAATTATGGACATGAAGTTGGATTTTGTGACATATATGCCTGAACCTAGAGAGTCTCACTAATGAAATATACTTGTAGAGCATTAGGGCAACTTATATGAATAATATTGATTATTTATAAATCGTTTAACGGTTAAACGAAAAATACATGCATAGGGGGCCTTTTGGTCATTTCATAATTAATGTGTATTTGTATTTAATATATGATTTTATTAAATACACATTAATTAATTGTCAAATTATGATATTTGACATATATCATTAATATATGTATTTAGATTATTTAAAGTAAATATAATACATATATTTAGATATTTATATTTAAATAATTATTTAATTATTAATTGTTAAATAATTAAATTAATTAAAAATATTAAATATCTAAGTTGATATTTTAGTTAGGAAATATCTTAGTGTAAATGTTTGACTTTTACATTTATTACAAAAGTGTTAAAATTGGTTTTGACTTCTTTAATTTTTGTTTGAAAATTGAAAATATATATTTTCCTTTTTTCTCCAAAATTTCGGCCAATACCCTAGATATTTAAGGGTTTCATTTTTTCATTTGCTTTACTTTATGTTGAGCTTCCAAAAACATAAACAAAAGGAGTTGAGAGAAAAAGAGAAGAACTAAGAAGAATTTTCAAGAAAGCTTGCAAATTAGTAAGTAATTTCAACTTTTCTTTAGAAGGAAAAATATTTCTTTTGTTCTTGGCTACAACATATATTGTTCACATATTTTTCTACTATCTTATGGTGGGATGCTTGGAAACTTGAATGAAATATGTATGCATGTATGTTAACAAAGTATGCTTATTAATAAATATTAAGAACACGTTTGGTCATTAGATAATCTTGTTGCCATTCTAAAGTTGTTAGGCCACTCAATGATGACCTAGAATTATTCTTGAGTTGTTTATAAGTGGTGAGACTTGTTTGGTGTTGTAGAGATTAGATTAAAGTATTGGATTCTTTTAATTTTGGTTAATTTGATTAATTGGAAAAATTAGGGTTTTAACCTAAACCAAAATTGGGGCTTTTCATATATGTGTTGTATTATGACGTATATAAGATATACAAATTATTTTGGTGTTGATTGGAAATCATCTAAACTTGTTTTGACAAATATGGACCAAAATGATCAAAGTTCAAACCTTGGGGTGCTCTCTGCAGTTTAGGGAAAATTATGGATTTTTGTTGTGAGTTGTATTTGTTAGGGTTGGTGCTCGGAGTACCAATCTGGATCGTATTTATGTCTGATTCATGAATACGATCAATGCATTTTTCCATAATATTACTTATTTAATGGTAGCACCTCTTGTCTTTTATATACATATTCGATCTAATTACGATTAGATATCTAATTATAATTAGATTAAAACTAAATCTGATTTAGTGATACGTGTATATTAGACAAAGACCCTAGGATTTACAATGTAGTGCGCAATTATAACATAGTTTGTAATTGACATTGGGAAGCATCACTATAAGTTGTATATCTTTAAATAAAGTTCCTGGTCAAGATTTACTAACACAGGTCGGTTAGTAAAATCCGCTGAGACCAGTACATGTCATATATCATGACTTGGTCCGATGGTTTATCCCAATGAACCATGAGTCGCGGGAGACTCTTATAGACATGTAGGTGTTTATTTGATAAACACTGAACGACTCACTGAAGATTTCCTAATAGATGGTAAACCAACGTCAATAGGAATCTTCTCGAGTTGAGCGAGCATAGTGGTCCTTCGACTTGAGATACCACAGTGGATATATGAGTTATCCTCCATATTTTGATGGCAGTCACGTCACCGATCTATTTAGATCAGACCTCCGCATGTTCGTTGGGTGTGGACTGATGCTCATGATATCCAGTGCATATCAAGATAGAATCTGACAGTCCTGTGTATAGGGCATAGGTATCCTACACGTGTTTGCGATCTAGTAAATCCATGGCTGTGGTATAACTTCGGAAGCGAGTTCCGAGTGTTATTTAGAGATTGTAAATTTGAAAGTTGACTATATTATACCAGAAGGATTTGACGTTCTTATCTATATCCCAAGTATAATATGGATAGTCTGTGACAGATGGATTATACGTATGCAATGACCTCGACTTGCATAGTTTAGCGAGATTATCTGTGGTCGTCATAATTCATTAGTGGGTGAGTTATGGACACGAAATTGGATTTCGTGACGGATAAACCTAAACTTAGAGAGTCCCACAATATGAAGTGTACTCGTTGAGCACTTGAGCAACGCTTTATGAATAATACAGATTATTCATAATACTTCATCGGATTAAATGAGTTAATTCGAATCGTTTAATCGGTTAAACGAAAACACATGCTTTCGGGAATTTTGGTCAATTAATAATTAATGTGTAATTGTATTTGATACAAAATTTGATTTGATACATATTAATTAATTGTCAAATGAGACTTTGACACATGCCATTAATATATGTATTTGTTATTTAATGTAAATAAAAATACATATATAATAATAATTATATTAATTAATTATTTAGATATTTAAATGTTAAATATTTAAATAATTAAATGATATCTATATTTCATAATTGTTATGTTATATGGCTATTTATTATTGATACATGTGGCATGTTTTTACTAAAATTTAGGTGTGCGAATTTGATTTGCTAACATAAAGTTTAATTTTATTTAATTGAATAAAATTAGGGAATTGACCAAAATGCCCCCCAAAAGTCGATCAAGCCTTGTTTAAATTATAAAATTTTGTTTTCTTTTTCATTCAAGCAAGCTTGGACGAAACCCATCTTCAAAATACTCTCCAAATTTTGTTTAATGAAACAAATGAAGAAAGTGAAGAAAAATCAAGAAAAGCTTAAGGAAAGTTGAAGATTAAAAGGTAATCTTTAATATTCTTGAGTTTAGAAAATTATTTTCTTGTTCTTGAGATACTAGAATAGTTCTAGGGTTCTTTACTCCTTAGAAATTGGGGCTTTTTGATTTAGAGGATGGATTTGAAGGCATGGTGCATGTGTGAAGTTGAATTGAATAATATTATTGTAAAATTTGTTCAATTTGATCATTTGATGATATGTTGCCATTTTAGACAGTTATGACCACTCTTGTAATGCCTGGAATTATTCTTGGGTGCTTCATTGGTGGTGGCTTGGATTGGTGTTAGTATTAATATGATTAATATTGAGAAAGTTGGATTAAAGCATAAAATTTGATTATTTTTGTTACAAAATTAGATCTAGAAAAAAATGGGTTTATTATGATGAAAATAATGTCATATGAATGTATTGTATGTGTTTTGGGTGTGGGAACAATTTCCGGAAACTGTTTCGGTGTTGAAATATTCAAAAACAGCGAAAATCGGCGTTATTGGGTGACTTTTGAGCCAACCGGGTGATGGCTGCCTAAACAGTGAATTAGTCACTGTTTGGGCAGCCCATGAACTGCCCTAGTACTGTTGGGGCTGACCTAGGCAGCCTCCATGTGCATTGGGTAGTCGGTTCGGTCAAAAACATGTTTTATGTCATTTTGTGGAAAAACGTTTTCGTAAAACTTTCGCAATGTTTCTTAATTATTTATGTCGTTATTTGATATCAAATAAATATGTTTAGGTGAAATATGAATGAATTATTCATATTGGATATTGAATAATTTATTCGGTAATTTAAAATATTTTAAAATTATGATTTCACCCGAACCGCGAGCTTCCGCTGCGCCCGCACCAAAACCCCAACGAAAATGGTATCAGAGCAGGCCTGATCCTTCATCCATTACATTTTTCATGCTTGTTATATGATATATAATCCAATTTTGATGTTTGCATATGCATGTAATTTAGATATTTCTTGACTTTTGGATTCTACGCTAATGGGAAACGTAATAGAAATTTAATCTTTAAGTTAAGTTATGTTTTATAAGGTAGAATTAAACTGTTTAGAAGTTGATCTAGATTTTATTCTGCATTTGATGTGGAGCAAAGCTTTCTTGAGGAATATCCCTGCTTAAATAAGGCAGTAAAGTGACATGTATTAGATGCATGTTTCTTGATCCGTCTTGTCAATACGGTTTATGGGTATCTTTATATGGCTGCATCCGAGATCGTACCAAAACAGTGAGGGTGTAGTTGATAGAATTTTATCGATGTCGGTTGTATATTTGATACTAGACAAATCCAAGTGAAAGTGGAAATCATGAACGTGCCAAAGCTGTCAGGACTACATCGGTAGCTTGAGTTTGTCATTGGCAAGTGAAGTCTTGATACGCCTCCTTGTGAACGTGCCAAAGCTGTCACAACGAGAAACAGTCAGGACCAAAATCAGGAGTCACAGTGAGTGTGATTGACAATGAGTTGTCTACCTAATATAAATACGTAGACGAGATCGTGCCAAAGCTATGAGTCGAAATATATTCATTGGGTCCACTTCTCACTATGAAATTTGATTTAATTATTGAATTCCCGTTTTCCATTGGGGATTATGGTATTACGTAAAGTAG
The DNA here is from genome assembly GCA_019454045.1 of Zanthoxylum bungeanum. NCBI lineage: Eukaryota > Viridiplantae > Streptophyta > Magnoliopsida > Sapindales > Rutaceae > Zanthoxylum > Zanthoxylum bungeanum. The sequence continues at coordinate 12,552 of SKCR01046102.1, read as the reverse complement.
TGGGAGACACTGCTGGGTTTAAAATCCATAACTAAAGTAGTGTGTAATTTTATGGAAATTGCTGCTTTTGTTTTCCTTTATTCTATATTGCTAATAAAATTATACTTTTAATCCACTGCATGCTTATTATTTGAATATGTTTTCTGACTTCACTTTTGGTTGCGTATTTCTAGAATAGGTTCTAGAATGTAAATAGACTTGGATATAGTTAGATTAGTCAAAACCATCGGGAACTGTTGTTCCGATTTTCTTGAAAATCAAGATGGTTAATGACTTAGTTACTAAGTCATGATAAGTAATCTAAATAGATAACTGTTTTAGGATATAATTGTCTAGAGAGAATAGTTTCTTATGCGGTAAGAATTGACGTGAATTAGTTAATGTCTCGATATTCTTGACTGGCATTAAGAAAACTCCATTAGGTATTTGTTTATCTTATAATGACATTTCTTGGCTTTAGTGACTTTCAGAAGTCACGTGTTTGACACAGTTTGCTAATCAATTATTTGCAATTTTTGTGAATAATTGAAGACAAACTATAAAGCTAAAGAAAGGAGATGTGTATAGTTGTGTATAGAGAATATCGATTCTCACAATACGACAACTGTAGGTATTGGATACCAGATCTCCCATCTAGTTATTTAAAATAATTTCTTATGATTGTTTTGATATTTGATATCAGAACTTGTGACTATTTGATAGTTACTTGTTCTTTATAAACAATTGTTACATATTTTAATGTGACTAGTAGTGTCATTGATGAAAAGATAAATATTAAGAAAATATTCGGTTAACTAAATAACTTAGAACAATGCCTTATGAGATTTTATCACATAAGCATTAGATGCTTATTCCGTATGGTAAAGGATGGTCTGATATAAGATCACACCATATATCCTTATCCATTTAATGAATATTGTATTCATGATGTGATTAAATCTCATTTAACCAATGATCGTCATTGGACCATAGATTTATTAAACTAATACATTGGATGTACGTAGTTTAATGAATTAGAAATTACCTTGGATAGTTTTCTTTACTTCGTAACTTAGTTAATGAATTGTCATGACTTAGTTGCGTGTTTCTAAAAGAATATATATTGAACGTCTTGAATGGTTCGAGAACTTTCAATATGTTTCTGATGAAACGCGGATATAATATTTTGAATGGTTCAAAAATATTCTATTTGAAGTGTTGAAAACTATTATTTTAAAATTCATCATGAGTCTTTGAATTGTTCAAGGATGTTTGATATGATCAAACATATGAATTTATGGAAATTAGTTCTAAAGTTATTTAATAAGAGTAGAAAATTTGAATCTTGAAAAGTTTGAGATTTAAATCTTTCTTTTGTATAATAGTTATATAATTGAAAGTATTTGCGCCTCGGAGGTACAAATAAAATTTTATCATTTATTCTATTTAATAGAATATTATATTCTATTTGATATAATATCTTTTCTACGATCCCGAGTGATAAAATTGTTTTATTACTTGGTGTGTAACATCAGATGTTAACAATTGTAGAAAAGACTTGACTTATTGAAGTCAAATGTGAGAGTGATAAACTATAATGGAACTACATAATTAATAAGATGAAAAGACCCTTAGTCAACTTCCGTATAAGTTCCATAGGATATCAGAATCATTTACAAAGTATTTGATACTTAATAATTCTGATGTTATCTTATCGAAGAAAATTATCCTATAATTTATAGTGGGAGCGATATTTGATATCGATTTCAAAAATTAACATTGAACCATAGATCTAAGATTGTTCGTAACTTACTACGATCAAGTTTTGAACTTAATTGGCTTTCATTATGAATCATTCATAAAATGTACAAATTGTTTGCGCAGCAAAAGCAAAGTGAGCTAATTAAAGTTTTAACCTTTATAGTATGATTGGGAGAAAAGTGAAACTCAACTATCTATTGTAGATTTTGAGGAAACTTGTCTCTAGTCGCACTGATTGAACAATTAAAGATCTATTAGTTAATGTTGATATTAAACTATGTATTTTGGCTAAAGAATGCAAAGTGGTGTTCCTGAATGGTTTCTTCGAATGAGAGACCAGTGTGGTTTCTTTGTTTGAAGAAGTTCATTCTAGAATAGCCCTAGAGTTTGTGCAAATTTTATTTGTTAACATAAAGTTTAATTTTATTTAATTGAATTAAATTAGAAAATTGACCAAAATACCCCCCAAAAGTCGGTCAAGCCTTGTTTAAATTACAAAATTTTGTTTTCTTTTTCATTCAAGCAAGCTTGGCCACAACCCATCTTCAAAATACTCTCCAAATTTTGTTTAATGAAACAAAGGAAGAAAGTGAAGAAAAATCAAGAAAAGCTTAAGGAAAGTTGAAGATTAAAAGGTAATCTTTAATATTCTTGAGTTTAGAAAATTAGTTTCTTTTTCTTGAGATACTAGAATAGTTCTAGGGTTATTTACTTCTTAGAAATTGGAGCTTTTTGATTTAGAGGATGTATTTGAAGGGAGGTGCATGTGTGATGTTGAATTGAATAATATTATTGTAAAATTTGTTCAATCTGATCATTTGATGATATGTTGCCATTCTAGAGTGTTATAACCACTCTTTTAATGCCTAGAATTATTCTTGGGTGTTTCATTGGTGGTGGCTTGGATTGGTGTTAGTATTAATATGATTAATATTGAGAAAGTTGGATTAAAGCATGAAAAATTGATTATTTTTGTTACAAAATCAGATCTGGAAAAACTGGGTCTATTGTGATGAAAATAATGTCATATGAATGTATTGGATGTGTTTTAGGTGTTGGAAAAATTGCCGGATACTGTTTCAGATTTGAAATATGCAAAAACGGTGAAAAACGGCGTTACCGGGTGACTTTTGAACCAACCGGGTGACGGCTGCCCAAACAATGAATTGGCCACTGTTTGGGCAGCCCTTGAACTGCCCTAGTACTATTGGGGCTGACCTGGGCATCCCCCATGTGCATTGGGTAGTCGGTTCGGTCAAAAACGCATTTTATGCCATTTTGCGGAAAACGTTTTCGTAAAAGTTTCGCGATGTTTCTTAATTATTTATAACGTTATTTGATATCAAATAAATATGTTTAGGTGAAATATGAATGAATTATTCATATTGGATATTGAATCATTTATTCGGTAATTTAAAAGGTTTTAAAATTATGATTTCACCCGAACCGCGAGCTTCCAATGTGCCCACGCCAAAACCCCCAGTATTTTGATGTATATGACATGTATAAATCATTTTGGTAGTGATTGAAAATCACATAAATTTGTATTTGATAAATTAGGACTAAAATGATCAAAATGCAAACCTTTGGGGATTTCACGACAATAAAGGAAAAATTCTAGATTTTGGATAAAAATGAATTTTTGATTATTGAGTAATTATAACAAATTTTTTTATTTTAATGACCCAAGAAAAATTATTGAAATCGAAAAATTTTGATTTTTCGCGTTCCGCTGCGTTACCCGGTAATACCGCCTAAAACCCCAATAGAGTAGTCCTTTAAAGATTACAAATAAGAGAGTAATTAGGTTGCATTGAATCATGTGAAATTTGTGGAAGATAGAACAAAAGATTTACTACTCTGGATAACATACGGTATGAGAGTTTATATCTCATGTGTGATTGACATACTGATAATGTAAACCTATGGCCATAGTGGAGATTTCTAGAAGATTGGTTATGAGATTTCCTATGATTTGACTCTTTAGAAGTCTTTCAATTTGCACGTAACCCCAAGAACCTTGGGTCAATATTTTTCTAATGAACAAAACCCTTCCAAGATCAAATACAACCCCCAAGAATTTTGTTCTTGAGAACCTTTCTTTATTCATTTTGTCAATGTTTTGTTAAGGAACAGAACTCTCCCAAGATTGAGTCCAAAACCTTTCTTCTTCTTTTTTGAATCTTGCTAGCTATTTATAGACGCCACAAAGATGCCAATCTTTAGTAAGTCTTGATAAGGGTTCAATAAAGAACCAAAAGATAATCACTCTCAGACACACTTGAGTGTTAAACGCCAGTGGCGGTTCTTTGTTCAAAATTCTCTATCAAAATTATAAGCTAAAGGCACCTTTTAATATGGCCATTGTAAAATCCTAAGTTAACTTAAACAAGGAAAGCTAATTAAACTAAAATACTTGAAATAAATCCTAATTGAACTAACAAAACTAAATCCTAAGCTAAAAAAGAAATAAATTATGTGCATGGGCTTTAAATTAACACTAAAGTTCAGCACATGATACTAAAACATAAATTAAACTTAAAACATAAAACATAAAAACTATAGAGATTTACTGCGATTGGATTTAGATTAGGAATTTGTTCGAATTTGTCGTTGACGTAAACTATAACATTGAGATCTTTTTTAAATATATTACAAGTATAGATATATAATTTATAGCACCCTCATAAATCTACGTCTACTAGAGACGAGCTCGGTCTCCATACCAGAGAAATCTACTCCCACTCAAATATTTAGGGACAAGTCTACAACAAATTTTGGAGAAATAAAATCATTATGTCTGTAAGGACTCGAAACATACTCTCTCACTTTGGGAGAGTATTGGTTACCACTGGTCTAAGAGCCTAGTGGCAAGTTGAGATCTTTGAGTTCGCGTTCTAATTCAACTTGAATCACCTAAATCGGATATCATATAAGAAAGTTATAGCGAAAATATGAAGACTGCACAAATCCCACCATTATTGGAAGTTTTAGTTGTTCTTGAGTCAAGGTTGGAATTCGAGGACGAATACTTTTGAGGAAAGATAGAATGGTGTGATCCAAGGTACAAGAGTTTGGAAATTTTTAAGTCTAAAATACAGGGTTTCAAAAAAAAACCCAAAATACTCAAGATATATTTAGAATAAGATTATTAGGGGTTGGACATAATCTTGGAAGGGTTTTGTTCCTTAACAAAATATTGACACGAGGTTCTTGAGGTTACATGCAAATTACAAGACTTCCAAAGAGTCCATAGGAAGATCGCGTCAACTCTCGTATTACAATATTATCAAGATTATGATCAATATTCAAACATTTGACTATTAGGATTGACACATTATATACCCTATGTCATTTGGTGGGATATATGAGGGGTGAATAATTAAATCATACATAAATCATTTATGGACAGGTTCTTACTTTTGTTCTCGTTTGAGGGTCATGACATAGGGCTAGTTATCACTCATGATCTATGATTAAAAGCATTTACGTGATGTATGATTCATTAGAGGATAAATTATTATGATAATTTATAACTTCTATCTCTGTTGCCAACTTAAGAAGGAACTTAATGGGTAACACACTATAAATATGTAAGTCTTAGTTATATAATGTGTAATGAAATGATGTTCTTGTTAACGTATTTACGGTTTTACCGGGTATCGCAGTGGAAGGCGAAAAATCAGATTTTTCTAATTTCAAAATTTTTCTTCAGACTATTAAAATAAACTATTTATTTTAATATTGAATCCCCAATCAAATTTAGAAATATCCAAATTACCCCCATTATCGAAATTGCCAAGAATACAAACTTTTTGTATTTTGCTCATTTTAGTCCAAAAGTTTCAATTACACATTTAAGTGTTACCAAAATACTACCAAAATGATTAGTATACTTCATATATACTCAATTTCATCCATAGAATGAAAAGCCCCAATTTAACTTTAGGCATAAACCCTAGAAAATCCAATTAATCAAATTAAATAATTTTCACCAAATTGACTTTCAATCTAGCATTACAACAATCTTTCCAACATTCTTAAAGTCTAACCACATTCAAAACCACTCAAGAACAAATCTAGGATTCCATAAAGTGGCATAGAAACTCTAGAATGACAACTTTAATTTCCTAGAGAAAATTGAACTCTAATAACCATTATTAAGGTCAAAGTATCATCACACATGCACGTATATATTCCAACAAGTATCCAAGAAGCAAAACCCAAATTCAAGAGAGGAGAAAATCAAAACTATATCACATGTTTTTAACTTAAGCAAAGGAAATAATTTCCTACTAAAAAGATTAAGAAACTTACCTTGAATTTCAAATCTTTAAGCTTAATAATGAGTTTTGATCTCACAAATTTTTTCTTCTCTTTTAGGGTTTTCTTTCTTTTGTTCTTGTTGTAAAATTGGAGAAGAAAAGAAAACAACCCCGTTTTATCAAGCCATGGTCGAAATTGGCCCCCAGGGAGAGAGAAAAAATAATTTTTTTAATCAAAACAATTTCAACCAAAAATATCTAATCCCACTCAATCAAAATAAAAGCCAACATGTCACCATATGATATATAACACATGTCATTTTCTAAAAATGACTTATACTAAAAAATTTAAATACATTTATTTAAAGAATTAATTAATTAATATTTTAATCAATTAATTCATTTAAATAAATATATAATGTATTTCTACATTTACACTAAATGATAAAATACATTTATGGTTAACAAATATTCCAAATTCATTTGGTAATTAATTAATGCATAGCTAATCAAATTATGTATCTAATACATATACACATTAATTTAGGAAATTACCGAATGTCTCCGTATGTGTAATTTTTGTTTAACCGTTAAACGATTTCCGAATAATCAATATTATTCGTTTTAAGTCGCCCTAGTGCTTTACGAGTAATTTTGATTATTTGAGATTCTCTAAGTTCAAGTATATCTGTCACGGAATCCAATCTCGTGTCCATAATTTACCCACTTATAAATTATGACGACCACAAATATTCTCGTTGAACCATACAAGTTGAGATCTTCGCATATGTATAATCTTTCTGTCATAGGTATCCGGATAAATACCAGAGATATAGATATAATCGTCAAATCTCATAAGGTATAATCTCATCAACGTATAGATTTGTGATTTCTCAATAATACTCAGAACTCATTTCCGAGTGTACCATGGCCATGGATTTGATAAATCGTAATCTCATGTAGTGGACACCTAAATCTTGTACATGTTAGGATTTATGCTCGGAGTGCCAATCCGGATCGTATTTATGTCTGATTCATGAATACGAACAATTCATTTTTCCATAATATTACTTACTTAATGGTTACACCTCTTGTTTTTATATACATATTTGATCTAATTTTGATAAGATTGAAACTAAATCTGATTTAATGATACGTATATATTAGACAAAGACCCCTAGGATTTACAACGTAGTGTGCAGTTACAACGTAATTTGTAATTGACATTAGGAAGCGTCACTATAAGTTGTATATTCTCAAATAAAGTTCCTGGTCAAGATTTACTGACACGGGTCGGTTAGTAAAATCTGCTGAGACCAGTACATATCGTATATCGAGACTTGGTCCGATGGTTTATCCTAATGAACCATGAGTCTTGGGAGACTCGTATTACGTGTAGGTATTTATTTGATAACTACTGAACGACTCACCGAAGATTTCCTAATAGTTGGTACACCAATGTCAATAGGAATCTTCTCGAGTCGAGTAGCATAGTGGTCATTCGACTTGCGATACCACTGTGGATATATGAGATATCATCCACACTTTGATGGCAGTCACGTCACCGATCTATTTAGATCAGACCTCTGTATGTTCGTTGGGTGTGGATTGTTGCTTATGATATCCTCTGAGCATCAGATAGAATCTGTCAGTCCTGTGTACAGAGCATAGGTATCTTATACATGTTTATGATCTAGTAAATCCATGGTCGTGGTGTAGGCACTGCATTTTTGCATAAAACCCGATGATGAGCCTCGTATGGAGGCACTACCCTTTAAGTTACGGAAGTCGCGGGAAACAGACGTTGGAAGGGAAAACTCAATATCTTGCTAGATTTCATTTGTTTGCTTAGCCTCGGGTTCGCCCGATTAATCTCTGTTTTAACTGTTAGACTCTGCCCAAAATTCCCCGCATCCCATACCAAACCACACACCCAAGCCCACCAAAAAGCCATCCCACACGCCCACAAGCCTTCAAGACCAATCCAAAATAATTAAAACATTAAACACATGTTAAAATCCAAACAAATCACCTTCCTAATTTAAATAAATCACATGCCTAAATTAAATAAATCAAATCAAATCTCCTTCCTAAATTAAATAAATCAAATCAAATCTCTTAAATCCTTTTCCTAAACAAAAACAAATCACCTTCCTAAATTGAATAGATCTTTTCCTTATAACACACTAATTGAATATACCCCCCCATGATTGCATGATTTCTTTCCTTCTTATGCAAGGAAAACCCTATCCCACTCCTATAAAAAGACACACAAACCAAACCCTTCACCCATATACCTAGAGCTCATCCTCACAGCAACCTCACACACGGCAATGATCCTCTCACCTCTCTTCTCTCGGCAAACCCTAAAACACATGAACAAACCCTAAACACTCGACTCTCTCTAAAAGAAAAACACTCGTGGCGGAATCACCATCACTAATCTCACTCAACGAACAACACACGGCCTGACCAGAAAAAAGACAACACATCAAGTAACCTCAACTCACGCCATTCACACCCTAGTCACAAAAAACCACAAATCAACGCATGCAGCCCTACACTTAGCCACAAGCTCACGTCAAAGAACCCTAATATCAAAAGTCCTTCTCGGCACACTCTCATTCACCTCACAAAAAAACCAAGCCCTCACACCACGCACTGACTAACCAAATTAAATCATCCTCACGTGAAATAAACAAATATACCCCTCCACCGATTCAACAAAAGCCACAAAGAAGCCATAAAACAAACCCTTCAACGCATGCAGCCTTGACGTGGAAGCAAGCCAGAAACGCATGTATGATCATCACCAACAGCCCAAAACCAAATCAGCCCCACGTGAAACAAAAAACTGCCTCTCCATCACCGAAAATCATAGCCCTAAAATAGCCCTCAATCACCGAAAATCACAGCCCCTAAACACACCCAAACCACCACAAAATAGCAGCCTTGAAACCCCTCAAATTACCGCAAAATACAGCCCCAAACTACACCCTTAAGTCACCAAAAATAGCCCCAAAACTGCACCTCTAAGTCACCGAAAATAGCCCTAAAAAATCCCCCTGCATTACCGTAAAAATTGCAACCAGAACAGTCCCCTAAACCACCAAAAAAACTGCAACCAGTAGAGTCCCCTAAACCACCGAAAAAACTGCAACCAAAACAGTCCTCAAACCGCAAAAACAGTCACCCAACACAGTCCATAAAATTACCACAAACAGTAACCAAAAACAACGACCAGAAACAGTAGTAAAAACAGAGAAAACAGCAGCCCAAAATAGTGAAGCAACGAAGGAAAATATTGAACCAGTGAACCGGAGGAGTGGCGGAGCATTAACCCTTCCGACGGCCGCGTAACGCAAATCTAAGAGGCGACTTAAAAGGTAAGACATGAGGGCACCCTTTTATTTACTCTCGTTCATCTTTTTCAATTATTTATTAATATTTCTTCGCATGCATATTGTTGGTTCATGTATGTTATTGTTGTTGGATGAATGATTTTGTGCTATCTCTCGTGGTATATCGGATGGAAACCCAGACGTAAATTCTGTATCTGAATCCGAATGGACGGTAGTGCGGTCTGAACTTGGGATACAACTCCGCGTACTACTTGAGAAACGTACATATTTCATTTTATCTAATCTTGTGTTTATCCATGGTTCATTAGAAATAGCACGTTATCTCCATACATGATTTAGTTATTTCTTTCGCGTTAGGAACTTAATTGTATCTCTTCAATGTTTATGTTTAGACAATTTTTATTTATTCATATTTCCGCATTTATCAACTTAATGTGTTCATGAGATTGCGTGCTTGCTTTTATTTTATTTACTTCTATGCATGTAAACTTAGATGTAGGTTTTACTCATATGTATGCAAACTTAGATATAGGTTGTATGCAAACTTAGATATAGGTTATTCTTTCATGTGTATGTTGTGTAGACTTGGTTATATTACTGCGCAAATCTGTTCATTACAAGTGGCAAAAGTAAGGGACCATTCCGAACCCAATGGTTTGAGGTCTTCCCTTGCAAGGGGTGAGTGCGGCCTTAAATCATTTCCCAGTTTACACTGGGTGGCGACTCCATTATTCTCCGGTTTAGTCGCCCGCGGGCTACTCAGTACTCCCGACCGGGCCGCAAGCCCGGGACAACGTCGCTAATTTCTGTGTTCTACACGTGGTATACTTCGGAAACGAGTTCCGAGTGTTATTTAAAGATCGTAAATTTGAAAGTCGACTATATTATACCTTAGGGATTTGACGTTCCTATCTATATCCCCAGTATAATATTGATAGAATGTGACAGATGGATTATATGTATGCAATGACCTCGACTTGCATAGTTTAGCGAGATTATTTGTGGTCGTCATAATTTACGAGTGGGTGAATTATGGATACAAAATTTGATTTCGTGACGGATAAACCTAAACTTAGAGAGTTCTAATATGTAAAGTGTACTCGTTGAGCACTTGGGCAACTTGTTATGAATAATACAGATTATTCATAATACTTTATCGAATTAAATAAGTTAATTCGAATCGTTTAACGGTTAAATGAAAAATACATGCATAGAGACATTTCGGTCAAGTAATAATTAATGTGTATTTGTATTTGATACAAAATTTGATTTGATACATATTAATTATTTATCGAATGAGATTTTGACACATGTCACTTGTATATGTATATTGTTATTTAGTGTAAATAAAAATACATATATATTAATTAATTATTTAGATATTTAAATGTTAAATATTTAAATAATTAAATAATATCAATATTACATAATTGTTATGTAATATGTTTAATTATTATTAGTAACAAATGGCATATTCATTTAAGTTTGAAGTTATCAAATTGAAATTGATAACTTAAATGCTTATTAGATATTTTTTTCAAAATGACAAAAATGCCCATCCCCCCTAAATTTCGGTCATGTGCATATTAAAAGGGAAAAAATTAATTTCTCTTTCATTAAGCTTGTCTTGGCCAAATTTCCACCATTTTTATAGAGCTTCCAAAATTGTTTTTGAGAAAAACTTGAGAGAAAATGAATAAATCAAGAAGAAAACTTAAGGAAATTTGAAGATTTTGAGGTAATCTTTAATATTCTTAAACTTAGAAAGTTTGTTTCTTGTTCTTGAGTATCTAGAATTGTTCTATGGTTTACTTTCTTTCTTAGATTTTGGGGCTTTTTTATTTGGATGATGGATTTGGAAGCTAGATGCATGTATGAAGTTAGATTGAATAATATTAGTGTAATATTAGTTCAATTTTATCATTTGATGACTTTTTATCAATCTAGAGTGTTATGACCACTCTTGTAACTCCTATAATTGTTCTTGAGTGCTTTATTGGTGGTGGCTTTGATTGGTGTAAATATTAATATGATTAATGTTGAGAAAAATGGATTTAAAGCATGAAAATGATAATTTTTGCTCCTTGGTCAGACCTGGAAATTCTGAAATTTTGATAATGAAAATTATGATTTTTAAATATATTGGATGTGTATTGGACATTGGAACAATTTTCGGAAATTATTTCGGAGTGAAAATACGCGAAAACGGTGAAAAACGGCTTTACCGGGTGAGTTTTGGGCTTACCGGGTAATGGCTGTCCAAACTGTGAGCTGGTCACTGTTCAGGCAGCCCATGAACTGCCGAAATACTATTGGGACTGACCTGGGTGTTGGATAATTATGACCCATAGCATCACTATTTGTAAAAGACATTGTGGTTTTTATACAAATTAACTATGTGACAAAGGAAATTGTTATTTTATCATTTTGTAATTAGATTACTTGAATATATAAATGATAAAAGTCCTTATGATTAGTTCCGGATTAATAAGATATGAGACAGTACCAATCCACGTAAGGTTTAATCATTAAATATCAATAGTCGTAGTATTATCGAGACTGGACATCGATAATGCGGAATATACTAGTATTGCACTTGTGCGCGTTATGGAAGCGTAACGACATAGTTCTCATATATTTCGGTATTGGATACTCATGCAAGTGTAATAGGAGGTTCTGTTTACCGATGGTACGAAAACAGCTTCGCTCTGGATAGACCCCTCGGAATCCCATTGGTAGTATGATTATGTGTCTATGGGAATCCGAATCAGGGTATGTGTATTTGGTCCTAACCTGAGACTTGCATCGCTAATACTTGCGACAATCAGTATGCTTTGGTTTTGGTCGTCCGAGACTTTAACAGGTTCCGTGTACATCTCTTCTGGATTTATTGAGAATCGTAGTGTATTGGGTGTGATGTCAAGATGGAAGTATCACTTCAGTCATATGGAGATGATGATCACGCAGGGATACAGAACTGGTACTCTAATATGTTGCAACTATCGGGATAATATGACAAGGTCATGATTATCTTATTAAAGAGACTAGTTGCTAGTGATCCGATATATGCTTCGTACGGGACAGACACAATTCCAGCCCCAGGCCTAGCATGTGACATCCGATACTGGATCGTAATACGCAATATTTAGTATACTACGCTTGATAAAGATTATGTATTCCTTAAA
>SKCR01046101.1:0-108667 GCA_019454045.1 Zanthoxylum bungeanum | reverse complement strand
CTCACACTATTCTCTGAATTTCATGAGAAATGCATCATCAAGTGAATCCAACATTAAGGAGCCATTTAACAAGAAGCATATATAATTTTCTAGAGATTTATCTGCCATATAACAAAAAAATTAGGCTAATTTATAGGTTGAAAGAAAATCAAATGACAATGTAACATTTGATGAACAAAAGGTATATGATGTTTTTCTTTCCAGCTATCAATTATAAACATAATCTATATAACTCAAGTAAAATAGAATAAAGAATCTTATTTGTTCTATTTACAAGTTATAATTGTCACCATGTATCATGATGCATGCATGCATATAGACCTTCACAATCCTTCATTTCTAATGACCACGGCCTCTAGGACTAGGTCCCGAGGCCAGGCGCTCAAGCCAAAACGACATCGTAAATTTCGTCTTCTCATAGACAGATGAATAAGTCTCAAGGTGATTCGTCATAGCAAAGTCTTCAGGCAAAACCCTCGTCCCCTCAACCCTAACATGGCTCAATATAATCGCCACTGAGATGACAAAAAACATCAAAAGGGTTCTCACTTTTCCTGAATTCATCATCGAATCGAATCGAAAATACGTGAAAAAATTACCCAAAAACTGTAAACTTTTCAGGCTGATTAGGGTCTTTAAGTGTGAGAAGATATGAATGTGCTTCAAGTTATTTATAGGCAAAACGACTAAGAGTTTTGTAAATGTGTATACTTGGACTCAGCACGGCTCAATACTTTGAATAAATTGGATTTGTATATTGGTGGGCTACCATTTATATGGCTTGCGTGTTGACCAAGGAGGCTGAAAACTTGAGGAGAATATTTGAATTTGTGGTGTTGCATGAGAAAGATGAAACATCGAGGAGGCATGTATAAGTTTGAAAATTTCTGAGGGGACTTATTTATTTTTGATTTTTTTTAATTTGTATCATATGTTAAAATGAATTGTACCAAATTTTTCTTAATCTTGCGTCACACGTGTTTTAATAGTAATATATGATTAAGATTCATTTACATTTAAATTATTATATAATAACTACTAATCATAATTCATTTATTTTTTTAAAAAAAAATTATCATTTTTACACCTAACAATTGATTTATATATGAAAATATCCGAAAACCTTAAACTTGTTGAATTTTACATCCAAAGTTTTGGTTAGTGTACTGATTTATATTTTTTAAGTTCAAGTTTACAGCCAAAATTTCAATAAGCATACTAGTTTAAAAAGTTTCGGTCAATATATTATTTTACACCTAAAAATATAAATTAGTATACTAACTCTAATTTTGGACATAAAATTAAACATGTTTAAAGTTTTCGTATATTCATTAATAAGTCCATCTTCATAATGTAAAAATAATATTTTCCCTTATTAAAAAAAAAAAAAAAAAATTCTCAACACAAAATTCAATTCATCACCGAATCCAATTCTATTTTTCTTAATCCATAATATTTTATATTACCTATTTTCTGTGATTTAATATAGATGTTTTAACATGTTTTCTTTCTATACTTAATAGTTAATAATTAAATTAAGTAATTTACATTTGAATAAAAATTTTAATCCAATATATTAAGGAACCATATATAATGAGAATGTGTGTCAGTGTGTGTTCACTATAAGAAAACGGTATTTTAGCGTCGTCAATTTTCTACATTAAAAGGGATCGACGTCGATGCTAAAAATTGTGACGTTGAAATAAGACGACGTAGGAACGGATGCTAAAAACTGGTCAATAAAATTTTTTAGCATCGTTGTAGCATATGCGACGCTAAAATATTTGTTCATCGCCAATCCTTGTCACCAAACCCAGTATTAGATGATTTAAAAATTTGAACATTCCGCATCAACAAACTTAGGTGACGCTAAAGAACAATGACTTTGGTGTCGGTAAAGGTGGACAACTATTTGTCGACGCCAAATGCAAAAGTGTAGTGTAGCCATCTTGGTGACGCTAAATATTTTTAATTTATTTTACAAATTATAAAATAAATTAAAATTATTATTATTATATATAATAAAATTATATATTATATATTATTAAAAAATAAAACATTAATGATATTATATTTTGCGTCAAAAATTAAATTAAATTTTTTATTATATATAAATATAAAATTTTTATTACATTAAAGAAAAAATAATGCAGGATGATCAGTCGGGGTCGGTTCTGCGACTATCGAGCCTGAAGGAACTGTTGAAGTCGATCTTGCAACATTGCCATGAGCGAGCGATATGTCCACAAGCACCCGCAAGATCACCATTTCCCGATCGTGCTCCTCATTCTCCTTCTCCAGTAGGTCTTGAGTCAGCTTCAACTGACTAAACACTTTTTGTATGTCATTCCCATCTGGATGTGATGTTTCTTTACTAAATATCGAACCCTACAAGTCATGCAAAACATCAATCATATCATCATCGTCATTTTCTTGCCAATGCTTGTGATAAATGGTACTAGTTTCTGAATGGATATACTGAGAGTCAGAGTTGTATTTTTCTCCATGGTAAACCCACGTCCGATAAGTTGCTGAAAATCCCGGCATGTATAAGTGATCCATAACTTCGTTCAAATGCTCATTTCTCCTATTCAAACAGTTATATTACATGGGCAATGCACATGACATTCGCACCCGCAACTTGTTTAGCTGCTTCCATAAATTCTTCTGCCCCTTTATGGTATTCGATACTCAATCTGTTGGGCGCACTCATCCAACTTCTATCAATATCAATAAAAATGTCTACAAAATATAATAAATTATAAATTAATTAAAATTAATATATGTAAATATATTTACTAAAATATTTACCTAATTAACTTCTAAACCCTAATTTTAGGGGATTTGCTCGAAAATATATAATGGGTAAATAAATTATTACAATAATAGTGATACATTAGAGAAAATATATACCTTAGTTAGCTTAATTCATAAACTAAATATTTACCTAATTAAATTCTAAACCCTAATTTTAGGAGATTTATTCAAAAATACATAATGTGAAAATAAATTACTGCAATAATAGTGATATATTAGAGAAAATGCATACTCTAATTAGCTTAGTGTTGGTTTGTGGTTGAAAAGGATGAAAATGAGTTATTTTTTTTATATGGGTATTGAAGAAAATTGAATAAGAAGAATGAATAAATATAAAAAGAGGATCGTGGATAGGTGATATTCTTGAAGACTTTTTAGTGTCGCCGGTATAAATAACGAGGCTAAATGGCATATATTTAGCGTCGCAACTAATATTTGATACTATATCTAACAAAATTAAAAATTTGATAATAATGCTAAATTAATACGTTTTTTAGCGTCGAAGTTAGGTATCAACACTAAATATTGTAAGATTTAACGTCAAACATTGTTAGCGATGCTGAATTACTCACTTTTTTAGCATCGAAGTTCGATATCAACACTAAATGTTTTAAGATTTAGTGTCGAATATGGTTAGCGACGCTACATATATACCATTTAGTGTCACTATTTAGATTTAATGTTAAATATTGGCGATTCTTCATATTTAGCGTCGAAAATTAGGTAGAAACATTAGATGTCAAAATTTATTGCGTCGAAATTTCGTTGGCGATGCTAAATATTGTGATTTTAGCGTCATTGCTTTTTGCGACGCAATATGTTGGTATTTTAGCGTCGCATGATTTTGGTGATCATTTTGTCAGCGACGCTAAAACTTTATACGTTAAATATCCTATTTCCAATAGTGATTTTATATGTCTTTTAGTGTTTCTCTTAGCACGATGGAGTAAAATATCAAAAGAATATATTATTCCATTTACAAGTTACAATATATTGTATTGTATAACTACTTATCTGTTGATACTAAAAGAAATTTAACAAAAACAAACGAAAAAATGGACATTTTTTTTTGTAACATCTATAGTAATACTATAATTTCTTGTACTTGTCACCATGCATGCATAGACCTTAACAACTTCATTCTAATGACCGGGGCCTTTAGGGCTAGGTCCCGAGGCCAAGCGTCCAAGCCAAAACGACATCGTAAGTTTCGCCTTGTCATAGACCGAAGGCGGAGACGAAAAAGTCTCAAGGTGATTTGATTTGGCAAAGTTTTCCTCGGGAAAAGTTCTTGTAGCCTCAACTCCAATATGGCTCAATATAGCCATTGAGATGACAAAAATGATCAAAAGGGTGCTCAATTTTCTTGAATTCATAATCGGAAAATTGAGAAACAGGTAGCTTTTTCAGGGGATTTGGGTTTTTGATTTAGCTTCTTTTTTTTTTCTTTTTCTTTTTTTGGGTGCTTGTTGTATTGATTTATGAGCAAAAATATGAATGTGCTGCAAGTTATTTATAGGCAAAAAAAAAAAAAAAAAAACCGAGTAAGAGTTATAATGTATGTGTGTGTGAGCATATACTTGGACTCGGCATGGCTCAGCACTTTGAATAAATTGAATTTGTATTTTTTTTAATGTTATTGGTGGGCTTTCCTATTGGCTTGCGTGTTGACTAAGGAGCTTTGACTTAGTCATGAATTGCAGGCTGGAAACTTGAGGAGATGCAAAAGATGTACAAAATTTCGAAGCCAACAAATTAGAAAAGTGGAGTTATTTTTTGAATGACGCCATATCAGAAATTAATAAATATATAACATGTGAAGTTGGTGGTATCAAGTCATTCATATAATAAATCAATGATATTTGAGTGGTTCGTTTCCTCTCAGATTTAAGGTTCGAATATGACAATATGTATTTTCTTAAGGACATGCCCTTAGTGTCAAAAGCCAGCGACTTATCCCGATCTGTATTGGAAAACTTCTGATGGCATGAGACACATGTCTCATGGATTAGTTGAAGTACGCGTAAGCTGGTCCAGACATCTCGATTATCAAAAAAAGAATACTAAATTATTAAAAAAAATAAATGATAATTTTATTTGACACAACTCGTATATATATTATATATTTATTGGCTAATGGTGTCACGTCCCCTATACAAACAATGGTATCAAAGAATTACTCGTATAATTTTATCAATTATTTAGTTATTTTTTATTATTTTATCATGTAAATTACAAGATATCATTCGATTGTTGCATAGATGAGATAATAGAATTACATCTTTAAAAAAAAAAAAAAGTGATGACACCTTAAATTACATAATTTTTCTCTTTGGTCAACACATTTTACTTTTCTATATGCTTAGTCTTTAATACAAATAATATTTAGGGCCAATTTGGTAATATTGTAAGCATGTAACTTTTTAAATAATTTATCGATGTTAACTGACTGTACAAAATAATCAACTGTGAACAAATTAGTTGTGTTGCCGAATTTTTTTTCCAGAATTTGTTAGTTTTGAAAATAGTTATATGTATTTGGCGAACCTTATTATCATATGTAGTGTATGTATAATAATTGGTTACTAAAATAATAGTATACACATTATTTATTTATTTTATAACTTCAAATAAATTGATCATAAATAAATATTAGGTACAATTTTCATCGAATAATACCCACTTCATATAATTATTATATCGTAATGAGCTATTCATTATAAATTCATTAACAAAAAAGATCTAATGTCTTATAAAATTTTGAAATGAAAATAAAAATGATGATGATGATGATGATAAGTTTCTTAATTTTTTATTTTATTTCCTAAATTTGTAAGTTGGGATTATCTAATATATATGGGATATATGTAGAATTTTATTGAGGATAAAACCATTGCTTTCAAAACCGAACAAGATCGGTCGATTAATCGAGAATTTATCATAAATCCGATTCGAGTAAATCTTCAAAATCAAACATTAAAAACACTTAAAAACGATGAACCAGATGAAAATTAATAAACCGGTTAATCCGATTTTAATTGATAGTTTTTCTTTTCAAATTTTAATCAAGGAATCAAAATTATTGACCCTAAAGTTTTAAAAAAATCCCTCAAAAATCAAAATCAAAACTCAATCTCTAAAATCAAAGCAAAAATTCATTTATAATTTTTAACTAAATATCATGATAAAATCAGCCAATTCAACCGGTCGAATCAATAATTTATTGAACCTTTTAAATTAACGGTTCAACTATCGATTCGGTTGTTAAAATATTGGATAATATTGATTCTCAAAATCAGATTTTGAAAAGATGTTTTTTTTTTTTTTATGTTTTTTTTTTTTTTTAACTTTGCAAAATATGTTATGGGATGGATTGATTTTATCAAAAGTGTTATTTAGATTCCCAAAATACTTTAAAACCTCCGAATGACAATCTCCAAACTCGCTCTTAAACTTTTGGGTCAACTTATCTCAAATTTTCACACTCTCTAAATCCATGTTCATGAGAAGGGTTATTATTTTTATTTTTATTTTTGGCACATATTTATTAACAATACTAAAACTTATCAAAGTCAATTGACTACTAAACTAATCAAAAGTCAATTGATTTTAATTTGTTTGGTGAACATATTAATAATATTTGGTTGTAATTAACCTAAGTTTGAGTCTAGTGGTACATTTTTTATAAGAATTTAGTGTAGTCGGGAATTTTACATACTCCGCTTAAGTCTGAATTAGGTGATTTGACGGCATGATTTCTAACAATTCAAAAAAAAAAAAATTATTTGCAATTGAAAAAAATTCAGAGATGAAATTTAGGATGTACTAATACTCTTTGATTAATGAATTTAAACAGGTTATATCGAATTTAGACCGACTCTAATTAATATTTCCATATATTTCATTGTTAACAAGAAAATAATTATTAACCATTTACCTCTTGATATAATATTTAAAATTAAATAAAATTATTTGAAAATCAATCGAACACACCCATATGAGCTAATTAATTAATATTTCATCTAAACGTCATGCAATATGACATATGTTTGATTATTTTAGATTTAAATTATATTAAAATTAGTAGGTTAATAGCGTCGGTAGTATTGTAACTATTGTTGGTGTCATATTTAATAAGTCCAAATTTGTAAAGTTTTGAATTGACCAAACTAATTAACTTTGAATGGACTGAAATTTAATTCAACAATTAACTTTGCAAATCTTGCAAGCCAAGAGACTGTGACACCACTTATTACTTTTATTAGTTGAAAAATCTTGAACTTTCCCGGAAAATTAACCAACTAATCAGAAAATTAAATTGAAGGCAATTTCAAAAGCATTTTCAAGCTCACTCCTTACATTATAATGATGTGATAAAAGAAAAACAAAATGAATATATTTGTTTTACTGACAAAATAATATCTAATCAAAACTATTATTATTTTTTAATGATGTGTCATTTTCGAATACAAGTTGATCTTTGCCTTTGAACACAAGAGAGGAAAAAAATGCTTGAAATAGTAAAACCACGACTGATTATATACATATATTTTTCGATTTTTTTATTTATTGCTCGTTTGTGTTGTGTTCACACTCGACTCATATTCTTCCATGATAAAATTTGGACGATAGAAAATCTCAAATCTATATTTAGATTTAAATATCATATTTATATTTAGAATTGAATCTCAAATATATATTTAGATTTGAATCTCATATCATTTGGTGAAATTTGAGATAATTTTTTGTCCTACATAAAATTCGGATCAAAATTTCAGATTATTTTCCATCCCTGAATAAAAAGTTAAATCAGATTCATAATGATTTTTCATCTTGAAATCCGACTTTTACCTAAATGTCCTAAATTCCTATTGTTAGTTCCATTTTTATTGGCAATGTCCGTAACATAATAAGTTCAATTGAGTTGTAATGAGTTTTGAAGATTTCAGAGTAATTTGACAAAATTTGATGGAGTTATCCGAGTGATATTTACTCTTTTGAATATTCCAGAAGATTTAGAAATCAAATTGACATGAGGTCAGTTGCATTGGAAAGTAGACTCGAAGAATATCGCGTACCTATAAAGAACTCATAATTTGGACAAGAGACGAGAAAGTTACAAGAGTTTAAGTTGTACATGAACCAGTCCACGACCCGCGTTCGTATTTCCGTTCGAACGTTTTCAGGTAGAAACTTTGCGTTTGAAGTGCGTTCGAACGTCCCTGCGTAAGTAAGATATTTTGGACACGTTTTTAAGTCAAAATAACACTAGGAAACCATTTCATTTGCCATACTTATATAAACAAACATTGAGCCACTTTCACAAGTGTCGAAAACACATTCCTTTGAGCCTAAACACATTCTTAGTTTTCAATCTCTTTATTTTCACCTTGAAGACTTATTGTTCTCTTGTCTTCTTTGTTTTGGTGAAAGCTTTCTTTGTTAAATCATCAACACAACAAACCCAATTTCCTAAACTTTCAGAGTTCTCAAGGAGGAAGATTGACAGTCGGAGTTCCAGCGTTCAGAGTTGCAGAGTTGATTCACTCATAGAGTTTAGAGGTTCTGAAGAAAACCGTGGGATACGGGCTTGAGGAGTTCATTGAGTTGTTGCAGTCTAGAGGTATTTGAGTCGGTGGAGTTGCCACCATAGGTCTTGACCATCGCTATAAGTTTTTCTCTACATAGTGGATTGGGCTGGTAGCTGAGATACCCAAAGTGGTTTTTTACTTGCACGAGTTTTCCACTTCGTCACTAAAATATCGTGTTGATTTTGTGTGATGTTTATTTATTTTCTGCATTTATATTTTAGGGTTATATTATAATTGGTTGATATTGTAGTTGTCTGTTAGAATTCCATAGTTACAGTAATCAGGATTTGTCTTGATTATTGTGTTTAACTCCGCATAGGGTTAAAACTTAGGATAACCTCAAACTTTCAACTATCAAGATTTAGGATCTCGTACCATTCAATCTGAAATTTGAATCGATTTCTTATTTTAATTCAGAGACCAGTAAGAGACCGAGATTGGCGAATTTCAACCCACCCCGACTGTCATCACCACCGACCCCAGGAAAGAATCTTCATTTCTGTTTCATTTAAATAGAAAATTTACGAGCCAAAATGATAATCCAAAATATAATGCAAATATCGTGTTCCAGTTATATATTAAAGTTCAAGCACAAGTGTAAACAACATATTATCTATTAAAGATTTCGATGATGTAATACTCAATGATTTCGATGCATATTCACAAAGTAATATAAAAGATCTGGCCTTCAGAGGCGTGGCTTGATGGTGTAGGGCTCAGGATCTGACCTTCAGGTCCCATGTTCGAATCCAGGTATGTGTTTCTTGTAAGATCCTGGGACAACCGAGGGTTTTAAATGTTCCGCTAAAGCTCGAAAGGGGTGATTTGGCGGCTGAGTTTTCAACGATTTCAAAAAAAAATTGAAGCAAAACTGATGTGAAGATAAAACTCAATGAAGAAATCACAAGTTGAAGTCTTATAGCTTATGACTCTTAATGTAAGTGAGTTGATATTCAAATATTTCTAAGCTCATATGACTCATATAGAGCTTTAGTGTCAAGTACATAATATTTTGAACTGCGTTTTCTAAGTTTTATACACTGATATCGACATACCGATCATTGATATCGACATACTGGTGTCTCATACACGTTTTACATGCTCTCTGAAACCGTGCTGATTCATACCGGTCCTCATACCGATGTCTGAGACCTGCTTGTACAACCTCTGGAATCAGACTAAATCATACATGTGAGCGTGCATTTTTGACAAGGCTCTGAAACTGACATGGACCATATCAGTCTCTATACAGGTGAACCTGTAATTTTAACAACTCTAGAGCCAACATGAACCTATACTGGTCTACATACTGGTCAATAACCTGGTTGTTGGAACGCATTAAATGTTCAACGGTAACTATTCAGTAGCCTTTGAATTGAAGATCGACATATCGACCCCTGAGAACCAGTATACCGATCTCAGGACTGAGAATTGGGTCTGCTGAAATTTTTCACTATAAATTGATATCCTTTTTCATTTTCAGGTTCTTCTAACACTTTTGAACATTTTTCTTTTAGCAAAAAAAAAAAGATAGAAACACATCTTCTTGATCTTTTTACTCTCAAAATATTATAAGCTCATTGTTTATATCTTCACAATCATTTCAGTGAGCTTAGTGATATTTGGATAAACACACTCACACTCAATCTTTATAATCCTTAGTGAGTTCCCAAATAGTATTGTAAGCACATTTTCATTATCCAAACACTTGTGTGAAATCCCTTGTGTGAGTGATGAGTACTCTCAATGGTGGATTTGTTGTAAAGGTTTGAGAGAAGCCTTGAAAGAAAGAACTCTCAGTGTTGATGAACCCTAAAAAGTACACATTTTTTAAAATAGTTTCATTAATCCCCTTAATTTAGCACATTTGTTAAATAATAATTAAATTTATGTTTTATATATTGCTATTGTGATTTTTTATTTCTTATGTATGTGAAATAATACTTTGGATTTTGGAGGCTAGAAACTGAAAAAAGTGTTCTAACAATGTATAATTTCGGGAATTCTAACCTTGCATAATTTTCGTATTTTAGCTCTAATTTTTTACTTCGATGTCAGATTGAGACGATTCCAATTCCAGATGAAAGAAGACTCAATTATCTACAACTTTTATATTTATAGGATTTTATAGTTTTAATGTTTTCAAGATCGAAATTGATGAAAAATTCAAAATATGTTATATGTAATTATTAAAAACATTAACAAAAACAAAAAACAAATTAAAAAAATAAGTTGCCTCCACCTTTCGAATTTGTCAAAGCATACAAATAATTTGCATGCAATGACAAATGAAATAAACAAAATACATGCATACAAAATGAATGAAAACAAAATATATGCAGAGAAATTAATTTGCAGAGATGCTCGACATCAGCACATCATTCTTCAGCAAATTTCCACAAGCCTCTATGAATTCTTGTGTGTATTTTTTTCTTTTGTAATTTATTTTTCTTTCATTAATAAAATTATGAGTGTTTTTATTTATATTTTGTTATACTAATTTGCACTCTGCTTGGAGTAAAATAGTGAAACTCTTATTATGAAAATATATGTGATTTTTATTTATATTATATTTTATAAATTGTGATAATTTTCCAAATAAAATTCATATTCTTTCATGTTTATTTAGGACTATTGACTAGCTGTAGACAGTCCCCGATTGACACATATAATACTTAAATTACATAAATGAGAGAGAGTGACTATTAAAAATATGGATTAATTATAGATAATATGGTATCGCTTATATGACTGATTTTATATATTTGGCATAATTGAGTATCTAATTGTACTTGTTATATACAAATATTATCACCGTCTTTATGACTGATTTTATATGTTTGGGCATATTTAGTACCTTGTCATGACTAGTTATCGACACGACGAATTACATGTGTTGGCATAATTAATATATGATAATTATGAAATAAATTGATTGAGAAATAATTATAATTTATATTTTATAAAAGGTAAAAATTATTTTATATTTGAAATATCAAGAGTGGATCATCTAACCTCTAGTATTTTATTTTATTTTATTATTTTTCATTTTATTAGTTGAATTATTATTTTATCCTATTAAATTTATTCCATGTGGATCGACCCCAGACTTACTGGATTATTTTATTTCTTCGACACTCTTAATACTTTAAAGTAAAAAACCACTTTGTGAGTGTGTCAGATGTATAAGTTATTGAACTTAATGGAAAACTTCAAGCGAGACTTGAAGTAGTAGACGTAGGCAAAGAATTGGCCGAACGACTATAAATCCGATATCAATTTCTATATTCTTATCTCTTTTATATTGCAATTTGATTTGAACTAATATTGTTAATCATATTTTTTGATAAAGCTATAGAGCTTAAAATTGTAAAAATTTATAATTCCACATTTATTTTTTAATTACCCAATTAACCTCCTCTTAGGTATAATCGCTATCGTTCACGTGTTTGTAGAAAATATCAAGCAGCATATATAGCTACTGCGGATTCATATACATTATCATTAGAAGAAGAAAATAGCGTGTAAAATCAGATCCATTAGAAAAACAGGGAGTAACAATATCACTAACTATTTGAGTTTGGACTCTTAGCTATACAATGTTTCATCTGTTTGATCCCCCTAGCTTTTCAAAGTCAATTGGTAGGCTAAACAAAAATCTGTTCAATTTTGAGCTTGAAATATGAATCTGTAACCAGTATTTGCAAAGCGTCGCGAGATCTTCAGAAATCTTTGGCCCTCTGCCTCAACTCCTTCAATTCCTCCTCAATTTCAGCATCTCGAAATGGAAATGCAGTGTTTGCGCTGCTAGCGGCAGCCCTTCCCGGTGGAAGCTCTCCTTTCTGTTCATAAAAAATCAAATACAGAAGTCCCAGATTGTCAAAGATGAAAGGTAGGAATCTAACAACTAGAGAGTTAGTTTTCCCGTTTCCCGGATTATCCATCCGCGGACTAAAAGGAGGGCAGAAATTTTTTTTTATGAAAAACACTAGAAGCTATATACCCGCAAAAGTTTGTTCTTGCCTTCAAAGTAAAGAAATTTATATACTGGTGAACCAGGAAAAACGGAGGAAAACACTACTGCCCCAAAAATTTAGAAATTACATGAATTGTTGTTATAGTGACTTCCGTCAGCACCCAGATAGTGCATATTGAGAGTAAAAACATATGAAACCGTCCTAAAACTTTTAGGAGCACTGTAAAGTGGATGTATAAGACATACCTTTGCGCTGCCAGATAATTCGTTTTTAAGGTTTGCAAGATCATCGTCGACAGACGAGCTCTCAAGGAGTGCAAACTGCAACAAATGTAAAAGGTATGGTTTAAAGAAAATGACAAATCAAGAATGAGTCAATTTTAAGGTAATAGTCCCTCGCATGCAAAATTGCAAATATATACCCAACATTCCACAAAGTGAGAGAATAAATGACAATGTAATCAGTAACAGAAATCAGTAAACTTCTATGAGCAAAGTCGTCATAAGTTTTGAACAAAAGGAAGAAAGTCATCATAAGTTTTAAACAAAAGGAAGAAACTTAAAAATGAAGATTGAAAAGGAAAAAGAAAAAATTGCTACCTTTCCTTCAAGATCATCGGTAGTCAACTGGTTAAGAGCATCTGCTTGGGACTCCATTGTCATCACTATCAAGATAACAGATGAAAAACAAATGGTATAAGAATTTGTCCAAAACATCCAGCTTGAATCATCATGAAGACATTTAGCAGGGAGAAGAAGTAAAGGCCAGAAGGAAATTCCATGCAACCAAAAAGCATATTTCGAAGGTTAGAATAGCCATGTCAGGCATTCTACAGGACAATTATATTAATAGAATCTATCAATTAAATACTACTATTCTTATGGTATACAATGATGAATGACTAAAAATAAAAATAAAAACTTCTTCACCCGTGACATAAGTGGCAACACTGGAGAATACAAACTGAAACTGAAAGGCTGCAATATTCAGTAAAAATCAGGGAAACCCTAGCTCCATAATTTGCTCAAACAAAGGCTAACTACTGCAGGATGTTACTCAGAATAAGGATGACATGAACAACGAAAAGAGAGCAAAGAGAGGTCAAGAAAGCTAGGCGCCTATCCTTGGGTAAACAGAATATATAATCGACAAGGATTTTATGACAATAGAGGCAATATGAAGAATGGGGTTAAAAGTATCAGCATCCCTTGTAGTTTAGATGAATATGCAGGGACCCAAGTGATTTGGAAGTCTTTAGAAATTAGAATCCTCCCCAGAATTTTAGGAGTTCATTTGCATATTCTCCTACCTGGTGGGGAGAGAGTGAAAATACAAGGTTTTTAGACAAATTTTGAAACCACGTGAGGGAACTTGAATTTCAATGAAAAAACACAGGAAAGATCTTACATTAACCCTAAGGTACATGCACATAATATACAGTTTTTTAATAGGTGAATTATATCATTTGGGAAAGCTGAAAAATCCTAATACAAGAGCAAAAAAAATGATATAGTGGGCCACAAATCAGTTGTACGACCATCTAAACATGCTTTTCTAGCTAGGCTGTCAAAGGCGGTAGGCGGGATAACTTGTTTTGGAAGTTCAACCAGCCCAAGCACCACTTTTGACCCGTCAAAGGGCAAGTTCACTAAACAAACATGCAGAATTTTATCTAATTTATAAAGTCATAACTTAAAATACATAAGCACTATCTATAGCGCCCAAGCGGCTGTTTGAACCCGACCAAGCAGCTGTTTGAAAAACCCGCCCAAGCATCGCCTAACAGCATAGTTTTCTGGTGCACTCAATTGTGGATAGCAGTGCACTCTTCAATTGTGGATAGCAGTACGCTCCTCGATTATGGATAGCAGATTCATATGCTTTCTATAATTTGTGAATCGTAATCCTACCAACTCTAGTCATAAACTCATATGTGCTTGGTCTGAAAAATAGACATTGTTGAAACTCCTTTAAAAGGTTATAATATAAATAAAAATTTCCACTAGCTACCACGTTAATGTCCAGATGTGCCTCAAAATCACATTGAAACAACTGCATTTGCAGCCCATCCATTACAAATCCAAAAAAGCATAACGAAACACTTTATAAGATGCAGAAGATAATAAAGCTCACCATCAAGACAAGCCATGTATTAAATACAAAATGTTGCATTTCATTAGGTTTTATTGCAAACAAGGATGGATGAATAAATCTGAAATTATATTATATTATTCTTCACAAAAGATCAACTATCCCACCTTTCTCTTCCATTTTTTCAAAAGCTGAAAGAGCACTGCTTGTGTTGACATTCCCCAACATCTCGCTCACTTTGGTTGCAGTCCTAAGCAATGGAAAACATTACCAGCAACTTATAGGATGTAACACTAGAGAAAACATGAAATTAATAATAGAATTAGGTGGGGAAGACAAACTTAGCAGACTGAGCCCTTGCTTTCAGAGTATCTTTCTTTGACTTTGCCTCCTGTATCTTGCTCTCCAAAAGCTACAAAATATGGAATTTGTAGCAACTATAATGAATTCATTAATATGTACATAACTAAACTTTATCAATAAAGGTGAAAGTCAGTGTTAAACGAAAAAAATGTGCAAAGAGAGCTAGCATTATGACCAAAGCCCACCAGTCAGTCCAAGACAGACACCAGATGAATTCCTGAAAGTTTCAAGGATCTCTCCAATTTGGTGATTAGGTTTGTTTCTTGGAAAGCCAAAAAAGAAAATGACTCAATCATGAGCATAGCTTATGCAGATTAAATACGAATATTTAAATAACTGATATTGGTGGTACGACAACACTAAGCTTTTCTCTCCATCGCTTCAAGCTTCTTGCTATTTTCAACTTTCACATTTAACAAATATCTAGGCATTTCAAACAACCAAAAAAAAAAATGCTTGCAAAGTATTTTTGTTTCTTATCCTATCAAAATACATCATTTGAGCTTCAGTTGCATGTCTTTTACAAATAAATAAATAAATGGCTCTTGCACATTTGATTGCAAATTATATTAAAAGACCAAATCAATCAGAACAATGGTGAGGCAAGCAATTAGAACTGAATCAACTTACTTGTGTATTAGAAACAAGGTTTTGGACAACATTCTTTTGTTGATCAAGTTGAGCTTTCAAAGCATTAGCATTATCCTGCAAAAATATTAAAAACAGAAAATTCTTATAATTTCACACAATCCATATATAATCCAAGAGATACCTAGCCCCACAAAATTTTACTGCTTCAATTGAACCCTCTCTCATGAACAAACCAACAACAAATAACGATTAGCTTAACTTTAATATTTTGAATATTTTATGAGTAGATCAAGATATGGCAGAGCCATATCATGATACCTTCAGACGGTTAATCTTGCATATGTAGCTCCTATGTAGAGCAACAGATAGATCAACAAATGAAAAATGCAGTCTAAATTGATGAATTGTCTTTCTGTAAGTTTGCCAGACTGTAATTAAAAAAAAAAAAAAAAAAAAAAAAAAAACACTCAGTGGCATGCTTCATAAAGGAGGAAATACATTATACATGATTACATGCTTCGTTCTCTCGCTTCTGTATCATATTGATAAATGCTAAAATGAAGCATAAGTCTCTTTTTTCTTCAATTTTATGACAGTTCCCACTGATTTGTTTCCAAAAAATTAATGTCACAGGTCATATAAAGGTGTCATAATCATGAAATATTGTAATGAACCGATAATCAATAAGGTGATAGCATTTAGCACAAGTCATATAAATAAGACATAACCATGAGATACTGGAATGAATCGATAATCAGTAAGGTGATAGCATGAGGTCCCACATATTCAGTTACAAAGTGAAAATGAGAAGCTTGCACACATAAAGAAAAAACAAACAAATACTTTATTAGGAGGATGAGAGCTTACTGCATAAGATTTGCGTCTCTTGAGAGCCTCACGCGCAAGATCTTCATCCCCTTTTTGAAGAGCAAGCTGTGCCTTGCGATACCTAAATAAAACTCGAAGAAAAATAATATATATTATCTTGCACCATAGTTACAGGAATTAAATAATAATTCCATTTATATAAAAGAATATTACCAGTCTTCAGAAGATTGTTCTGCAGCTTTGTACTTATTTTCCAACCGTTTTTGGGATGCCAACACCTTCAGAAAAAAGAAAATGTTAACTCTTAGAACAAAGCAAAAGGGAAAGGGTAGACCGGAAGAGAGCAATTAACTTTCACATTCTATACAAACGGACAAAATAATGGTAAAATTTCCATCTCTAGTGAGGCATCACAATGCTGCCTGCTATTTTAATGTGCAGTAACAAATATAGTCAACTTTCAACATAAAGAATTCATCTTCTACTTCGTATTTGTCATAGCAAATAAGAAATAGTAAGAGAAAGTACCAAATTGATGAAATGAAATGTCATGATCAAGAAATTAAAACTAATGATAACAAGAGGAATCTCATTGAAATGCAAATCATGTGGCTTACTTGTGCCGTGGCTTGGCGCATCTTTATCAAGTCATCGTTCATTTCAAGTACTGCTTGCTCTAAAATTTTCTCTGGATCTTCAAAGGAGCTCAAGATTGCATTTCCATATGACTGCAGTTAGCAGTTAGGCAAAGTCACATTACTCGTGTAAGAAAACAAAAGTAGTAAAAAGTACTGTCAACTAAGTTATATTTAATATCAAGATATGTTCTATCTATGCCAATCAACAACTCTCAAAGCACCCACCTTTATAACTCTCGCAAACCTATCAAAAAGGTTCATTTGTGTATTAAGTGCTCCTCCACCTTGTCTATAACAACGGGATCGGCGGGAATGAGGTATCCTTAACCTTGTAACTTTCAGAGCTCTCACTATAACCAAAAGGAACATCATCAAAATATGGAAATGAGTATGAACAAGTAATCAAAACTTCTGGGAACAAGAAATCAAAACTTCTGGGGTATACCCACATACAATCATAATTTCATAAACTACAATATTCAACAAAATAACCAATTTCAAATACATTTCTGCTGTACTTTACATCAATAAATAAAGTTCCATTGTAATTAAAATGGACATGTGAGGACCCAAATGCAATAAACTAAGCAGAATACGGCTCAGCTCTTATCCTTATCTCCATATCTACTTTCACATGAATAAATAAAATTCTAGAGCAACACTTTTCTCTCTACTCCTTGTCAATTACTCTTGACATCACTATTCTTTTTATCATTTCACCAATTTATTATCACTTCTTAAAATCCAATCACTCAATATACAACTAAAGATTTGATCTTTACTTACGTTATTTTCAGTTTCAATGGGAACCAAAAAAAGTAAAGCTACATATTAACACTGAATTTGAAATTAAATATACTAATAACTAGCGCACCCAGCCACCGAATTTCACTTATAAACTGTTATGGTCCATTTGTATGAGCTCCCTCTCCTTATAAGCCGGTTTTGGAGGATAAGTTCTACCCATGAGTCTGTAACAAAAACCAACAGATACTACCAAAATTCCTTATGCTTAAAAAACAAAGGAAAGCAACAAAAAATGAATATTAAATTATGCTTTAATTTCATACCCAAAAAAAAATTGTAATTAATGGAGCTCATTACGGTACTACATTAACCGCCATAATTGAGTATTTTTGGAAATTTTCTTTCATTTTCTCAGAAACCAAACGAAGTTAGAACAAAACATACAAGAAAAAGGAAAAAAAAACCCACAAAATTAAGAATAAAAATATCCAAAAGGGGTAATAAAAAAAAAAGTACCTCCGCCATTAAAAAACGACGTCGTGAGGGGTTTCTTGACCATTCTGAGACTGTTGCTAGAGCTTGAGGATGAAGAGGAAGCTGGTGTCATAGGCATGGTTAATCCCGTAATTATCTGTGACTTTGCCGCCATTTTTGTATGCCCAGAGCTCGATTGTTGCTTTGCCAATCAGCGAATGATTGGTTTTCAAATTGCTTTTGGATAGAAGACGATAATTCAGAGCAACTCATTTTTGTTTGCGGCCGTTTTTTGAAGAAATAACTTCTAGATCCCTATATTTTTACTTTACTTAACAAAAGAGTATAGTTTGTACATCTGTTTTAAATAGGTCGTTGACCAATGACCGTTAGTGCTTTATTTTCTTTTGGGAAAATGACACGTAATTATCTTAATATTATCATAAAAATATTTTGATTCTTATAATTTTAGAAATATAAATTTTCAACTCTGTAGTTTTAGAAAGTACAAATATTAGTATCTACCGCTAAATATAAATTTTTTTTTTATATATAATTTTGATTTTTTTTTACTATTTTTGACAGGGTTTAAAATATTTAAGTCTTTTAATTAATTGGATGAAAAATGATCTAAACTTAATGAAAAATATAGTATTTCAAACTTAATAAAAAATCAAACTTATATTTTAAAAATTATAAAAATTAAAATATCTTAAAATAATCTACGAGATTCATTTCTGTTAGAAACCTCGGTTTAGGGTTTCACTATTTGCATCATAAATTATGGTTTGAACATCATTTTGCTAAGAGAACTTATATAATTAAATTTAAAATTAAAATTTACTCTTTACACCTATTCAAATGGAAAAATAAGCCTCTATTAAGTATTCCTATTGTGTAATTTTGTTCTATTTACATACAATAAAAAAAAATTCCAACATTTTATAAGAACTAGTTTAACAATGATTTGTGTTATTGGATGATATTACCACCACCGGTTAAAATTGAAGTTTTTTATCCTCCGTTTGAATGAGCGTAAATGCTAATATTCTAACACTCCATTAAACAGATAAGTTAACGCTAACAAAAATAATCTCACAAAATGAGATTATTTTTTGACATTAGTTTACATTCAAACTTTTATTTTATATCTTATAAATTAGCTTATACTCTCTGATAATATTCTCTATTAAGCCCCCAAGAGGTGTGACTTGGTGGTGAATGGTTCAGAATCTCACATTGAGGTTCTGGGTTCGAATCCAGGGGGTGCAACTTCTTGTAAGAGCCTGAGGCAGCCGGGGGTTTTACCTGCGCCGCGGCCCAGAATGGGTGGTTTGGTGGCGGGGTTTCCAACGATTTAAAAAAAAATATATTCTCTATTAAACACATTCTTAATAATCTCACATGAAACCTCCAAGAGGTATTGTTGGTGCTTAATATTTGATTGTCAGCTCATAGGTTCTAGTTCATGATATATTTTTTCGTAAGAGTTTAGAACAATCAGAGATTTTACCCATTTCTTTTAAGTTCGAATCGGGTGATTTGACGATAAAATTTCCAATATTAAAAAAAAAAAAAAAATGCTTTGACATGCAAATGTATATTATTAAATTTTAGTCGGGGAGTCCGTTAAATTTTAGCCGCTCCTAGAAGGAGCCACGTCAGCAACTACAAAACTAGAGTCTGGAAAGATTTCGTTATCCACTTAGAAGTTAGAAACGTTACAATACAAACTCAGCTCTCAGCAGACAAAAATGATGGCTGCTTCTCCTTCTTCCCTGCTTTTTCCTAATCCTCTTGGTAAGCTTTTTCGCTTTCTTCAATAAAATCTTCAATGCATCAGCATTTCTTCGCCTATCAATCACTAAACCCCCAAGTGTTTTTTTTTTTTTTTTTTTAAAGCATTGTGAAGTTGAATTAACAACCCCATTTGATTTTGGCTGCTTAAATTCATTATCTTGTTATTATTTTTATAACCCATTGTCAAGATTCTTATGTTAAGTGTGATGGAAATGGTAGGATTTAAGAAAATGGACTAAATTATATCATAAAGACGAGCTCCTTCACTTTCACTTATATGGACATTCTTTTGTTAAAAATCAGAAGGTTATGCAAAGGGATGGAATTTGTACAGAATGATTTATCCATGTTGATGGACTCTTGTATTAGTATTGAAAAAACTACTTTCGATTATTGGAGCCTGAAAGACAAGAACGATAAAGGTTGATTGAATTAATATTCCTAATGTTTGACACACTTGAATCTTGATCTTCTTGCTTTTAATTAATCTATGTTGACGCATTGTATTTATCTTGTATCAGGTTCTGCATCTAGCCAAACTCTACACTTCCATTCTCAAGGCATTTCCTGTGACAAGATTCGGGGTCTTTTTGTGAGATGCTCAAATTTGAAACCTGGAGTTAGAGCTTCAAGGACTAGAGTTCGCGGAGATGACAAGAAGTTAATTAGTCGAAGAGATCTGATTGGATTGGTTTTGGGAGTTTCAAGCCTCTTTTTGGACTCATTTGATGCCAAGGCAGCAGGCTTACCTCCTGAGCAAAAACCAAGATTGTGTGATGATGCGTGCGAGAAAGAGCTTGAAAATGTATGGTGAGATTACTTTTTAGCCTTTATCTTCAAATTTTCCTTTCATGTTTCAGATTTAATTTCTCTAAAGTAAACTGGTTCATAGTTATCTTGTTGTGGCAGACTGCTAAATTCCTTGAATCTTAGGAACATGAACATTTTGTTTTAGCTGAACATGAACATTCTGGTTAAGCTGAACATGAATTGCATTCTGTCAAGAGCCCCCATCATGTACATTTTGGTTTATACTCGGTTTAGTTTCAGTTTTTACTGTATGCCGCTTTTACTTGATCTGTTCTTCGGTGTTCATTGATGGCTACTCTCTGCCTTGTTGCTCAAATGAACAGCCATTGTAATTGAATGTTAGTCTCACTTGAGATTCTTAAGGTTTATTGGAGACAAATTATGATCATAAAGGAATGGTTTCTCGCTGTCATGATCAGATATAGTGGGTTGAATATTTTTATGTTATAGATGACGAATGATCAAGCATCGAGTAGAAAATGGCCTGTGACTTACGTTAATTATCCACTTTACAGATTGTTTCTTGGCACTAATTACTAGAATAAAATTCTGTGTAATGAAGGTACCTATGGTGACTACAGAGTCTGGTTTGCAGTACAAGGATATCAAAGTTGGTCAAGGCCCTAGTCCTCCTGTTGGTTTTCAGGTAAGTCAATTACTCTGGTTTGTGAAAATTGGCCTCAGTGATATATGATGTTGAAATTGTGATGATGATAGTACGTTTATATTTTTATAAATTCAATTAAAGGCTCTTGCAAATATCACGTGCATCTTCTCCAGTGTAATCGTTTATATAGGCTTCTAACCACATGCAGACCCATGGGTAGGTAGTTCTTGTTTTCCTAGCTCCATCAGAATTTAACCTGTCTGTCGAGGATAGCATATGCTCTTTTGGGACTTGCTGCCCGAATGATCAAGTCCCGTCTAGATGGGTGTTTTTTCATTGTTAGGACAATCAGGTCTGATGTGCCCCATCTAGATGGCTGTTTTAGTCTCAAGAAATAAAGAATTATGCTTGTGCAAACTTAACATTGACTTGTCCGACATTCTATATTTTGAAGAAGACCATTACGGTTCTCAAAATAGGATAATTGATCGCTGAAACTGGTTTAAAGTTGTGTAAACTAAATGTATCATGCACCTATATCACAGATTAGTAAATAGATAAAGGGAGAGAGAATAGAGAGATGGAAAACTAGACTGAATTAGGCTTGTTAAAAGTTGGCATTTAGTTTGTCAAGCATATAATAATTTGAGCCAGACCATTGCTCCTAAAATTAAGTCACGCAAAATCTGCCGTCTGGATTCATGTATAAATAACGTAAAAGAGACAGAATTCAAACTTCTTTAGCTTATAAACATTGAATTAGTTACTTTAATATGTTTTTTCATTTGAATATAAAATGAATATGGTTCTTTTTGTTTCTACTGAAAGATGTGTGGGTCTGTCATATACTGTATGGCTCACCAATTTATTGAGAACTTCTGCTGCTTCGTTTATTATTGACTACAGCTTCGAACAATGGTATTTTTACACACAGGTGGCTGCTAATTATGTTGCCATGATTCCATCTGGACAAATATTTGATAGGTTAGTATATCAGCGTTGATGAATATGCGTCGCTGCTTTTTGTAAGATGTTAACACCAGAACTACTTTCTGTTCATGCAAATTATATACATGAAAATGCTTTTTGCATTTGACTAACCAAACTCTTAGTAATGCAGGCCATCCATTTTACATTTAGCATACAAATACAAATTCTGGACTAAACTAGTCCCGCCGAAGTATCTGCATTTCCCAGAAATGTGACAGAATATAATGAATGTCTGAATCAGCTGATTTCCATGTTGTTGGTGTCAGCGACATGAACACTCTTCTTCCACTCCTTATGCAGGGGATATATAAGTTCTTTGCAGGCTAGGTCTTTCATTCATGTTTGTCCCTCCCATGTAATATAGCTATAACCTTTCTCCCTTCCATTCATAATACCTATAATCAATCCATCTTTTCACAAACATCTACCAATCAAGGTTCGACATGACCAAACATTCTTACTTGGTCTTCCTTTAACTATGCTCGTTACCATCGCTTCTTACCTTGTCCTTTTCTTGTATTTCTGCATAACCCCTTCACATCCGCTGTGTCAGCTGCATCCATTTTGTAGCATATACTTGTTAGCAAGAAAAAAAGTTGTTGGATCTGATGGACAATTTTTTTTTGAATTCTTACTTCGAACATTCTGTTTTTAATTTACAGTTCATTGGAGAAAGGCCAGCCATATATTTTTCGTGTTGGCTCTGGCCAGGTAAGTCTGTTTATCTTAGTTTAAATCATCAAGAAAGATGATTATTTTAATTCTTGGCATTACATCATTATCTTGCTTGCTCTCTGTTACTCATCTGCACAAGTTTGGACTCATGGTTCTTTCTACATTCCTGTTTTGTATCCTTTCATAATCATCATAAAGTCAGCAAACTGATTTATATAGGATTTACTTTTCGCTGATTTTACTTTAACCAAATTGCCAGACGGTACACAGCTTTAGATTTTATTGAAAAAGTAAAACAAAAGATCAATAGCGACCCAATTTTTGACAATATGGTAAAAAAATAATCATCTTTTCATGCTGATATAAATAAGTTAATACAATTTTTTTAGCATACTGAACAGAAATGCAGAGGGCTGCCCACAAAACTTAGGAACTAGTCTACTAGTCTACTAGATCTATACTTTATTTACAGGAAAACAAAGCTTGTATTCATCATATCCTTTTCTTTTGCATCGCGGATTGATCATTCGCATGCCTAAAACAGGTGGTCAAGGGACTTGATGAAGGAATCCTGACCATGAAAATTGGAGGGAAGCGTCGACTTTACATTCCTGGACCGGTAATTTCCAATACCCTCCTTAATCATTGAAAAGAAGAATATAAACTGTAAGCAAAGAAATATTGGTATTGAATAAGAAAATTTATGTTATTTTGTTACATTTCTAATGCTTTTTTCTGCTTTAATCTCTTGTTTTAGCTGGCATTTCCGAAAGGCCTCATTTCAGCCCCAGGAAGGCCGAGGGTGGCAGCAAATAGTCCGGTGATATTCGATGTGAGTTTGGAATATATACCAGGTCTTGAGGTCGATGAAGAGTGATAGTACTTGATCATCCGTAAGGAGAAATATTTTTAGCCTTTTTATTTTTGCTCTTCACCAGAGAGTTCAAGACAATCTGGAAAAGAGATCCATAATGTGATTAAACTGTCTGGTACATTTGCACACTAAAATTACTTCATTTTTTCCCTCAATGTTTTACCAAAAGAGATGATACCATTGATGGGGAATGACATTTGAATTTAGTTTTGCATTTTTGGACACAAGTGTGTTTTGAGCACATAACAAGCAACATCAAAATTTTCAACTTCTACTTATGTAATCATAATAATACATTTGGGCATAATTTTATGTACATACTCTCTTGGGGCATGATTGGGTGATAATGAGCTTAGAATTTGATTATCATATCCTAATTTCGATCAATGGTGCATTTCTTGTAAAATTCAGTTTGTTGAAATGTTTTATATTCAAGATGGAAGAACAAAATGCGAAGAAAGAAAGAAAGCGAAAGTCGAAGGTCTGGGATGAGTTCACATGGTCTCAAGGAGAAGATGGAAAGCAATGGGCTATTTGTAATCACTGTGGGAGAGAGTTTGATGGTTCAAGCAAGAAGGGAACCGCCCATCTCAATGATCATTTTGTTGGGATTTTTGTAACATCCCGCCTAGGCCAGGATGCTACCGGCAGGAGACAGAAAACCTATCTTCATAAGCCTCTGGTTCTAATGAAAATTTGGCATGATGTATGCAGAACATCATGCAACCTGGCTTATAGCCAGCATCCAAATACAACATAATCATCAAATCTCGACCTCAGGTCGATATCTCAACATCAAGCCTCAGGCCTGAACTCAATGAACAAAATATAAATACTCGGCCTCCGGCCAGAACTCAAAATAAAACTATGCTATTACAAAACTATTACATATGAGATACAATGCAAATACAAATATCAAGGGCCGTGAGGACCCATAACTCGACCCAGGACTCAAAGACACCCTTGACTGCAAATGGGGCGATCCACTATCTTCAAAGTCTTCACCGAACTTCTGCTGGTTCTATATGACAGCTACAGACCTGCAAAACTAACAAGATGTGGTGGTGTGAGTCATAATGACTCAGTAAGTAATCATGCTCATATCTTGAGCGTCAAACACAAGCAAGTTATGAATTATTAATATGTATTAGTAAACATGTTATAAATTACTTATCCTCTCTATCTAACTATACATAAACTTAATCATGTTTCTTGTTTATACTTTCTAGCATCCATAATCTAGTCATCGAGTTTTCATAGTTCCATCTACTGTGTCAAGTCCTATTACGTTCCCACTGTGTTACTCTGATATCTTTCCACTTTTCTATATACTTGTTTCTAATCTAGTTCCGACTTTTATTATAACTATCTTTCTTTGATATCATTGAAATATCATCAAATCGGTTTATTAAAATATTATTTCTATTAAACATCCAACAGATTAAAATCAGTCATATAAACATGTATATAAAACCATACGGTCATACGCCAATATCTTAACAATTGTTCCTTCCATGTGAACATATAATACACACATGCTTTAATCACAATATATATATGTAATCATGCTATCATGCTTCAATGTTAACTGTATGCATCTCAGATGAATTACTAACATATATAATTCATATGCACGTCGTGTATACTATATAAAACTTTAACATGCTATGCTTTTTAGAAAATACTCTTTGAAAACTCTTTCTGAAAAACTATTATCTGAAAGTTTCTTTCTGAAAATTATTTGCTGAAAACCTTACTTTACTTTCTCTTTCTGGAAAAGCTCTTTCTGAAAACTGTAAACTGTATTTAGGGTATCTGCTGAAAACTGGCTCATAGGGGCGTTACGTATCGCCGTCCCCCCATACACCCTAGAGCTAGATATGCAAATCCATGACATTGGGGCGTTACGTATCGCCGTCCCCCAAAGCATGTCATACCTGCCCTGAAACTAGTGGTCTTGGGGCGTTACGTATCGCCGTCCCCCAAGCCACAACTAGAACTGGGGTTGCGGATCTATGCTACCGCCCAAGCTCTGAACTGGAGATCAGGTACACGATCCTATGCCGCCATCCTGTCTCATAAACTAGGATCTAGAGGCGTTACGTATCGCCGTCCCTCTAGTCCTCTACATGTGCACATGTCTCTATCCGTCAATTCCATTTCTGTATAAGTTACATACCGGGGTGAGTTCTTCTCTCATGCCTCGCAAAACCATAAAATCATATTTCGTATCTTAAAACTATAAGAAACGTTTTCTGAAGCTTATTTCTTTCCAAAAGCATCTGAAAACTCTTCTTTAAATCACTTTGGATTTCGAAAATATTCTTAAATTTAACTCAACTTTGAAAATCATAACATACCAATATGCACATACATTTCTCATGTAACTCAATAATTCCATAACTCATATACATACATCACATATTAACATATATACACGTTTTCATCTCACATTCTTATAGACATAATCATATCGTCATTTACATACTCACATATCTCAATATTCATATAATATATAGCACTATTCATATATATATAATCATATGTCAATTTATCATCACATAATCTCACAAACGTCAAACCTATGTTTATACTTGATCAAATGTTTGTATACTTATATGAACAATCATATTTTACCATTATCGATTACATAACTTACATACCACTCTTCACACCCATAAACTATAAATATCGCCAAATAAACTTTTCATACCTCATCATATCATAATGTTACCTAAACTTGCATTCGTATTCAATAATCAAGTTTACTAAGCTAACTTCTGCAATATGTTCATTATGTGTTATTACCCCAATCTCCATATTCCATGCATACACATACACATACCTACTAGTCTTTCTAGCATTCTCGCATTTCCCATAGCATATTTTATTACGAATATATCTACATTTAATTCATTTATAACATTAATCACAATCCCTAGGGTGTAGTTTTCTACAACCCCCAAACCCAAGTATACTAATACTATACACACAAGCAAGCATTTCAATCATTCATCGCATAGATTACTTACCTGGCTTGGCAGACACTCATAATCCCGGTCCGATCGAAATTCCGAGGCCATATTCGGACTCCCAATGGCCATACGAACGCGTTGGTGCGATCGGAATTCCGATCGGAGTTACTGTTCATCACGAGTTATTATTCACGTGCCGCTTCTTTCCTTGTTTCGCGTGCAACCGGCCGCCAATCGGCGAAAGCGATTCCGCATACTCGTAGTACTCCCCGAGGGCTTCGATTTGGTAGGTGGCACGGCTCGTGAAACGAAGCGACGAGCCGGGATCGGATGACTCAAGTGCGCGACCTTCTCCCCCTTCCTGCGCCGATTCCGGCGACCCTATGCGTCGGCGCCGGCCACCGGTCTACTCCCCTTCGCCGGACGAACCTGCCGGTGGTGGTCCGCCGGCGTGAGGCCGGTCGGAAGCCACCGGCGCCACTCCCTCTCTCCTTCTCTCTCTCTTCACGTTTTTTTTTTTTTGCTCTCTGCATCTTTTTTTTTTTTTTTTTTTTTTTTTTTTTTTTTTTTTGTATTTGCTGATTACAACAACAATAATAAACAATAATAATAACACAAATATCATAAAACCGAAAATGACTAAAATGGCCCTATAAGGAATGATATTTTAGGAAATCATCAATTTTGAGGCCCTTCTGGCACGATTTTCGAAAAAAATTTAACGCGAAAGTTGTCCGTCTTGGAAAAACGAGTCCGATGGTTCAAGAATCAACTCGATCGGAGTTCGTTTGTTAATTCTGTGGTCAAAATAGTAAACTTTTCTCGTATATTTAAAAATCGAGTAACTGACTTTTGATCCCCACACGTTTTCCGACGCGACGAAAATTCATAATCTATTATTCCAACCCATATAACATCACTTGAACTCTTATTTTTCATTATCATCATGCTCCGAGACTATAACATCGTTCCGGGAATCTTCTAGAATAGTCCTAAAAATCTGGGATATTACAATTTTTATGTCCGACAAGCAAATATGTTCAAAACATGATTGATTAATAAATTTGTGATTCTATTTTATTTCATGTATGCATTTTGATTTGCTTTATAAAATTCATGAAAATTCCGTGATTATTTATGTAGCTTTAAATTAAACATATATGTGTATGTAAAATGTTACATACATATATGCATGGATAAAATTTAAAGAGTAGTAATCAAAATTTGTCCATGACTATAATTTGAAGTTGAGAATCTTCAAATCTAAAGTCATAAATACAGTTCATTCCATTATGAATGGTATAGTTATATCCAGACTATATTATGTAGAGACATAAAAATGAATGTGTTTTATATAATAAGATTATATTGGAGAGAACCAGATAAAATTCAAAAGTTCTAATAATTTTCGTTAAATAAAGAACATCAATTTTATCATATTGATGGTCATATATGTGATGATCTTAATTCATTGTATTTAGCAGACTCCTATATCATATTAATTTATTCATTAATTTACTCGGTATGGTTTTGTATTTATTACATTTCGTAAACCTTGTATTTTGGGAATGAATTGGATGAATAGCTGAGAATGCTAACCTGATATAATGAAATCAATTCATAAGAATCTCTTATTTGTTAGTTCAGAACTTGAACGATTAGCGCGCAAATTCATAAATGTTATGAATTAATTGTTCACTTGAGAACTAATGGAAGTCAATGATAAAGATGTAATTGGAGAGGTTAACAGATATTTTATACCTAGCTCCTTTACGAATCTGTTATGGATGATCATTGCATAGGTAATGACTATATCAATGGACGGATACTTTAAGTAATTAATTCTATAATTCTGAGAGTGCAATTTTGGGTATTTAGTGGAGTTACATCAGAATTAATAAATTTCGTTTGATTAATAAAAGAGTTTATAATTAATCGACGAAATTATCGGAGCTTAGAATTATAGGTCCATCTGTCTCATCGTCGTCTTCTATCACTGTTCGAACGATTATGATTACGAAGAAAAATAATTGTGAGTGGCAGTGACTTCATTTCATGTATTATTAGTTAATTCAAAGTGCCCTCAAAATCATTTTATTTTGTACACGCTTTTAATTGAAGTTTAATGCGGAATGTCTCATTTGAAGATCCAAAATTTCAACTATGATTTATCTATTCAAACCCAAAAAAGCTCATCAAATAAATAAAAAAAAAAAAAAATTTGTTGGGATATATTGAAATATTTGAAAATATTGTCTTGTAATATTAACAAATCAAAATTACTTTTATCTGTTTCTAAAAATAATAATAATAATAATAATAATAATAATAATACACTCTTGACATAAGCCGGTTAGGATATGCAATTAATTAGATATTATCTTGAGTGCCAATATAATTGGAATATAAAAGAACACTCATAAAATAAATAAATAAATAAAATAACTTTATATTATATTCTTTTAATTTCCTTGCACAAGGCATCAACCAATCAAAAGCCGAGTACTACTCTTACAAAAACAGGGCATTTTAAGCTAACAACAAACACTTCTGCACTTCAATTTGTATATTCTGATTTATACTCGTCAACAAAAATGAAGAATAAGAAACAAAACATACTTAGAATCAAACGAAGAATGAGAAGCAAAACTTACTCAGAATCGGTTGCATATAACAATGATGAGCAAGCCGAGAACATAAATAATCCAGCGATGCATTTGAGCCAGAGTGGAAATGGGATTGTAATGGCAAGGACGACTGAAGTGGCAGCAAGAAATATTGCAATCTTTTTCAATACTTGTGATATGACTGTAAACTTATGGGCAATGGATATTGAAACAAAGAGTAAGAGAAAGATTATTAAGATAACAAAAGAAAGCAGGTAGAAGGAAACAGAGAGTGGGGATTTAGTTTGTGCATAGAGAGTAGCTATTTGAATTGAAGATGCGAAGCAATATGCCAGCAAAGCATTTTCCCACTGAAGCAGAAGGGGGTTTGGGTTCTGCTGTGGCGGGTCTGAGATAGGAAGAAGCTTGGACATGATGAAACTTTTGATCAAAGTGAAAATACTTGAAAATGATGGCCATTTTTGTATATGTGTTTATGGAAGTAGCAGTTGATTGTGCTTTATCTACTTCAAACAAACTTTTGATAGATTCCCACACACCATGGTGGGACCCACGTGTTGTGGAAGATTTTTTTGTCTGCTTTGGGTAGCGTACTGACCCACCGCGTTGTGCGGAAACACTGTAGCATAATTCGTGCTACAGTATTTTTAAGCGTATGATCATTCTGCAATTGATCTCATTGTAATAGATTGTCAATTAAGTGGCATTTAAACTATATATAATCATCATGGAATCGACGAATTATCATATATGAAACTAACATGGATGAATTTAACATGGATTCCCACACACCATGATGGGACCCACGTGTACTTTCGCCTAAGACTATTTTTATCTGATTGGGTGGCGTATTTTATCTGATTGGGTGACGTACGCTGAATTGGGAAAATACTGTAGCAAGTGTTGAATTGGGTAGCGAGTGTTGTGTCGAGGTGAACGCATGATGCCAATGAGTAAGACGTGATCTAATGGCATGATAAGTAAAATTTATTGATAAGCATGGGGTAATGTGTATGAGTATGTGTGATGCATTTTACTCTTAACAATTATGATATGTTCGTAATAAAGAGAATTTGCGTACTTTGGATTATGTGTAATTTGAAGTTTTAATGTTTGAGGAGGTATTCTTGTAAAATGTTTTTGATTCACTTATAACTATTGTGTTTAATGTTTAAATCTTGTTCGTTTATAGTGTGTGTGGTTATTTACTAGGTTTCTATAACTCACGCCACTACCATTGTTAGTTTTGCAGGTTGGTAACCTGATCAATCATCTACTTTGGCTCGGACATCTTGCTCGAGACGATGGATTACTCAAGCTACAATCACCTAATCTGGAGTCCTGGGAAGAGTCTTATGGTTTAGTAAATTTTGAAATTATTGTATTTTTTTGCATTAATCAAAACACATCATTATATGTGTGTAATTTCAAGTGTTGGGTTGAATATTTTGATTTGGACACGGAGCCCAGTA
The DNA here is from genome assembly GCA_019454045.1 of Zanthoxylum bungeanum. Lineage (NCBI taxonomy): Eukaryota > Viridiplantae > Streptophyta > Magnoliopsida > Sapindales > Rutaceae > Zanthoxylum > Zanthoxylum bungeanum. The sequence goes on along the minus strand of SKCR01046101.1, from coordinate 77,720 downwards.
AATTGGTGATGAGAATTGTGTTGTTTGTGTTCGGACCGGAGGTCCTATTTGTAGGTTTGATAGTTGTTCAGTATTTTTGATGCTAGACTGTGATCCATAATGTCCATTTTTAGGGCATGTCATGCTCATTTTCATAAATTTTTGAGGCTTAAGGAGATGAGTTATCCATGTCTCCTACCGGTAGCACCTTGTATCGCGATATTATAACATAATTATGGGTGAAATCAACTTTCGAACGAATAATCGGTATCACATTTCAGTGATTAATCCATATTTCACCTTAATTAATAATTTATATCCTATATTATCATGTGATTTCATATTGGTGACTTAAGACAAAAAATTTAGAAACATTATATGCGATTACACGTGAACTGGTTTAGCAGATTAACGAACGGGGTGATCAGGAGAGCCGGTGAACCCGTTCAACCACATAATTGGATCATCCTACTGCTACAGTGATTAGCTCAATTTCAACAAATTATAATTTTGCCCTCAGTACGATTTTTACCGATAATTCCCAAAATGCCCCGGAAACGATTCCGAAAAATTTCAATTTTTTTACACGTTATGTACAATGCTATCGTAACTCAAAACACTACAATAGTGGCAAAAACTTTAATTTCAATGAAATTATAATTTTTCACTTTAAGTGCGATTTTGTAGAAAATTTCTGAAACGTATCTAGAACAATTTCAGAAATTTTCCCCGCGCTCTTTTACATACCAAACAACAACCACAACAACAAGTTTTTGCATACTCATACATATAACATTTATACAAATACATGAAGAACATTATACAATACTTGTGTAATTAATTTAATTTACATATTGATTTGTTGATGGTGTTTTTAGGCACTATGATATCTAAAACAGCGCGACGAGGACAGAAGGGTAATTCCCTTCTTGAGCGAGATCATTGAATCCAGCCCGACCACTTAGCAATAAAAGAGCAAGCACCTTACGGTTCCAAACCGACCACATCAGACATTGACCGAGCACCTTATGACCAAAAAACCGACCACTTGGGTTCAGACAGCCGGGCACTTACAGGTCGACAGAAATATTCTCAGCATAAAACATTGTCATGACCGACCTCATAAAGACCGACCAGACGGCGAGTCGTGTTCAAGATGGCGACACCCTTTTCTTGCGGATAAGATAAAACGGATTATCCTACTCTCACAAGGAATTGAAGTCAGAATCCGAAAAGGAATAAGAAAAGAGAAGGGAGAATCAGACTAGGAATCCTTACAAGGAAAGAAGACTAAAGTTCAATTAGGATTTCTTATGCAAATAGGAGTCTGATTTCTGTATTACTATAAATAGGAGGGCATAGTATGTGTAAAAGGGATCAAAAAAAAGATCATCATAAAATTAATGATCTGAATCTTCAAGCTCCGACTTGTGGAGGCCCAAGAAAAGTATTCAAGTAATAAAAGTACCATCTTTTTGTGTCCGTGGACGTAGGTCGGATCCAAATCCACCGAACCACGTTAAATCTCCTTGTTGATTGGTGTGTTTATCTGTCTTTTGCTAAATTTGCCTTTGGTCCCCCATAACCAAACAAATTCACCGTTGAAGGAGGTTTTCTTCAGGAGTGATATTCCCATATTACCCTGAGCCCAAAATCCACCGTCAACAGTTGGCGCCGTCTGTGGGGAACCAACAAAAAGCAACTCGCGTAGTAAGACAATGGCGGAAGGCGGAAACCACCGATCGTCAGGGAGCTCGGCCGCAGATTGGATGGAGAAGATCGAAGAGAACCTAAGGAAAGAAATGGAGGAAAATCAAACCCTGCTAAAAACCATAGTAGACCGGTTGGAAAAGATAGAAGGAGCGCACGACAGGAAATTCGAGACCGGGACTAGCCGACGAAGGAACGAAATAGCATAGGGAAAAAGAATTGTTGATACAAGTGAGGACGATGGACCTAGGAGGAGGGGGCCTTACGGGATAAAATCCATAGTTGTGGAAAAAGATTCACAAGCAGAGGACACATGGGAAGAATAAGAAGAGAGACTTTCGACAGATTCCTCTTATGATAGTCTCCGCTACACTAGAAGAGGAGGCGCAGAGTACGACGAGACTGTTCAGGAGATCCCAAGGCGTGAGGAACACCGCACCCGTGGCAACAGACATGAAGAAGAGTGCAGAAGGCGACATGGCGGACCAAACAGCGAGGTAAAATCTTGGTTAAAGAAAGAGATGGCCAAGTGGGGGCAAGCCTCAAAACAGGTACAAGAGACGCCCGTGATGACAAAGAGGAATCCCCCATCACAGAAGAAATAGAATCAGCAAAATTCCCGAAAAGGTTCAACATGCCGACCATGACGCCCTACAAATGCCATATGTTTATTTCCGGCTCGGGTCTGCTCTTGTACCGCCGAGACCGATGTCTCTTTCCAGCTCGGGTCTGCTCTTGTACCGCCGAGACCGATGTCTCTTTTCGGCTCGGGTCTGCTCTTGTACCGCCGAGACCGATGTCTCTTTCCGGCTCGGGTCTGCTCTTGTACCGCCGAGATTGATATTTGTTTTAGCTCGGGGTCGGGGTACGTCCCACCGAGTCAGCCCTTCGGACTGGGGACGTAACATTCCCCCAGTTCCAAGTGCCTTTCTCAGCTCGGGGTCGGGGTACGTCCCACCGAGTCAGCCCTTCGGACTGGGGATGTAACATTCCCCCAGGTCCAAGTGCCTTTTTTAGCTCGGGGTCGGGGTATGTCCCACCGAGTCAGCCCTTCGGACTGGGGACGTAACATTCCCCCAGGTCCAAGTGCCTTTTTCGGCTCGGGGTCGGGTTACGTCCCACCGAGTCATGCTCATTGGTCTGGGGACGAGACATTCCCCCAGAACCAAGTATCTCTCTTGGCTCGGGGTCCTCAGGGACATACTCGATGCATAGGATCCGTGAGAAGCATAGCACGGGGAGGGATGATACCCCCGTGGCGATTGCTTACTCCAGTGTTACCGAACATAAGGAGGAATATGCCCTTAATGTGTCGAACACTCTTTGATCCTCATTTACCCGATGTAATGGATCCGTGGGAAAGCATAGCACGGGGGATAATGATGCCCCCGTGACGATTGCTAGCTCCAGTGATGCCGGACCTAAGGAGGAATGTGCCCTTAGTATCCCGGACACTCTTTGATCCATTCATCATCCGGATCCGCGAGAGACACAGCACGGGGATGCGTTGTGCCCCTGTAGCGTGTGCCTACTCCAGCGTGGTAAGGAAAAGCCCTCATACAATACACAGGCTCCCCAGTGAACCGACGTGTAGAGGATGTGCCCTTACCAATCAAACGCTCTTCTGATCCGAATCCTGGTTCGCCGGGACACTGAATTGAAAGATTCAGAATTGTGTTTTGGAGACCACAGGCAGGACGCTGTTTTGAGGCATCCATGTTGTTATTCTTTTTGCAAAAAATGTTTTCATGGGATATGTGCTAAGTCACCCCCGGCTTTTGATTTTATTTCCCGAAACTTGTTTTTTATTTTTCGCCGGTCCGGCAGAGGGACGCCCATGCCGGATTAGGCAGGACTTCAGAATGTTGATTCACTTCCCTTCTATACAAGTCCCAAAAAATTATTCAGCTCGGGGCTGGATTTCATTCCGCCGAGGCCACTTGGTTGTTCAGCTCAGGGTCGGGTTACGTCCCACCGAGACAGCTCCCTTGGTTTGGGGAGGTAACATTCCCCCAGGTCCAAGTCTCTCACACAAGCTCGGGGTCGGGTTATGTCCCACCGAGTCGGTTTCTTTGGACTGGGGAGGTAACATTCCCCCAGGTCCAAGTCTTTCACACAGCTCGGGGTCGGGTTATGTCCCACCGAGTCGGTTTCTTCGGACTGAGGAGGTAACATTCCCCCAGATCCAAGTCTTTCACTCAGCTCGGGGTCGGGTTATACCCCTTCGGTTCATGATGACCCCTGAAAGGTCTCAAAGAGTTCGGATAACATGAAGCATAAAGAAGAAGGAGAAAAAGATAAGAAAGACACATAAAATATATATATGTGTATGTCAAAATACAAACTGAAGTTTTATTACAAAAAGTTAAGAGTGTACACAGGGCCTCGGTCGGGTTACCCTTTCTCATTCAGCCCGCACAGGGGCAGGAATTTCTTCCTCAGCCAGCTCAGACGACGGGAGGATCGGCTCGACCTCGGGAGGAGGAACTACAGCTTCAACCTCGGCAGCATGAGAGACCTCTGTTTCAGGGATGGGAGGAGGGATCTCAGGGCAGTCCCCGCCAGGGGCAGGAACATCCAGTTGTTCTTCTTGAGAAGCCCCAGAAGCCGGAACGACCGAAATCGGGTCGGGATCCATCACCTCCTCGGCAGGGGGATGGAGCCATTTCTGGAACTCCTCCTCGGAGATCTCCCCTTTGCAGAAATTGATGGCCGCATAAATAGGATCCATATTCAGACTTGGCAGCACCATCGGTATCAGTTCAGCACAGTCACCAACCCCCTTAAGGCGAATGGCCTCCTTCTCGGCCTCAAGATCGGCCTCTCTCTCCTCAAGCTCGGCCTCTTTCCTCTCAAGATCATCCCGAGCCCGCGCCATTTGCTCTTCATTGGCCTTCAATTTGGTTTCAACACTGCCCACCTTCGACTTCAAAACACCAATCTCAGATTGGGCAGCCTTCAAATCCTCCCGGGCAGTGTCGGCAAGTTTTCGCTCCAACGAGGCAGCAGCCTTGAGAGCTTTGTTTGTTTTGAAGTTCTCAATGGCGGTCGACTCAAGGTTCTGTATCACCCCCTCCCGATCGGCCAGCTTGGCTTCCACCTCTGTAAGACGATTCTGAAGCCTCTGAGCCTGACCACCCTCGGACAACAGACTCAGGAGAAGATCTTTATTCTTGGCCATGAGGTAAGTAGCCTGCAAAAAAAAAAAGAAGAGAAAAAGTTCATGATACGATATGAAGAAAACCGAGAACCGAAGTCAGAAAAAAAGAGAGAATAAAACTACTTTTGCCATCTGAGAGCTCATCTCGGTCACCACAGCCTCGGGCGAGATATCCTCATATCTCGAGACCTCCCCAGGGGGAATCACCTCGGCCAATTCATTAAAGGCCGGCACTAAATGGGAAGTAACCTCCCGGATGCTTTCCCCCAAATCATCCACCCCGAGGATTACAGAACCCTTTCGCTTCTTGAAGGAGCCCACGGATGATTTTTTCCCCCGACAAACGTCTTTTTTCTTGCCCGGGACAGGATCCTCCTCCTCCTCTTGAACCAGATCGGTCTCCTCGGCCCCAATTGACGCCTCTTCTTCCTAAGAGGCTTCGGCGGACTGACGAGACGAGCATATCCTGACGACTGCACACCAGGAGAAGAGAGACCCCGAGCAGCCGGCTGAACATCTCCTTGAGACGCCCTCTCAGCCCCAGCAGGGTCAGGCTGTGCTCGGGAAGTTCCAGTATCAGTGCGGCCGGCCTTCTTCATAGTACCGGCCAACTTCTCAAGAAACTTTGGCCTCTTCGACATGCCTACGAAAAAGGGAGAAGAAGGGAATCAGGACCCGAGCATATAACAAAGATAAGCAAACATGATGAACATGGAAATCAAGCTAAACAGTCAGCAAACATCTACCTATCCGACCCGAGACCTCTGAAGGGACGGTCCGAGTAAGGCCCGACTCAACGAAGGCCGCATCATTAACCAATTCCCTCCAGTGGGCAGCATACCGACGAGCCCAGCCTACCCGTGCCCGCACCCGATGGGAAACCTTGGGAGCATCCCTCCAACAGGCTAAGAAGGAATAGAAAAGGAGGGGTAAGAACCCACACAAAAAAGAGAGAGAAGAGAGAAACTAAGGAAAGATAAGAGGTCGGTCTCCTAACCTCCCGCCCTGAAGATATCCGGCACCAAAGTCTCCCCTTCATTCGACCTCAGGGTCCGTCCCCAATCCCCAGTGGCCCAGAACCAGAGATCTTTGAAGTTTTTATTGGAGTCAGGGAGCTTCTGGACGACGTTTAACGAGCTATTGTAAGCGGAAAGATAATACCAACCATGATGAGCCTTTGGGTTGGCCTTCAAACGGTATACCCTCTTCACATATTCGAAGGAAGGCTCGCCGAGTCCCGCCCGGTGCCAAGCTACATACAACCCAGCCAGAATTCTCCAACTGTTTAGACTCAGCTGACAGGGGGCGATCTCCATCTCGGCCAACATCCAAGCGAAATAAGGTTGAATCGGCAGCCGCAGCCCACACTCGAAAAAAGCAGGAAGAAGTGCCACCGAGCCCTCATCAGGTTGACTAGCGCGATCCATCAAGCCGGGAACTTCAAGGGCAATATCTATAGGTATGTTATATCGCAGTCGAAGAAGGGTGAGGTCGTCCTCGGTTATTTTAGAAGGACGGTTCATATCCAGAGCCGACGAGCCGAGTTCACCGGCCTCTGGGTCCTTCCGAGGAACCCTCTGATGGTAGGAGTCTTGTTCGATCTCAGAAGGAGTAGGGGTAGTGTCAAGGTCTTCTACACTAGGTGCCCCCGAGCCCGAGGAGAGCTCCTCAGCAGGGGGAGTTGAGGTTTTAGCAGGCTTTCCAGGGGAGGAACTGCTGTCAGACATCCCTGACACCCAGAAAAAAACAAAGAAGGAAGGGGAAGTCAGTCTATAGCTAAAAGAAACTATTCACGGTTTCCATGTTAGCTAAACAGGTGGTCTCTAAAGTGCCCTAAGACAAAACCCAGCAAACCATAAATCTTTCCCTAGCAGACACTCAAAAATGAACAGCAAAAATAGATTCATGAAAACACAAAAAGGAAAAAGCCGTTCAGAGGACTTACTTGTTCTTCTCAGAAAAGGCAGGAGGTTGTTCAGTACGGGTATGCCCGTTCCTTATGTTCGCAGCACAGAAGAAGAAAAAGACCACGGTTGAACTTCGAAAGCACGGAGTTGGGCGAATCACGGAGAGGTTTTCATAAAAGAAGGAGAAATTGCCGAAAAAAGATGGAACAGTGGAAACATCGCCTTCTTATAGTCATGACCAGGACGCTCGTGACCATTGGATCTAAGGGAGGAACCCAGATGAACGCCAGGTATCGACTGCAAAAGGGGTCTCCCAAGTTTGAACAGACGGCTGAGATTAGCCCACTGTGAAGACGCCTCTTGTAGACAACAGAACCTGGGCGACGCCGTTCCTAGGCTCGCGGCCTAGATGGGAAGAATTACATAACATGGAGTCGCCACCCGGTGTGAACCGGGACAAAGATTTAAGGCCGCACTTACCCCTCGCAAGGGAATACCTCAAACCGTTGGGTTCGGAATGGTCCCTTACTTATGTCACTTGTAATAAAAAGGATTTATATAATAATTTAACCATGCTTAAATAACATTTATTTCCAAGAATATCATGCTTCTAAATTCATATGCATACCTCAACAAGTTCATCACAACATGCAACGTCACATGGCAATCTCATGTACATATTTCAATCCTATGTTATGGAAAAACTAAGAACAACATAATCATGCTTGAATACAAATCTCATGAACCTATTAACCAAATAACATGCTAACAACCTAATCATGCTTGAATACAAATAATACAGTTGGCTATATAACTCAAGAAAGATCAACCAAGAGGCAATTATGCATGAATATGATAAGACAGACTCGGTTCAGTGTGTGCGCGTTCGTGTAGCGTTCGTAAACGCGTTCGAACGGAAATGAGACAGAATGCTCGCGTTCGAGTAGCGTTCGTAAACGCGTTCGAACGGAAATGGAACAGAATGTTCACATTCATATGGCGTTTGTTAACGCGTTCGAACGGAAATGAAACAGAATGCTCACGTTCGTATGGCGTTTGTTAACGCGTTCGAACGGAAATGAGACCTGATGCACGATAAGGCGAAATGTATGCGCGTTCGAATTACGTTCGTGAACGCGTTCGAACGGACACGGACCTGATGCATGAAATGGGCAAAAATGCATAAACATCAAAATAAAGGGGGGTGCGGCGAAGTACTGCCGTAAAGGTGGCCTTATGGGGGCTCTTGATCTCTCAAAGAGAGGACCTTTAGACCAACATACTAAGCCCATACGCGTCACATCACATCATGCATACAAACACAAAGACAATCATACTATCCTAAGTATGTCCGATTGAACGTGTCTTGCATCCAACCGAACACACATCAACCGGCGCGGCAAAGCATCGTGGTAAAGGGCCTTAACCCCTCCCCATAGGGGATCTCACATCGCACTTACTAAGCCCATGCGCTCGATTGAGTCATGCATAAATAAGCAACATGCAGAATTTAAATGACAAAAATAAATACATAAAATCAACACAAAACAAGAGAATGTGCCGTTTACTCAAGTGGTACGTGGAGTTGTGTCCCATGTACAGACCGCACTACCGTCCATTCGGATTCGGCTACGGAATTTACGTCTGGGTTTCCATCCTATATACCACAAGAGACGACACTCTTCCATTTCATTCAAGCCACAACATGCTTCCATAAACGACTCTCATGCGAATAGAATGCAATAATAATAATAATAAAACGAATATAAACTAATGAAAAGGTACCCTCAGGTCTAACCTTTTAAATCATCTCTCGGATGTACGGTACATGATCGTCGGAAGGGGGGGTGCTCCGCAACTCTCCTGGTTCACTGGTTCACTGTTCTCGTTCGTTATCTTTTACTATTATTTCCTTGTGGTTTCGCTGCCTTTTCCTCTTTATCTTTTGCTTATTGTTTCCTTGGGTGTGTTCCTCCTGTAATTTTTATGTGTGTTGTGTATGAGTTAGGGACTAGGGGACTATGGGACCAACTAAGGACTAACTAAGGACTAAGAACTCTACCCTAGAGAAGGTTGGTGAATGGTTCTTTTTATAGGCAAAGGGTTGGGTTTGACAATAAAAGGGATTGGATTTGGTTTGGTTAAGGGAAGTCAAAGGATTTGATTTGGTTTGGTTAAGGGAAGTCAAAGATTGAGGGGGGACAAATCTTGGCTAGATAGGGAAGGTTGAATATTTGATTGGCTTGGATTAGGAATACAATATTTTAGATTTGGGAATAATCTTATTAGATTGGGAATATAATTGGTTGATTGATTTTAACTTTGTATGATTATATTTTGATTTAGTGTGTGATTTGTTTAATTTAGGCATGATTTTAGTTTAAGTTGGTAATTGTTTATTTTATGTTTGGTATATGTTTTATTTAATCATTTAATTAATTTAGTTATTATATTATTTAGTTAATGTTTTAATTAATATTTATTTATTTAAATTGGGATGTGTTTTATGGGCTTTGGGGGGCTAATTGGGCTGGATGAGAGGCTAGCAGCAAAACCAGATTTACCGACACCGTTCGAACGCTTCCTCGAACGCGACACGAACGCCCGCAATCCGTTTGACGTTCGAACGTAAACACGAACGCAGCACGAACGAAAACAGTGAACCTTGTTTATTCTGAATTTCCCCTTCCGATGTCCGTTTCCCGTGACCTCAGTGACTTAAAAGGTAGTTGTCTCCAAATAAGACTCCTCATCGGGTTTATGTGTAAAAATGCAGTGCCTACAGTCGCCCCCACTTTGATGGGACTTGTGTAATGTGCAACAGTGACAATCCTATCAAAGTTATGCAATGCATTTCTACTTACCTGGCTCGCCAGCTGCCACTTGACTTACCATGTGTTGAGTTGATTGGGTGGTGAGGTGCTGCGACCCCTGGTTCATTCCCGAACCGTGTTGTGATGTGGTCCATTCCCGAACCGTGTCCATTCCCGAACCGTTACTGTAAGTTGGTCCATTCCCGAACCGTGCTTCCATTCTTGGAGTGCCATTCCCGGCTTGTTCATTCTTGAACTCTGCTCCATTCTTGGATTGCCATTCCCGGCTTGTTCATTCTCGAACTGTGTTGAGATGAGGCTTTATTCCTCCCGAGCTTTATTCCTGAATTGTACTGACATGAGGCTTTATTCCTCCCGAGCTTTATTCCCGGACTGTACTGACATGAGGCTTTCTTCCCCTTGAGCTTTATTCTCAAACTTATACTGATATGAGGCTTTCTTCCTCTGGGCTTTGTTCCCGAATTGTGCTGATATGAGGCTTTATTCCCCTTGAGCTTTGTTCTCAAACTATACTGATATGAGGCTTTCTTCCTCTTGAGCTTTGTTCTCAAACTTATACTGATATGAGGCTTTCTTCCTCTGGGCTTTGTTCCCGAACTGTTGCGATGATGGTCCATTTCGAACCGTGCTCCATTTTCGGAGTGCCATTTTCGGCGAGTGATGAGATGATGGTCCATTTCGAACCGTGCTCCATTTTCGGAGTGCCATTTTCGGCAAGTGATGAGATGATGGTCCATTTCGAACCGTGCTCCATTTTCGGAGTGCCATTTTCGGCAAGTGAGATGATGGTCCATTTCCGAACCATATCTCCATTCTCGGAGTGTCATTTCCGACTTGTTCATTCTTGAACTGTGCTCCATTCTTGGATTGCCATTCTCGGCTTGTTCATTCTTGAACTGTCCATTCCCGGACTATATCTCCATTCTCGGAGTGCCATTCTCGGCAGAACTGATCTGATGTATTATGGGCCTCGCCCCCAGAATGTCATACCTGACAATGCTGATGCTGATGTAATGTGGGCCTCGACCCTGGGACTCATTCCCAAACTGTGTTTGATGTGGGCCTCGACCCTGGGACTCATTCCCAAACTGTGTTTGATGTGGGCCTCGACCCTGGGACTCATCCCCAAAACTGATTGCTGAAGTGGGCCTCGGCCCCAACTGCTACTGACATGGGCCTTGCCCCCAGATTGATGCTGACGTGGGCCTCGACCCTCGGGATTCATCCCAAAATTCTGCTGATGCGGGCCTCGACCCTGGGATTCATCCCCTGGATTCATTCCAAAATTCTGCTGATGTGGGCCTCGACCCTGGGATTCATTCCCTGGATTCATTCCAAAATTCTGCTGATGTGGGCCTCGACCCTGGGATTCATTCCCTGGATTCATTCCAAAATTCTGCTGATGTGGGCCTCGACCCTGGGATTCATTCCCTGGATCCATTCCAAAATTCTGCTGATGTGGGCCTCGACCCTGGGATTCATTCCCTGGATTCATTCCAAAATTCTGTTGATGTGGGCCTCGGCCGCAGAATGATGTGGGCTTCGCCATAAACTGATATTGATATGGGCCTCGCCCCTAGACTGATATTGCTGATATGGGCCTCGCCCCCAGATTGATACTGCTGATATGGGCCTCGCCCCTAGACTGTTACTGACATGGGCCTCGCCCCACGGCTGATACTGATATGGGCCTCGCCCCCCAGATTGATACTGATATGGGCCTCGCCCCAAAACTGATGCTGAAGTGGGCCTCGGTCCCAACTGCTACTGACATGGGCCTCGCCCCCAGACTGATACTGCATGTGGGCCTCGACCCTGGGATTCATTCCAAATTCAGACGACGTGGGCCTCGGCCCTATGATTCATTCCTTTGGGATTCATTCCCGAAACTCTGCTATTGTACTGTTACTGCTTCTGGTTGGTTTGCATTTGACGCTTTCTCTTTTTCTCCTCTGAAACCTGTTATTACAAAACAGAACAAACACAAAAAGGATGCGAATATGTTACGTGTATGCATGCATGCATGATTGGGTTTCCTATCCTGTTGGGCTAGGTCTTCTGCCAGTACTTTTGGTGGCTGCTTGGTCTTTTGACAAGTCTGCCCTCTTCCCTAACCAACGAGTATCTTTTATGGCTTTCAGGAAAAAATGGGGTTAACATGGTGCATGTATGCATGAGGTGCATGTGATGCATGATATGCATGCGATACAAGAAATATATCAACTCATTAAAATTTTCACACAAATCGGCTCATCACCATTTTAGAAGTTTTTGGGCCAACTGTCATAGAAGTGAACCCGTCCCAGTTTAAATGGCCCAACGAGTTCATGTCTTATGGCAAAGAGCCCAACTAAATCCAAATGATAATATTCCGAACACAATCATAAAATGGCCCACTGTTATTTAGAAGCTTTTGGCCCAATCGTCATAAGATGTGTTCTTGTTCCAGTTTAAATGGCCCAACAAGCCCATATCCCATGATAAATGGTCCAAATGGATCCAAACAACGATGTTCCCAAACACAAGCATAAAAAATGATGCAAACATGACATAATAATTTTTTACAAAGTGGCCCATCAACATTTCAGAAGCTTTGGGCCTAATAGTCATAAGGTACAAACTTGCCCCAGTTTAAATGGCCCAGCAAGCCCGCATTTCTGACAATAGTCCAACTGCATCCAAATGAGGATGGTCCACAAGCACATACTCAAGAAAATAATTGCTACTTTAGCCAACCCGGTCTATGGGTGGGTTAGTAAGAGTATAGACAAAGGCTCTCACTGGCGAAGGATGGCCCACAACTAGGTCTCCCCACTCAAGGGTTCGAGCAACCAAGTGGGCGCACCCTTTTTTATACACTAAGGTACGTGCCAATGAGCTATGGTGTGTGACGGACTGTCAAATGGATTTCCCGTTGTAGATCCCCCAGAGGGAATGTGGAGCGAGGCTCACTTAATACCCAAGCCTCTTAGGCTCTTATCGCTTGTTGTCAGGAATAAACAACGAGTCCTCCAAATTAGTCCATCACAAAGGCTACGAGTAGATGGCCATATAGGTGCCCTCACAGCTTTTCCTTCTAGAAAGGTAGTGAGTGAAGGAAGACACCAAACCATTACCAAGCCTAAAAATGCCTTTGATTAAACCCTTACTTTATCCACTATAGACACGGTCAATTAAAACATAAATCCAAACATCACAAGTCAATATTTCGGGGCCAATTCTCTATCCCCAGTGGAGTCGCCAGACTGTAGACAACAGAACCTGGGCGACGCCGTTCCTAGGCTCGCGGCCTAGATGGGAAGAATTACATAACATGGAGTCGCCACCCGGTGTGAACCGGGACAAAGATTTAAGGCCGCACTCACCCCTCGCAAGGGAAGACCTCAAACCGTTGGGTTCGGAATGGTCCCTTACTTATGTCACTTGTAATAAAAAGGATTTATATAATAATTTAACCATGCTTAAATAACATTTATTTCCAAGAATATCATGCTTCTAAATTCATATGCATACCTCAACAAGTTCATCACAACATGCAACGTCACATGGCAATCTCATGAACATATTTCAATCCTATGTTATGGAAAAACTAAGAACAACATAATCATGCTTGAATACAAATCTCATGAACCTATTAACCAAATAACATGCTAACAACCTAATCATGCTTGAATACCATAATACAGTTGGCTATATAACTCAAGAAAGATCAACCAAGAGGCAATTATGCATGAATATGATAAGACAGACTCGGTTCAGTGTGTGCGCGTTCGTGTAGCGTTCGTAAACGCGTTCGAACGGAAATGAGACAGAATGCTCGCGTTCGAGTAGCGTTCGTAAACGCGTTCGAACGGAAATGGAACAGAATGTTCACGTTCATATGGCGTTGTTAACGCGTTCGAACGGAAATGAAACAGAATGCTCACGTTCGTATGGCGTTTGTTAACGCATTCGAACGGAAATGAGACCTGATGCACGATAAGGCGAAATGTATGCGCGTTCGAATTGCGTTCGTGAACGCGTTCGAACGGACACGGACCTGATGCATGAAATGGGCAAAAATGCATAAACATCAAAATAAAGGGGGGCGCGGCGAAGTACTGCCGTAAAGATGGCCTTATGGGGGCTCTTGATCTCTCAAAGAGAGGACCTTTAGACCAACATACTAAGCCCATGCGCGTCACATCACATCATGCATACAAACACAAAGACAATCATACTATCCTAAGTATGTCCGATTGAACGTGTCTTGCATCCAACCGAACACACATCAACCGGCGCGGCAAAGCATCGTGGTAAAGAGCCTTAACCCCTCCCCATAGGGGATCTCACATCGCACTTACTAAGCCCATGCGCTCGATTGAGTCATGCATAAATAAGCAACATGCAGAATTTAAATGACAAAAATAAATACATAAAAGCAACACAAAACAAGAGAATGTGCCGTTTACTCAAGTGGTACGTGGAGTTGTGTCCCATGTACAGACCGCACTACCGTCCATTCGGATTCGGCTACGGAATTTACGTCTGGGTTTCCATCCTATATACCACAAGAGACGACACTCTTCCATTTCATTCAAGCCACAACATGCTTCCATAAACGACTCTCATGCGAATAGAATGCAATAATAATAATAATAAAACGAATATAAACTAATGAAAAGGTACCCTCAGGTCTAACCTTTTAAATCATCTCTCGGATGTACGGTACATGATCGTCGGAGGGGGGGTGCTCCGCAACTCTCCTGGTTCACTGGTTCACTGTTTTCGTTCGTTATCTTTTGCTATTTATTTCCTTGTGGTTTCGCTGCATTTTCCTCTTTATCTTTTGCTTATTGTTTCCTTGGTGTGTTCCTCTTGTAATTTTTATGTGTGTTGTGTATGAGTTAGGGACTAGGGGACTAGGGGACCAACTAAGGACTAACTAAGGACTAAGAACTCTACCCTAGAGAAGGTTGGTGAAGGGTTCTTTTTATAGGCAAAGGGTTGGGTTTGTCAAGGAAAGGGATTGAATTGGTTTGGTTAAGGGAAGTCAAAGGATTTGATTTGGTTTGGTTAAGGGAAGTCAAAGATTGAGGGGGGACAAATCTTGGCTAGATAGGGAAGGTTGAATATTTGATTGGCTTGGATTAGGAATACAATATTTTAGATTTGGGAATAATCTTATTAGATTGGAATATAATTGGTTGATTGATTTTAACTTGGTATGATTATATTTTGATTTAGTGTGTGATTTGTTTAATTTAGGCATGATTTTAGTTTAAGTTGGTAATTGTTTATTTTATGTTTGGTATATGTTTTATTTAATCATTTAATTAATTTAGTTATTATATTATTTAGTTAATGTTTTAATTAATATTTATTTATTTAAATTGGGATGTGTTTTATGGGCTTTGGGGGGCTAATTGGGCTGGATGAGAGGCTAGCAGCAAAACCAGATTTACCGACACCGTTCGAACGCTTCCTCGAACGCGACACGAACGCCCGCAATCCGTTTGACGTTCGAACGTAAACACGAACGCAGCACGAACGAAAACAGTGAACCTTGTTTATTCTGAATTTCCCCTTCCGATGTCCGTTTCCCGTGACCTCAGTGACTTAAAAGGTAGTTGTCTCCAAATAAGACTCCTCATCGGGTTTATGTGTAAAAATGACTGTGGGAACACAGGAACTGGGCGACGCCGTTCCTAGGCTCGCGGCCTAGTTGGGAAGGATTACATAACATGGAGTCGCCACCCGGTGTGAACCGGGACAAAGATTTAAGGCCGCACTCACCCCTCGCAAGGGAAGACCTCAAACCGTTGGGTTCGGAATGGTCCCTTACTTATGTCACTTGTAATGAAAGGATTCATGTAATAATTTAACTAAGCTTAAGTAACACTTATTTCCAATAGTATCATGCTTCTAAATTCATATGCATACATCAACAAGTTCATCACAACATGCAACATCACATGGCAATCTCATGAACATATTTCAATCCTATGATATGGGAAACTAAGAACAACATAATCATGCTTGAGTACTATCTCATGAACCTATTAACCAAATAACATGCTAACAGCCTAATCATGCTTGAATACAAATAATACAGTTGGCTATATAACACAAGAAAGATCAACCAAGAGGCAATTATGCATGAATATGATAAGACAGACTCAGTTCAGTGTGTGCGCGTCGTGTAGCGTTCGTAAACGCGTTCGAACAGAAATGAGACAGAATGCTCGCGTTCGAGTAGCGTTCGTAAACGCGTTCGAACGGAAATGGAACAGAATGTTCACGTTCGTATGGCGTTTGTTAACGCGTTCGAACAGAAATGAAACAGAATGCTCACGTTCGTATGGCGTTTGTTAACGCGTTCGAACGGAAATGAGACCTGATGCACGATAAGGCGAAATGTATGCGCGTTCGAATTGCGTTCGTGAACGCGTTCGAACGGACACGGACCTGATGCATGAAATGGGCAAAAATGCATAAACATCAAAATAAAAGGGGGGGGCGCGGCGAAGTACTGCCGTAAAGGTGGCCTTATGGGGGCTCTTGATCTCTCAAAGAGAGGACCTTTAGACCAACATACTAAGCCCATGCGCGTCACATCACATCATGCATACAAACACAAAGACAATCATACTATCCTAAGTATGTCCGATTGAACGTGTCTTGCATCCAACCGAACACACATCAACCGGCGCGGCAAAGCATCGTGGTAAAGGGCTTTAACCCCTCCCCATAGGGGATCTCACATCGCACTTACTAAGCCCATGCGCTCGATTGAGTCATGCATAAATAAGCAACATGCAGAATTTAAATGACAAAAATAAATACATAAAGGCAACACAAAACAAGAGGATGTGCCGTTTACTCAAGTGGTACGTGGAGTTGTGTCCCATGTACAGACCGCACTACCGTCCATTCGGATTCGGCTACGAAATTTACGTCTGGGTTTCCATCCTATATACCACAAGAGACGACACTCTTCCATTTCATTCAAGCCACAACATGCTTCCATAAACGACTCTCATGCGAATAGAATGCAATAATAATAATAATAAAACGAATGTAAACTAATGAAAAGGTACCCTCAGGTCTAACCTTTTAAATCATCTCTCGGATGTACGGTACACGATCGTCGGAAGGGGGGGTGCTCCGCAACTCTCCTGGTTCACTGGTTCACTGTTCTCGTTCGTTATGTTTTGCTATTATTTCCTTGTGGTTTCGCTGCCTTTTCCTCTTTATCTTTTGCTTATTGTTTCCTTGGGTGTGTTCCTCCTGTAATTTTTATGTGTGTTGTGTATGAGTTAGGGACTAGGGGACTAGGGGACCAACTAAGGACTAACTAAGGACTAAGAACTCTACCCTAGAGAAGGTTGGTGAAGGGTTCTTTTTATAGGCAAAGGGTTGGGTTTGACAAGGAAAGGGATTGGATTTGGTTTGGTTAAGGGAAGTCAAAGATTGAGGGGGGACAAATCTTGGCTAGATAGGGAAGGTTGAATATTTGATTGGCTTGGATTAGGAATACAATATTTTAGATTTGGGAATAATCTTATTAGATTGGGAATATAATTGGTTGATTGATTTTAACTTGGTATGATTATATTTTGATTTAGTGTGTGATTTGTTTAATTTAGGCATGATTTTAGTTTAAGTTGGTAATTGTTTATTTTATGTTTGGTATATGTTTTATTTAATCATTTAATTAATTTAGTTATTATATTATTTAGTTAATGTTTTAATTAATATTTATTTATTTAAATTGGGATGTGTTTTATGGGCTTTGGGGGGCTAATTGGGCTGGATGAGAGGCTAGCAGAAAAACCAGATTTACCGACAACCGTTCGAACGCTTCCTCGAACGCGACACGAACGCCCGCAATCCGTTGACGTTCGAACGTAAACACGAACGCAGCACGAACGAAAACAGTGAACCTTGTTTATTCTGAATTTCCCCTTCCGATGTCCGTTTCCCGTGACCTCAGTGACTTAAAAGGTAGTTGTCTCCAAATAAGACTCCTCATCGGGTTTATGTGTAAAAATGCAGTGCCTACACCTCTACACGGTCGATTCGTTCCCTTTTTTGCGGGAACCCGGCGGATGTTTGACAAGTGTCGACTTAGAAGAAAACCCTAAAGTTGATTTGATAGGCATTTAAACAGACGTGACTGTTGCGCGTCTCAAGAAAAGGCGTTAAAGAAGAGGCGACACAACCTATTGACTCCACACCAAGGCCGACCCCCAAAAAGAGTAAATCAGCACACCATCTCTTTATAGTTCCCGGCATCAGCTCGCAAACTCGTTGTTACCGAGAACTAGGGGACAGATGTTGATGGTGTTTTTAGGCACTATGATATCTAAAACAGCGCGATGAGGACAGAAGGGTAATTCCCTTCTTGGGCGAGATCATTGAATCCAGCCCGACCACTTAGCAATAAAAGAGCAAGCACCTTACGGTTCCAAACCGACCACATCAGACATTGACCGAGCTCCTTATGACCGGAAAACCGACCACTTGGGTTCAGACAGCATGGCACTTACAGGTCGACAGAAATATTCTCAGCATAAAAGATTGTCATGACCGACCTCATAAAGACCGACCAGACGGCGAGTCGTGTTCAAGATGGCGACACCCTTTTCTTGCGGATAAGATAAAACGGATTATCCTACTCTCACAAGGAATTGAAGTCAGAATCCGAAAAGGAATAAGAAAAGAGAATGGAGAATCAGACTAGGAATCCTTACAAGGAAAGAAGACTAAAGTTCAATTAGGATTTCTTATGCAAATAAGAGTCTGATTTCTGTATTACTATAAATAGGAGGGCATAGTATGTGTAAAAGGGATCAAAAAAAGGATCATCATAAAATTAATGATCTGAATCTTCAAGCTCCGACTTGTGGAGGCCCAAGAAAAGTATTCAAGTAATAAAAGTACCATCTTTTTGTGTCCGTGGACGTAGGTCGGATCCAAATCCACCGAACCACGTTAAATCTCCTTGTTGATTGGTGTGTTTATCTGTCTTTTGCTAAATTTGCCTTTGGTCCCCCATAACCAAACAAATTCACCATTGAAGGAGGATTTCTTCAGGAGTGATATTCCCATATACCCTGAGCCCAAAATCCACCGTCAACATGATTAATCTATTTAAATTATAATTATTACATGTTCATAGTATTGGACAATTGTGACATATAGCATCAAAAATATTGTAGCATAATTCGTGCTACAGTATGATAATTCTATTACAAATCATATATATGGAACTATGATCATTCTGCAATTGATCTCATTGTAATAGATTGTCAATTAAGTGGCACAAATTATCATATATGAAACTATATATAATCATCATGGAATCGACGAATTATCATATATGAAACTATATATAATCATCATGGAATCGATCTCATTGTAAGCTTTCATCTTTACAAAAAAAAAAAAAGGAGTATCAATAGATTGTAACCGAGGTTTTTTTTTTCCTCTCTCTTTTGATGTTATAGATACACTCTCTATAATGGTAGTATGTCCTCCAAGTTTTATGTGTTTAGATCCGAAGTGAAGATTGAAATTTTTCGACGCTTCCTTAAATTTTTAATTATATTTAAAAATGATTTCGGATAAGCCTTAACCAAACAGTAAATTTTGGGTCAGTGTGCGATTTTAACTTAAACTACGACCCGAATCGCCGACTCATATTCAAATTAGACATTATTTTATATTTTCTTACTTAACCATAAAATTTAAGATATTTAATGATCATATGATAATAGACAACGTATCACATTTACTTAACCATAAAATTTTCTCTTCAATAATTATGTGAAAACATATAAATTTTTCTTTAAAAAATTTATAATCTAAATCATCGACCCGAACCGCCTAAACCGCTGAACCGCCGACTCGAACCATTGAGGTTTTCCTTATCACATTTACGATTTTGGTTTCTCATTTACCAACTGCCAACGCGCGCGGTTTGAAGCGTTAAATGAAAAAATTGACCCGAATCGCACCACAGACACCTCTACTGAAAATATATTAGAATATCATCCATGAACACAATACCAAATTGATCCAAATAGGGTCTAAACACTGTATTAATATGGTCCATGAAAGCTACTGGTGTGTTAGTCAACCTAAAATGCATGATCAAAAACTCGAAGTGTCCATAACAAGTTCTGAATGTCGTCTTCGGTATATCCTCTTCTCGAATCGTCATCTGATATGTAATATTTGGTAATCCTGATGACTTGTACGTTGTCAAAGATCGATGACTACTACGCTATGGAAGATGTGATACATGATGAAAATCATGTTCAAGCATTTACGTGCTCACAAGTTACTTTTCGGGTAATGGAAAATTCTCCGTAGTTTCAATACGGAATTCATTCCAATGGTAAATCCAAACATCTCATGATATTTAGGCCATAACCTTCTTATATGAACTTTGATTTTTACAAATTTTATATCACCGGAAAGTTGAGATCGAGACCTACAACTGCTATGTTGAATATTTCTCCAAATTCGAATAAGAAATAAGTCGAAAATACAAAATGGAAATCTGGATGAATAGTACCCGAGTGACATTCTGGAAAATTCTCAAAGCTTCTCTAAATATCTAAACTCTTCTATGATTTTACCAATTTTAAATTGTAGGAGTTTAAATCAAGTCCCAAGATCAACAAATCATGCATAAAAACGATTATGAACACAACAAAGGAGGTGCGGAATATACTCACATTGAATTCGGTTTTGATGAAATGAACACAAGTTGCGTTTTTGCTTCCTCCAAGCTCACGGCAACAGCTCTCCAAGGCAGTGGGTTGCTCGGTTTGGACTGGTTTGGTTCCTCCAAGAATCGGCCATGCATGGACTCCATTGAAGCTCAAAGCTTCAAGCTTCAAAAATTAAAACCAAGCTCATGAAGACACTTCCCTATCACCTATGTATCACTCATGGTGTGCTAGCACTAAGCCTCTTCAATTGCTTCTGCTTCTCAAAATTTCGGTGAAACCAGAAAAATCAAAAGAAAATCGGCAGTGAAGCCGTGAAGAAAGAGAAAAGATAGAGGGAAAATGAGGAACCGTATCTTGCATGTAAGAGAGAGAAAAGATTTAATATATATCTTTATTACATTTACCAAGTAAATTAAATAAAATATATATATTACTTTTAATTCAAAAGTCAAAAATAAAAAGCAATAAAGCTTTCCATCATTTCTACTTTTTACTTTAAGTCACATCACATCACTTTAATAAAGTGACATGTTGTCAAGTCACATCACTCAAAGTGACAATTGATTTGACGCATGATGTGACAAACGATTTGACGCTTGATGTGACTCGCGTGCCGCGCTCGAATTCGAAATACGAATGCGCTCGCAATCACTCTCGGGTTCGGGTTCGCTAATTCCAAATTAACGAATTTTCCGTCGCGTCGTAATTAAATGATTACGCCTAGCGAATTCACTATTCACGTCGCTAACGAATTAATTCTAAATTAATTCGTTCGCCCGAATTAAAATCTAATTTTAATTTCGCGTCGAAATCCAATTTCTAATAATATATCAAATATATTATTTTATCGATTAATTCCAAATTAATCGTTCTCTCTCTTTAATTAATATTTTATCCCAGATAAAATATCTCTGCAATAATCCCAGATTAATTTTCTCTCTCATCGAATTAATCCTAGATTAATTCTATCTCTCTCTTCTAATTAATCCCAGATTAATCAAAGTGCGAGTCATACGTCATCGGTGAATCTTCAGGAACCGACCCATGAGATCTCCGGATATGTTGGCAGTAAATACGATCGTCGGACTGTCCGAACACGTAAGTACCTCGTACTACGTTTATATCGATTTACGACAAGGTTGGCTTCTAGCAAAGCGCCATGCCTACCCAATTCTCCAGAAATATTCTTACAGGAATATATAGATCTGTATCAAGCGTAGTATACCGTAGTATTGTGTATATTGGCCCAGTATCGGATAGTCACGTGCTAGGGCTGGGGCTGGATAAGTGTCTGCCCCGCCCGTCCGAAGCACATGTCGGATGTCTGGTAACATAGTCTCTATAATCGGATATACATGACCTGGTCACAATATCCCGATTGGTTGCGCAACACTCAAGAGCACTAGTACCGTATCCTGCGTGACATCAACTCCAATATGACTGAAGTGACACTTCCGTCTTGACATCCACCCAATACTCTACGACTCTCTGATAAACCCATAAGTGTTGTACTCAGAACCTGTTAAAAGTCCCCTACCACCAAAACCAAAGTTTATCGATTATCGTAAGTATTAGCGATGCAAGTCTCAGGTTAAGACTATACACACCTACCTTGATTTCGGCCTCCCATAGACACATAGTCATAATACCAATGGGATTCCGAGGGGTCTATCCAGAGCGAAGCTGTTTCCCGTACCATCGGTGAAACACGACCTCCTATCGCACTTGCATAAGTATCCAATACTTATATATATGAGAACTATGCCGTTGTGCCCTCACAACACGCACAAGTGCAATACTAGCATATTACGCATTATCGATGTCCTGTCTCTATAATACTACGGCTAGGGATATTTAATGATTAATCCTTCGTGGACTGATATTGTCTCATATCATCTCAATCCAGGAACTAATCATATGGACCTCTCTTCATTATATATATCTAGTGATCTAATCACTAATGATGAGAGTGCAATTTCCTTGTCATATAGTTAATTTGCTACAACAACACAATGATCTGTGCAAATAGTGACGCTATGGGTCATTTTGTCCAACAATCTCCCACTTGGCACATAGCCAGTCACTCGAGTGTCTAACACCCGAACTATATACAATTCGCTCAATTGCTGAGGAAAGGTTTTCGTCAGCGGATTTGCTTAATTATCGTCTGACGCGATTTACACGATCATCACATCGCCACGATGTATGATCCGAACGAATCAGATGATATAGAATATATATATGGATCGTCGATGAGACCTTTAATTCTTAGCCTGTGCTGACGCCTAGCTCAGCTGCTAACAGAACTATATCTAATCTAATTAGATTTATTATCGATCCAAATGGCTTCTATTGCTGCCTCAGCTGTAGCAATAATCCGCATTTGTTGTTAATTCGGCAACAATTATCTTGCTCGGAATATTTCCAGCTTACTGTCCCGTCCTTCAAACATTATAGTACCGTAGTATTTACCGGTTTGGAAACTTGCAGCAGTGATCCCAGTCACTTCAAGTTCTCAATCTCCATAGTTTAAGACAACATCTTTAGTTCTCTCAGATACTAACAGATGTTCTTAATCTTCAATCCAGTGACTATCACTTGGATTGACCCGATTGTGACTCCATATGCTCAAAGCGTATGAGACACCAATACAAGTACATTTTAAATGTACAATTTCCCAGAGAGTGTTTACCAACTCTAATCTAGCCCAGTAGATCTTTATTCCTTGAATAAAGGTTGTTACTCCCCAGAATTCTACGGAGAATTTCTTATGAAAGCCAAGCTTTCACCGATTGTTTTATGGGAATTTCATTGTCAAGAAGCGACATATTATCATTATTTTACATGACATTCATGTCAGTGCACTCCCACTAACCTTCTTATATACACAAGAATTATTTTGTTTTGAGTCAAATCATAAACCATTATGATTATTTCAAAACGTCAGTTCCAAGAACCTTATGCTTGCTTCAATCCAAACATGGATCGAATAACCCGCAAACCTTGTTTGTCGGTTATACAAAATCGTCAGGATTGAAAGCATCCTCCAAAATGTTTCCTTTTCAGGAAAGCGATTTTGATCTGCAACTGACACATTTCAAAAATGAAATATGCAGTTATCAACAAGCATCTTCAAAATGGATTTACCATGGCAACAGGTAAAAGGTTGAACCGTTATTAACACAATGTTGATAACGATACCTTTCCGTCAAAAGCCTAGCTTTGTACGTTGGTATGTTGCCATCCATGTATGTCTTCCTTGAAGACGTTTAATGTACCATAGGCACAATGCCTTGTGGTACAACAACTAGTATCCAAAATAGTTGTTAAACATGGAATCCATTCCGGACTCATGGCACTTTGCCATAATAGGGAGTCGATACCTCGTATCACTTCCTCAAAATGTAGTCGGTGGATGTACCTTCATAAGATTGACATCTTTATGAGGTTTAGATCAGAAACCCATACCCTAGGTCGTTTTCTGACTCTATCCGATCTACGAGTGTCTTGTGTATTTGAAGATTAATGGTATAGATTCATCATAGATGAACTATTTGTGTTCCATTATGGACTTCGTGCCTAGAACAGTATTACTACTCCGATTTTCATCGAGTATCACTATCCTCCCACTGACCACTGCATATCGGTATTTCACTCAGGAAAAAACGCATGGTGAGCAACAATCACATTGTTCTCATGTGAGATTTATAAGTACTATACTTATGGTTTCCCTTAGGATAACCTATATTGGCACTTATCCAATTTGGGTCCTTAGTTTGGTATCATCCAAACGTTATGCCTAGCATACCCAAATTGTCAGGAATGAGAAACATCGTTTCTTTCCTGTTCATATCCTATACGATATCTGTCAAACAGATTTATATGGACCCTTATTCTAAATAAGTTTTGCTCTGATAATACATATCCTTTAGAAGGAAATAGTAGCTTAGAGCGACTCATGATTAGTCTTATCATGTCTAACATGATTCGGTTAATACGTTTGGACACACCGTCACTTTGACGTGTTCCGGGAGGAGTCCTCATTTGAAAGAATACTATACTCTTTCAAGTATATACGAAACTTACTGCTTAAGTATTTTCCATTACGGTCTTACTGTGGCGGAATAATACTATAGCCGATCTGTTTATTTACTTCGTGTCGAAACTTAAAGTTTCTGATTTGTGTTTTTCAAAAGAAACACATAACCATAATGTGATGCCACATCCGTTAAGGTCACGAAATATTCATGTTCACATCTAGCCTAGCTAGATATGGGCCCACTAATTTCATCATGAATAGGGCTAACAGATCGGTGGCACTTACACTATTACCAAGTAAATAGTATTTTAGGTACTTTACCTAATAAACTAGATTCGCAGATCTTATTTGAATAGTCAAATCAGTCCTAGTATCCACTCTTCAAAAGTGTGGATATACGAGTCTAATTAAATTGTGTCCTAGACAACAATGCCACAAATAAGTCTCTATTGATCAAATCAATTTGAGCTATTTATTTGTCAATTTATATGTTTGAGATTTTATTTATATTCAAAATATAAATTCTGTTATTTACATCTAATGTATTTATCTCAGTATCATCTTTATATAATAAACACTTAATGTTCTATAATATAAAGGTTTTTATCCATAACGGATTAAACATTGATAAAGAGATAATGTCTCTAGTCAAACTAGTTACATTATAACAGTTCCTAATTCAAGTACATACCCGAAGGGTAGTTCCTAAACTTAGGTATCTATGGTCAAAACAGCGACTTTCATCTCGTTTCTGATTCGCAGAGGAATCTCAGCTTGAAGTCAGTATCCTGCTCAAAGCAGATTCTGAACATCAATACATATATATTATGTACCACACTAAGTATTTAAGATCTAATTTCAATACTAGCTGTGAACATAACTAAGACAAACATTTTTAAAGTTAGAGCCTCGCCCTTTCTTTAATTCCTTCGTGTCTTCCATATCCAAATGGTAGTCACTTTGGGATATGTGAATTATCCTTTTCAATATTTCACAAACCTTTGGCCAAGCCTTGGGTTTCAGAATATCGAAACGATGTGCACCTCGTGCTACATGCCCAATTGCAAACTTTGACTTTATCTTCTCTAGAATAGTCAATTAATTCTTCAAGAATTATAAATTGCAATTTTAATACTTCTTAAATCTAAAATTAGATTTATGACAAGTATATTAAATTAAGCATTAAAGTCATCATCACATAAATCTTCCAAAGATTTTATGCTCTACTTATTTTGCTTAATTTTGGGCGTAAGGTATAATAAGTTATTTTATCAAATAAAGTAACCTATTATTTATTCCCAATTTGAAAATTAAATCATTTAAAATATTTTAATCCCAGATTATATTTTAAATATCCAACTTTTCAATTTTATCTTGATTACAATAGTCCAACTATTTAATCAACGATTAGTGGTACTATATATATATAATGATTATAATAGTCCAACTATATAATCAAATATAATCCAAATTAATTAACCTCAATTACATTGATTACTATAATCCAATTATAAAATCAACTGTAAACTGAAATTAATTAATTCAAATATATTGATTAATATAATCCAATTATATATAATCAAGTATAATACAGTCCAACTGTTTATTAAAACAACAATTCAAATATTAGTCTAACTAACATTTAATATAACGACGAAATAATTTAAATGAGCTTGTTTAGCGAGTAATTGAACGATTGTTGCAAATTCAATACTTACCTCCCACTATTTTTCGTCGAGTCTCTAACCCTCTGTGGAGTACTCGGGAAACCGTGTTTCCTAGTGGGCTAGGATCCCGTTAAAGTATCATACCATCCTGACTTTGGTCAAACAAAAAATTGTATGATAATCAACAGGTAGATGTCGAAGATCAATTGGATCCCATCCAACTCTTAGATCCAGTAGGTGGACATCCAAGTCCGAAACATATATCTAATATATGCCTATATATCGATATATACCCACCCCGTTTTCCTCTGAATCAACTAGGCCTTGGCTTTGGCACAATAACAAACCTAGTGATCCCAGTCAAGGCGTGGACCCATTGACAGGGAAGCTTCGTAATCAAATGTCTATGGACAAGAAGTGGTCTTGACTTTGGCCAAACAAACCAACTTGGACACGACACCGATATAAACAAAGCCTCTCGTGATTAAAGCACATCTTTGACTGACAAGGGTTTGACTTTGGCCAAAAACAACCCCTGACAATCTCCGATCTTGAGCAAGAATCACTCAATGGAAGGAAATGACGCATGATATATATTGAGGGATTTTCGCGTGCAAATTGGCTATCAATTTAATTATCTTTGTTAAGGTCTCATCATCATACACCCTTAAACATGCATTCTAAATACATAATAAAGCGTATATGAAAATAAATAATAATGATATGCGGATGGATACTTTACACATTGATCCTAGATCAAATCTCTCCCTTTCTCACTCAAGCTAGCACTAGTATTACTTCTACCCGTTACACTACACTTCTAAAGAAACCTCATATACATAGAGGGGAATAGGTGAGAAGAGAATACAATAGAATAGAGGTGATAAGGCTGGACACGCAGGTCCAATTTAATAAATCAAATTTATTACAATTTCCAAAATCGCCCCACCCGACTAATATCCATCCGATATACATTATTCAAACATCACAACCATGTATTCATACAAGCATGTTATCAATCAATCAATCAAATTAATTAATCTTGATTATAAGTGATCATCCAATGTTCAAACAAATATTTGATTTTGTTCGAGTCAAACTCGTATTGCGAACACGTACTCAAAGTACGATTTTTACGAATTAAATTAAATTACATAATTAAATCCAATTTAATACGCATTTAATTCTAATTCATTATTTAATTCTAAATTAAATATTACACTTTTATTAACGAACCTTTACGACTTAATTCCAAATTTAATCGCAACGGGTCTCAAAGCCCGATTAACATCTATGTTTATTTAATTAAAGTCCAATGGGCTTTTAATTAATTTCTATAAGGCGTGGACTTTTGGTCAACTCGGGTCAAACCGAACAACCAAAATCCAATCCGGGAGTTACCCCATAAGCCTTTAAATTAATTTTGGCCCATTAGGCCCAATTAAATAATTAAGGTCCATTAAGTCATAATTGGACCTTTTGGATTCGGTTTGGGCCTAATTGGATCCAACCAATTTTGCCTAAACCCAACTTTGTTACAACAAAGCCCAAAAGCCCAATTACAACCTAACAAGCCCAATTTCCAAAATCAAGCCCTAATTAATTAACTTATAAAATTCCAAATTTCACAATTAATTAATCTAAGTGTAATACACAATCAATTACCCAATTAACATTTCTAAAACATCAATTAGCCTAATTAATCATGCACTTAACATTAAATAGTGTCCAACACAATTCATGTAAAATCAAACCCAATTTACCGCTTTCAATTCAATTATATAATCGATTGTTTCAATCAATTGCAATCGGGTATTTCAATTAATTCGGTCGGTTTTAATCATTGAATCACACAACTCATATTTCCCAAATCAGTTAATAATCATCCAATGAATCAAACAACAAAAATCACCATGAATTTCATGCCTTTGATTTTCGGCCAACCCACTAATTTTGGGCAAAATGTTCCAAATCAAAATTCAATCCAATTAAACTTCAATACAACATTACCCAATTGTTTTAAGTCACCAAATGATCAAAAAACAAAATAATGCCAAGCCAATTTAGGGTTCATATTTTCGGTCCAAGCTTCAATTTTGGGGAAAATTGGATCCAACCAAATTTCTTGAAATTGATCATGCACAATCTCAATTAAACATCATCCAAGCATGCTTAAACAATCAATTTAACCAAAACAAGTCAAAATCGATTTTGCCCAATTTAAAGTTTGGCCAACATTAAGCAAATTGGGGAAAATCAATCCAATTAATTTTTTATCAAAATGATTACATATAACTCAAATTAAATCATATACAAGCATTCTTAAACAAATAATTTGTTAAAATCATGCTTAAATCAAAAAGCCCCAAATTTGCTCAAGAACCCTAATTCGTTTTTATGCAACCAATAGCTTCTGATACCATTGTAGGAGTTTTAAATCAAGTCCCAAGATCACAAATCATGCATAAAAACGAGTATGAACACAACAAAGGAGGTGCGGAATATACTCACATTGAATTCAGTTTGATGAAATGAACACAAGTTGCGTTTTTGCTTCCTCCAAGCTCACGGCAACAGCTCTCCAAGGCAGTGGGTTGCTCGGTTTGGACTGGTTTGGTTCCTCCAAGAATCGGCCATGCATGGACTCCATTGAAGCTCAAAGCTTCAAGCTTCAAAAATTAAAACCAAGCTCATGAAGACACTTCCCTATCACCTATGTATCACTCATGGTGTGCTAGCACTAAGCCTTCTTCAATTTGCTTCTCAAAAATTTCGGTGAAACCAGAAAAATCAAGAAGAAAATCGGCAGTGAAGCCGTGAAGAAGATGAGAGGAAAAGATAGGGAAAATGAGGAAACCGTATCTTGCATGTAAGAGAGAGAAAAGATTTAATATATATCTTTATTACATTTACCAAGTAAATTAAATAAAATATATATATTACTTTTAATTCAAAAGTCAAAAATAAAAAGCAATAAAGCTTTCCATCATTTCTACTTTTTACTTTAAGTCACATCACATCACTTTAATAAAGTGACATGTTGTCAAGTCACATCACTCAAAGTGACAATTGATTTGACGCATGATGTGACAAACGATTTGACGCTTGATGTGACTCGCGTGCCGCGCTCGAATTCGAAATACGAATGCGCTCGCAATCACTCTCGGGTTCGGGTCGCTAATTCCAAATTAACGAATTTTCCGTCGCGTCGTAATTAAATGATTACGCCTAGCGAATTCACTATTCACGTCGCTAACGAATTAATTCTAAATTAATTCGTTCGCCCGAATTAAAATCTAATTTTAATTTCGCGTCGAATCCAATTTCTAATAATATATCAAATATATTATTTTATCGATTAATTCCAAATTATACATGACCTGGTCACAATATCCCGATTGGTTGCGCAACACTCAAGAGCACTAGTACCGTATCCTGCGTGACATCAACTCCAATATGACTGAAGTGACACTTCCGTCTTGACATCACACCCAATACTCTACGACTCTCTGATAAACCCATAAGTGGTGTACTCAGAACCTGTTAAAAGTCCCCTACCACCAAAACCAAAGTTATCGATTATCGTAAGTATTAGCGATGCAAGTCTCAGGTTAAGACTATACACACCTACCTTGATTTCGGCCTCCCATAGACAAATAGTCATAATACCAATGGGATTCCGAGGGGTCTATCCAGAGCGAAGCTGTTTCCCGTACCATCGGTGAAACACGACCTCCTATCGCACTTGCATAAGTATCCAATACTTATATATATGAGAACTATGCCGTTGTGCCCTCACAACACGCACAAGTGCAATACTAGCATATTACGCATTATCGATGTCTGTCTCTAAATACTACGGCTAGGGATATTTAATGATTAATCCTTCGTGAACTGATATTGCTCTCATATCATCTCAATCCAGGAACTAATCATATGGACCTCTCTTCATTTATATATCTATGGTGATCTAATCACTAATGATGAGAGTGCAATTTCCTTGTCATATAGTTAATTTGCTACAACAACACAATGATCTGTGCAAATAGTGACGCTATGGGTCATTTTGTCCAACATAAATAGCCCTTAGTATAAAAAGGGGATACTATTCAAACATCTTCAAAAAAATTCAAAAGAGAAAGAAGAAAACGTGGAAGGAGAAGAAGGCAAAGAAAAGAAGAAGAAGAATAAATAAGAAGGGAAGAAAAAAAGAGACTAGCTTAAATCCTTCCATAACAAGCTAGGAGGTAGGAAAGCAACCATGAGAGACATATAGGATGATGAAAATCCTAAGGTCATTTGTTCCAAATCTTGGATTGAGAAGTTTTGTTGATATGATGTTATATGATTAGACATTGTATCTAGTGACATATGAGTATGGAAATTGATTGTGTTAAGTAAGAACCAAATACTTAGAAACCCTAACTATTTAGCTAATTGAGACTATGAGATTAAATAGTTAAGTTGGATTGAGGAGTGTTAGTTTAGCAAGTATTTACATTGAAGTTTAAAGAATTGATGAGTAGAAATTATAGTGTGGAAGTGAGGGAAGAGTGTTAAGCAAATTAGGCATGGAAGGTTGAAGTTAAGACCAGAAATTGACCTAGCGTCACGATGCCGAACGAGCAGTATCATGACACATATTGGGAATCCAGATGTGTTTCTAGAATTGTGTGTGTCGTGATGCTCAAGTCCCTACGTCGTGATGCAAAAGCAGAGATGCTCCCGACCTGGGTGTCCGATTGAATTGTGATGAGCTTGAAAACCATCAAATTCAAACATTTTTTTTTTTATTTTGTGATTGGGATTCACTAACCAAATATTTCGAAGCATTGAAAAATTTCAGATCATGACTCTCAAGGGCAAAAAAAAAATGATATTTTTTAAAAAAACCAAAATTAATTTTAAGACCTATAAGAGTTAGTAAACGTAGTTCTTATTATATATTTATTTATAATATATTGCAACATTTGAGCAGATATATCCGTAGGGGTGGTAATTTGGGTTAAGATTCATTTATACATTCGATTTGATTCGTTTTAAAGCGAATATGGGTTTGAAAAATGAATTCGTTTAATTAATAGGTCAATTCGATTCGTTTATTAAACGAAACGAATAAGAATTTAAGCTCAATGATTCGTTTATTCGTTATGATTCGTTTTATTATTTTCTTTTACTAATTATTGTTAGTTTTCAATTAAAATTCGAGAAATTATGACTAATTACAATAGAAAAAAATAATATTATCAATTATGAAATGGAATATGGATTAGTCTTTGTCCATAGTGATGATTTTTAGGTAGTAAAAATGGGTTTTCTAACATGAAAAGGGTGGTCTCGTTGTTAATCCCATTTATTTTACTATTTGACAAGTTGTGATTGGTTGTGGCAAGCGATCGTGATTTTATTTAACATATAAGCGCACGTATATCATAAATTGTATGATGCTAAATATGTAACATTTAGCCTCATATTTTCATTTAGCGACGTTAATTGTTGAAATTAAAAATAAAAATAAAAAATTATATTTTCTTTCCACACTTTTGGCATCGTTATATAGTGACGCTAAATAATATACGGTTGATTTTTAGCGTCAATATTATTTGGTGACGCTAAATGGTATATATTTATTTTTAATTTTTTTTAAAAAAATATTAGTTATTATAAAATTTATTAATCATTATTAAATGTCTTATCGATTTCATCTTCCAACGTAAACTCATCTTTGACTATATTTTCTTCTCGATTGTCATCTTTGTAACACCCTACCGTAAGTCATAAGATTGAATAATAATTTGAATAAATGATTGAATTTTTTTTAGTACATTAACAGTCCAATAGAAATAGGTTAGGGTACGAAATATTTAGGATTAAAATGAAATAATTACAAAGGTTAGAAGATTAAATCGGTTTAGGAATAACATCGGGTATACTAACAGATATTATAAACATTTAGGAAATAACCGTTTAATTAAATAGAATATCAAGGATTAAACAACAAATAATTATATATTTAGTAGTATAAAAATATAATAGCACATGGTAATACTAAACCCTAAAACAAAAGAATAGTTATTAAGCCGTAAGAAAATAAATACAGAAGCAAACTCTCTCTCTCTCTCTCTCCGCGAGTACAACTTTCAATAGACAACACAAAGTAAGTTACTTTTCTTTTAATTTCAGTCTCTCTCTTAAGACTGATGGTAAAAGGTACGAACGAACGCCCACGTGAAGAGGAACATGCAGTAACAGTCATAATTCTTTAACGCATTTAACTTCCAAATTTTTCTTACTCTTAAAAACGATTATTGGTTACATGTTATTAGAAAATTTCTAGAATTGCTATCTAGAAATTTTTGTCTGGTTTTGTATATCCTGAATGAACCGCCATTGATGGGGAATGACATTTGAATTTAATTTTGCATTTTTGGTCACAAGTGTGTTTTGAGCACAGAACAAGCAACATCAAAATTTTCAACGTCTACTTATGTAATCATAATAATACATTTGGGCATAATGTTATGTACATACCCCCTTGACTTAGTGATAACGAGCTTATAATTTGATTATCAGATCCTAATTTTGAGTTTATATGGTATATTTCTTGTAAGAGTGTGAGACAGTCGAGCATTTTACTTACTCCGTTTAAATCTGGATCAAATGATTTGACCGCGGAATTTCTAACGTTTCATATTATGTACATTTCTGAAGCATTATAAGCTGTTAAGTTTAGTAAAACAGGAGATGGATAATTACAAGAGCAAATACATTTAACAGCAATGATAGGACACGCCAATGTTCAAGGAATTATTATAAATCATCTTCATGAGAATATTATCATAATTTAACATTTTTTTATTTTAAATACATAATTTCAAAAAAAGCAAGGAGCCATTTGACGAATATGGATAATTTATGTCCTTATTTGTCAAAATGCAAGAAATTTAGGCTTATCAGTAATAACTGAAAAGAGCTGAGGCAGTGGGTTGGGTTATTAAACATAGGCTTGGGCCGAACCACACTTAGATCCGAATACACTAACCTTATGACCAAACAACACGAAAAGCTAACTTATAACCCTAACTCTCATGGCTATTTAAATGCTCATTTCACAAATTTGCTGGATCTATTCGTCTTTTTAGGGTTCTGGAAGTGGCTAGCGAGCTCTGTAGTCTCCAACAATGGTACTCCTTCCATCTCTTTCGTCAATTTCGATTCGTTTTTGTTATTGTTAGTGTATTTGGTGGAAAATTGTTATGTTTTAGAGGATTTGACCCAAATTAGTAAATGAATTGCGCTGCTGTTATTAGCTTAGGCAAATCAACTCTCACTCAAAATGAATAATTGGGTTTGATCCATGGTCTTGAAAGTTGTTAAGGATTTATGAAAGTTTGTATTTTTTTTCCTTTTGTTCAGATAAGTTCGTTTGTGATACTTTGATGTGAACTTTTAATTGAAATTGATACACAAAAATGTAGTGTTGCTTCATTGTGTGATTTTTTAAAATAGTTTGTGTTATGTATTTTTCCATTGTGTTGAAATTCTCTTGTATGAGTAAGAAACATCTTGATTAGCTGTTTTCTTTTGGGCATTAATTTGTTTTGTTGCCAATGTAATCTCAGATAAGCCTATATGCATAAATTGAATTCTGGTGCAACACTGACTGGCAGCACAATTAATAGAGATTTATTTACGGGTTTTGATTATTTGTCATGTGTTTCAATTTAACTGTTTTTCGTCTTTTCTTTATGAGGTTTGATTTTGACTGTATTTTGATTGTGTGGTTCATTTGTGTATTGTAGGTGAACGTCCCCAAGACTAAGAAGACATACTGCAAGAGCAAGGAGTGCAGAAAGCACACCTTGCACAAGGTTACACAGTACAAGAAGGGTAAGGACAGCCTTGCTGCTCAAGGGAAGAGACGTTATGACCGCAAGCAGTCAGGTTATGGTGGTCAAACCAAGCCCGTCTTCCACAAGAAGGTATAAATTTTATGCAGTTTCCTAAAATTCAGCGCTGTTTTGTGTAATTCTGGACTTTATCTCAAAATGTTTGCTGGTTTTGTTTAACAGGCTAAGACCACCAAGAAGATTGTGCTGAGGCTGCAATGCCAGGGTTGCAAGCATGTGTCTCAACATCCCATCAAGGTTTGTACTCGAAATATTTTGCTTATGTTGTTTTTCTCGAACCTTCTGTTTTCTACTTATCGCAACACATTTGGTTGTGCTGAATTTGCAGAGATGCAAGCACTTTGAGATTGGCGGAGACAAGAAGGGAAAGGGAACATCTCTTTTCTAAATGCTTTCATTTTTGTTTATCCAGTACAAGAAATATTTTATTGTGTTAGTTGTGATTCTGTCAATTTGAAACATCAAGAGGGTGGTTTGTCGAATTTTCAGTATTATTTATGATATCAGTTAACTTTAGATTTGAAAAGTTTTCTGCACTTTTTGCAATATGATTTTCTTGCTGTTTCTGATTGTGGTTGTATGAAATGTAAACTGGAAACTCACAGTTACAGGTAGGGGTGATCACGATTTCGGGTCAAACCGCGAACCGCACCAAACAAAACCGAACCATGCGGTTTGAAAAAATATTAGAAATGATTTCAAACCGCACCGATCCAAATCGCAAATTTCGGATCGGTGCACGGTGATCCAAGTCAAACCGCGAACCTCCCAAACCGCAAATTTTGACTTGAATCACGACCCGAACCGCCTAAACCGCCGACCCGCATTCAAATTAGATATTATTTTATATTTTTCTTCTTCTTTATCCATGAAATTTAAAATATTTAATGAGCTTATGATAATATGCAATGTATAAATAAAATTATGTATTTTTTCTCTTCAATTATAATGTACAAACTACAAAATTTTCTTTAAAAAATTTATAATCAAACCGCCGACTCGAACTGCCCAAACCGCTAAACCGTAAACTTAATCTGTCGCGGTTTTCCTTATCAAATTTGCGGTTTCGGTTTCTAATTTCTCAAACCGCCAACCCGCGCGGTTTGAAGTAAAAAACGAAAAAGCCGACCCGAATCGCACTGCGAACACCCTTAGTTACAGGATTCCTAATTCAGCTCAGCTGGCCCATCATGATTGCAATTGCTTCATTAAATTATTATATACTTTATAGATCTGCTTTAAACGTCTATTTCAAAAACAATCTACTAGGAAGTTGGCCTTTGCTAGCACAAAGTTGAATGGGGCTACCAGTTCCTCAGACAGGTCCAATGTTTGGCAGCATGTGTGGAGTATTGAAGTACCATCTAAGTAAAGATTTTTATATTGAGATGCTTATTAGGTCTTCTCCCCACAGCTGACAGACTATTCTCCAAGAAGATATCCCCTTAAGTTGTTTGCCAGAGATGTTCCAGAGATCGGGAATCAATTACACATGCAATTTTTCAATGTAAACTCGCTTGGGGGTTTTTGGAAGAAATCTGCATTCAGAGAGTTAGTTTCAAGCTTCGAGAAGTCCTCTGGATGTTCTGTACATCAAATCATCAGCTGCTGCCTTTCATCACTGTCCATAACAGAGGTGTGTTGTTGTTTTTTTTTTTTTTTTGGCTGTTATGTGGAGCTTGTGGGAGGCTAGAAATAAGACTCTTTTTGATAAGGCAGAAACTGATGTTAATCTGATCTTGGGAAGTGTCAAGGGCGGAACGCATGTGAATCTGTTAAATTTTCTAGTAGCCAGTACTTTTTTCCAAGTAGGGTTGAATCTGAAAGTAGTCGTATTTGTTGGTCTCCCCCACCTCCGAACTGGTTTAAGGTGAATGTGGAAGTGAGTATCAATCAAGAGACGGAGGTCACGCATATTGCGGCTGTTTTCACTTTTCAAGAACAGTTCTGGGGAAAGTATAGGCACAGCTACGAATCAGATTCAGTATACTGAGGATGTTGAGTGGGCTGAAGCTCAAGCGATCAAGATGGGAATCGCCCATGCAATTCAGGTAGGCTTTTACCTATTATTGTGGTGACGGATGCTAAAATTGTAGTTGATTTAATTAAAGGGAACATCTCTTAGCATGAAGGAAATTGGGTGGATAACTCAAGAGATCCAAGAGATCATTAGAGGTGATAATTGTTTTCGAATTCAGTTCATTTCTAGTAAGTGTAATATATAGGTTCATTCTCTAGCTAGAATTGCTTGTAATTTCTCTGTGGCTGGACATCGTACATTATCCATATTGAAATATTACAAGAACTTTTTACAGTTGATCAAGATAATAATTAATTTCGACTAATAATAAATCAACCAAAACAAAAAGGAAAAGACTGTTCTGTACATGAACACTCATCTGAAAACCTTAGCAATTTAGAATCAAATCAGCACGGCACAATGGACACGAACGTCTCTTCTTCAGCCAACGAACGATACACTGATCATGAAAAACATGAGCACAAGACGTGCGAGAAGCCAACTGCCCAGTAACAACAAGCTTGTCCAAACAAATTGCACAATCTTTTCCATCTTCAATTCTCACAAGAACATCATCATCAACAACAACGCGACGAATCTGAAACTGCTGATACCTAACTACCTTCAAATCGATAACAATCGGTACAAATCTACGAAACCTATTGTTCTTACTCAACCACTCCACATACCTTAGAACACATTGAGCCAACGATGTTAACGTATGAAGTGTCACTGATTTCGGAAACTTCAGCATTCTTGAAGTGTCATGCCGGAGAAGAAGCAACCCTTTGACACATAAGAATATTCCGTTGGCATTGACTGATAATCCTTGATCGGAAAGAATGTCAGACAAGAAATGGAACATGTGATTGTGGGTTACAAAGAGGGCCTTTTGCTTGTACAAGAATGTATCTGTTTTGTTGTTGGTAGTAGCAAGTAGGCGTTGGTTGTTTTGGTCGTATTGTTGGATAACTTGATGGACACGCAATTGGATTATGAAACCAGGCTGCATGGTTTTTAAATCCCAGATCAGGTTTCTCACTTTTTCCAGAATGGAGTCATCTTGTTGAAGTTTCAATACATAATCGGACATTTTTGAAGAACGAGAGTGGAAAAAAAGAAACTGAAAAAGAAAATAATACAAAAATGGAACTGGAAGGAGCAAGTAGTGTTGTTTAATGTTGCATGGAGATTAATTTATAAAGGAATTTGTTTGTGGGTGTCCTGATCCCAAAAGGAAATAGAAAGGGAATAGGAAATCAAAGTCTGTTTCCTAATTCGACATACAAAAATAGGAAAATTAAAAAAAGGTATTATTACCCCAACACTTTTTTTTTAAGAATCATTCGCAATCCCGCCGTCAAATCACTTATTTCGAGTTTAAGCGGAACATGTAAAACTCTCGACTATTTCAGGCTCTTACAAAAAACGCACTCTCTGGATTCAAACCCAATACCTAAAGGTCAGGTCTTGAACCCTACACCACCCAACCACGCTGGGTTAAAATAAATAAATAAATAAATAAAAATTGGTGCTTTTACATATTTACCCTTATAATAAAACAATTAATATTTTTACATTATTATTAAGTAAGTAATTAAAACCTAATATTTTCATAGAAATATTTTATTTAATTATCCTAACAAACAAATTTTAATTGTAATTTTGTTTAAGTACTTTCATATTTAATTTTTGTGTACGGGCCAAATTTGGACCCAAGGGTAAAATTGACTTTTCGCTTCAGGCCCTACACCAGTGGTAGCCCAATCCCTCCAGATAGTACCCAGAATAAATTTGGGCCAAAGACCAGACTACATCCTCCGGCCCACGTACAAAGAGAGCCAGACCCAGCAAGCCTTTGACTGATCAGTTACTTCAATCTGAAACGTCCAGACTCATCAATATCTTACATAATTCGACAGTTCCCAAGATCCAAGGGAGGAGTAATTAAAGGTGATAAAGACACACATAATTAGAACAGGTATATAGAGAAACATGACTCCAAGAGGAAGGGGATCCGACTTCTGGCTCTCCTACCCATTGCTTTGGGACATTGTCAAGCTCGCCACTCCTACCACTTACCGCCCTCACGACATTCAACGGAATTCAAGGTAGCATCTAACCTTGACCTTCCATCTATTACTACATATGTTCATTACTGACTTGGGCGTCGGAGTGCCCCCGGCACCCACCACACCGGTGGGCAGTACTCCCGCTCACTCTACACCTTTGTTTTGCAGGATCGCTAGTGCCCCCAACTACAAATTCTCGATTGTGGACCTCGGGCGAAAACCAGCGTCTACAATTTGGCGCCCACCGTGGGGCCCTAGCGATTCTTAGCAAGCATAGACATCTCTATCTACGACTCTTTCACACATAAAGATCCATGGGTTGATCGTCATCAACCTCTTACTACATGTGAAATGATGGTCATCTTCCTTAGAATGCATGGATTGCCTTCAGCTCCATGATGCATGATTAGGTTGTCTTTTATGGATTTCTATTAGAAACAAGTAATTGGCATGAAGATGGTGTCCCAGTCGACGTACCCGAATAAAGACTTGGCGTGGACATCGTGGTTATCATCACCAGGTATGTCTTGCACCTTTTAATAATGTCCCAGTCGACGTTAGAGAGGCATGTGACTTATAATAGGTGTTATAGTATGGGACTTGTTATGGATGTCCCAGTCGATACTGCACTATATAGCTTGAAAATGATTATGGCTGTCCCAGTCGACATCAATAAGTGGCATGTGACTTATGATAGATGTCATAGTTGGTACCACCATTTATAGTATGAGACTTGCTATGTTGTCCCAGTCGACACTACAATTTACAACCTGAAAATTGATAAGGGAATCACAGTCGACATTTGCAATGAGGCATAGGACTTGTTAGGGATGTCTCACTCGACATCAGTGTATTAGAAGATGATCCAATTGTCATTATTATATATAAGGCCTGTCATTTGCTTGAAATTCCATTCGACACTTTACATGTGAGGCTTATCACTTGTTCGAGATCTCATTTGACATGAGATGGAAGAAGTCCTAACTAGATGGTTGAGGTTCCATCCCACACGACAAGGAAAAGCTGCTACCTAGAGGAAGAAACACCATTCGACACTACAATAAAATAGTTTGGTTTAAATGAAGATACAATGAGCTGGCATTCCACTCGGCACTACGAGGATTTAGTCTCAGCTTAAGGAAGATCCTTCAAAAGAACACACGTCATGAGGTCAAACAACCAGTAGACTAAACTCTAGTCAACCATAAAACTCCCACGTAAGCTCATTCCCCAGACATATTGGTGGACCAGCAAGAGTAATTCAATTCACCACAAGGAAATATTTTCTTATCCTTCATACGACAAGCTGATTTCATCAAGAACAGAACATTTCCCTTCAGTGGGACCATGTCCCCTGTCGATTCGCCTCATACGATGAAACAACAATGCAAATCGGTCAAAGAAAGCCTCAAAACCGAGACAAAGCTTCAAAACTGAGACAGCCTAGCCCATCCGCAAGCCCAAGTCAATCATTGGAACCGGCCCAGCGGTGCCGGCCCGTGATCCCTTCGACCATCCACCATGACGTCGGTTCTTACAATTTAGCCCAATACCCACGTGAAAGCTTACTTAAAGCACAAAGCACCAGCCTTGGGCCCGAGACGCAAGACTACATCACAGGAACCAAGAAGCAGCCTAAAACCGAGAAGTGTGGATTCCACGCACATAACATGTCATCATCTGCAGGCATGGATCATGAGAAAATGCCCAAGCCC
This sequence comes from Zanthoxylum bungeanum, assembly GCA_019454045.1. Taxonomy (NCBI): domain Eukaryota; kingdom Viridiplantae; phylum Streptophyta; class Magnoliopsida; order Sapindales; family Rutaceae; genus Zanthoxylum; species Zanthoxylum bungeanum. Next base: position 37,983 of record SKCR01046101.1, on the reverse strand, counting down.
ATACACGATGCTGCAAGTCGGCACCAAACCGAGAGGACAATCTTCAAGTAGCAACATTTCAAGCGACCGTGTACGTCAAACGATTATACGACGCCGCCAACATTTTATGGACCAAAAGGTTAAACCCTTGTGCCCTAACAAACTTGCAAAGGGCCAGCTGCTCAGACCTAGTGACGAGATTAAATCAGGAGCAAAACTTTATTCCTAAGTCTACGAAATTCATATCTTCAAGCCGACATGCATGAATCGAGCAAATGTGAATGTCGTGCCAATATGCATGCGTCTAGCCGACATGCATGAATCAAGCAAAGGAAGTTCAGCCTGCATCTCACAACTGAGTGAATTTCATTCACCGTTTATCCAATAAAGCCCACTCGACAAAACTAACAAAGTAGCATGGATCCAAAGGAGCTTGCCAAAATAACGATGCGGACATCTACTATGAATAATATCTCCACCAAATAGCAATATTACTAAATTCCATCCCAGTCGACTGGATGAGCATGCGACACAGACCCACATGCAACAATGGCAGCCAAAGTCCAACCCACCGAGATTAGCCAGAACTCAACAGCCACCAGTCCGCTCACATCCATCAACATATGACCAGATACCACGAGTGCCAACAGGCCTAAGTCTTCAACCCAATATGTAAAAAATAGAGATCCAAGCTGGACCAAAAGCTCATCCCACAAGCTGAAAATAGACGGGCACAAAGCATCAAAACGAGCCCAAAAAAAAAAAAAATTATTATTAATAGCAATCCCACATCGATTGGGAAACCATCCAGACTGTCGAGAGTTAGCAAAAACAAGGGAAAATAAAAGGAACACAGCTACAATTACACGTACATGCTTCCAGCCAATGCGCATGCGTCTGGCCGACATGTATGAATTAAACAACGTGAAGATCTTGCAACCGATATGCGTGCATCCCGAAATGTGAATCCTCTCCAGTGGATTGGGGAAATTGTGCCATTCGACACAACTCATATGATAACATGGAGAGTTCAAGAACACCTATTATGCATTGGAATATTGGTAGTTTATCATCAACAAACATGGGTCATACACTTTCTTTAGCCAGCGTGCGCGACTCATCCACATGGTTCACGCTCCATCTGACGTTTTGGCAGCTGGAGAATCAGTGTGTGTGGAGGCTACTGTTCGTCATTTTCTTTTTGGTAATTTTTGTGTAGCTTCATACATGTGAGATCACAATGGCCTTAGCCTTTTGGCCTTTTGCGCGTGGAGATTGGTATTTGTCCTTTGCTTTTTGGTAGTTTCTGTATGGCTTCATGCATGTGTTGATCTACTTATTTTTATTCGACCATATTGTTATTGTCGTATGGAAGCTTGGGCATAATTTATGGGCTCGAAATCTTTATTAATTTCCAAATCCATATGTGTGCTAGCCTTGATAGTAGGCTGGGCTTTACGCATGGAATGGAGTTTGATAGTGGTTGAGCTTTGTTTAGTCGCATGGCCTGATTTTGGAATAATGGATTCCTTTTGGATTTGCTACCAGCTTTGTTGTTTTGTTTCTGTCGTGGGCCTTGTTTGCTTTTAATTTTCATGGTGGGCTAAGACTATTTCATGGTGGGCTAAGACTATTAGCAAAAAATGGTGTCTTCTCTTTGCTGTTCTTTGTTACTTTCGACCCTTGGGACTTGTTCTTGGTTCAGCCAAATGCAGAATGGCTTCTCTCATCATCTTCGTCCTCTGGCTCTGAAGGGATCCACGAGGAATAAACACGATTGTCATTATCCTCATCATCACTCCGACGCTTATGTTGAAGTCAAATAGGTTAGAAGTAGAGTTAACCACTACGACAGCACTAGAATTTGTGCCCCTTCTGGATTCTACATTCTCTTGCTCGACAGTAAGAGGATTCGTTTGCTCGGACTGTGGAGGGCTAACATAGCAAGCGTATGGCATGCTCAAATGAGGTCTAATAGGAAGTTGAACCAACAGTGCCACAACTACTATTACAAGTACAGTTGGACTCGGTGCTAGCCAAGCTTGCAGCAGATGGAGACAGTCTAAAACCAGGACCAGGTTCTTGTGTTCTGTGTTTTGCGATTTTATGCCCTTAATCGATGATGGAAGACTTTTGTTACTTGCATTTCCTGCTCCATTCGATGTGGGACTCTAGGCTCTTTGTTTTGTTTGGTTGGTGGGTTTTTTGCTCTTGATTGACGCTCTTGGGCTTTTTGGGGGGCGTTTTGATTTTGGACTGGTTATTGCTTCTGCCACTTAACTTCGATGGAGTGGTTTTCTTGGTTCTTCATAGTCATTTTGGGCCATTCATTCTCTGTTGGATTTAGTCGGGTCTTTGGGCTCTCATAAGCTTGAATAATTATTGGTTCGGGGCTTATTCTGTTGTTTTGGAGCAATATGCTTCATGGGCCGTTGTATTCTTGGACTTCGGTCTTCTTTGGGCTCTGTTTCTTGTCTTTATACCCTCCTGGGGCATACTGTTTGTCGTATAATGATTTAGATCCATTCGACACTATAATACGCTCATTAGACGACATATACAAAGTAAAAGAATATGCTTCTCTTCTGCCTGAAAAACAACTACATAGATCAACATATGGGCCGACCAATAGAGCTTATTGATACAATTGGCTTACTCAACAAATCTTACAGGAGACGGGTATGAGTACTCGCTTCTATTTACTTTCATTATTCATGTTCTCAAAACTTGTAAGGAATATCATGCGACATGGTTCAAGACCTGACCTTCATCTCCTCTGATCGATAAATATAAGAGCCCATGGTCCTTAACCAATAGTATGGAGATTTTCCTGAACCTTCATCTAGTTCAGTCGACCGGGAACATTCCCCACGGACTCATGTCGAGTCAAAGTTGTAGACATGGATTACACATGTCGTATGACTTATATCTTCCTGGTCTCATCAAGTCCAGACGACCGGGGACATCCCCCACGGACTCTTGTCGAGTCAAAGTTGTAGACATGGATTACACATGTCATATGACTTATATCTTCCTGGACTCATCAAAGTCCAGTCGACCGGGGACATCCCCCACGGACTCATGTCGAGTCAAAGTTGTAGACATGGATTACACATGTCGTATGACTTATATCTTCCTGGTCTCATCAAGTCCAGACGACCGGGGACATCCCCCACGGACTCTTGTCGAGTCAAAGTTGTAGACATGGATTACACATGTCGTATGACTTATATCTTCCTGGTCTCATCAAGTCCAGACGACCGGGGACATCCCCCATGGACTCATTTCGAGTCAGTTGTAGACATGGTTTACACATGTCGTATGAATTATGTATTCCTGGACTCATCAAGTCCAGTCGACCGGAGACATCTCCCATGGACTCATGTCGAGTCAAGTTATAGACATGGATTACACATGTCGTATGAATTATACATTCCTGGACTCATCAAGTCCAGTCGACCGGGGACATCCCCCATGGACTCATTTCGAGTCATTTGTAGACATGTTTACACATGTCGTATGACTTATACCCTCCTGGCCTCAGCAAGTCCAGTCGACCGGGGACATCCCCCATGGACTCATGTCGAGTCAAGTTATAGACATGGATTACACATGTCGTATGAATTATACATTCCTTCCTGACTCATCAAGTCCAGTTGACCGGGGACATCCCCCATGGACTCATTTCGAGTCAGTTGTAGACATGGTTTACACATGTCGTATGACTTATACCCTCCTGGCCTCAGCAAGTCCAGTCGACCGGGGACATCTCCCATTGACTCATGTCGAGTCAAGTTGTAGACATGGAATACACATGTCGTATGACTTATATATTTCTGGACTCATCAAGTCCAGTCGACCGGGGACATCCCCCATAGACACATTTCGAGTCAACTTGTAGACATGGAGGGCACATGTCATATGACTGATATACTGACCTTCATCGGGTCCAAACGATTGGGTACTTCCCCAATGGCTCTTGTAGACTCAAGTTGATAACTTGACATTCGTTTGGTTCATTTAGTAGGCATCATCAACGCTCGAGTACAGCTACATAATATGGCCTCGTCCCAGGCGACACATGCGTCAAGTACTCTCCAAGCCAATGACTCTTGACTTAGAGAGTAGGGGACAAACTGTACGGGCCAAATTTGGACCCAAGGGTAAAATTGACTTTTCGCTTCAGGCCCTACACCAGTGGTAGCCCAATCCCTCCAGATAGTACCCAGAATAAATTTGGGCCAAAGACCAGACTACATCCTCCGGCCCACGTACAAAGAGAGCCAGACCCAGCAAGCCTTTGACTGATCAGTTACTTCAATCTGAAACGTCCAGACTCATCAATATCTTACATAATTCGACAGTTCCCAAGATCCAAGGAGGAGTAATTAAAGGTGATAAAGACACACATAATTAGAACAAGGTATATAGAGAAACATGACTCCAAGAGGAAGGGGATCCGACTTCTGGCTCTCCTACCCATTGCTTTGGGACATTGTCAAGCTCGCCACTCCTACCACTTACCGCCCTCACGGCATTCAACGGAATTCAAGGTAGCATCTAACTCTAACTTGACTTCCATCTATTACTACATATGTTCATTACTGACTTGGGCGTCGGAGTGCCCCCGGCACCCACCACACCGGTGGGCAGTACTCCCGCTCACTCTACACCTTTGTTTTGCAGGATCGCTAGTGCCCCCAACTACAAATTCTCGATTGTGGACCTCGGCGAAAACCAGCGTCTACAATTTTATACTAAACGATATAATGAATGGAAAAAAAAACTAGTAATATAATTTATTAATATATTAGAATGTATTTGTTATGTATGAAAATGAAATTAGACTATTTATTTGTTAAAATAATTAAATAAAATATTTTTCTATAAAATATTTAGATTTTAATTACTGAATTAAAATATTACTAATAGTGTAATTATAATAAATTTATTAAGATAACTAAATAATTTTTTATATAAAAATATTAGATTTTACAAAAAGTTTGCATACAAAATAATGAAATTACCCATAAGCAATATCAAACAGTAATTATACCCATGAGGGGGTGAATTGGGTAATTAAAAAATAAATACGGAATTATAAATCTTTTAGCCGGTGAGCCACATGTTTCTTTTGAAAGACATGAATTACGGATGGAAACAGCATTACTGTCAGTAATTCATATAGAATGTAGTTTCGGTTTTTGATTTATGATATTTGTAATAAAATTTGGTGTGTCTTGTAATAAGATTAACTGAAACATATAGAAGAAGTGGTTTATATGTTAAATTTGAGTCCAAGCATTGTGTATGTCATATTGATATGTTACATATATATATTGGTAAGTATATTATTTGAGTATTTTAATAGTGATAGTGAGAGACTTATGTGACAGTGGAATTTGTTATCTGTCGGTAATCTCTCAAGACTACAAAATAAAAGAGAAATTATCTTCTACCTATTCTAAATTAGGTGAAACTCTAAAATATTACAACATTTATGATTTTATTCTTTTTCCACTCGATGTTATAAAAGTTTGTATATTTTCACTCGAAATTATAAAATTACACATATTCCACCTGAAAAAGTGCAAAAAAAAAAAAAAAAAAATCAATTTTAGTGAGATTGTCCCTTGATATACCATCAGCATAGAAACACAACCTTCACTCAATTTCCTAAGCTTTCAGAATTCTAAAGGAGAAAGATTGGTAGTCAGAGTTCTGACAGTACGAGTTCGCAGGGTTGATCAGAATTCATTTGGTATGGGCTTGAGCAGTTCTTCGAGATATTACAATTTAGAGGTATTCGAGTCGGTGAAGTTGTCACCATAAGTCCTATTCTTCTTATTATAGTGGATTCTGGTGGCAGTCTATACCTAAAGTAATTTTTTACTCACGAGAGTTTTCCATGCCAACAAAATTATTAGTGTTGATTTATTTATTATTTTCATATATTTGTATTATCTTATAACTACTTAGAATAAATGTGATTGTTTAATTCAAACCACAGTTACTCTATCTTTGACCTGTTTTAGTTAGAGTTATTGAACAATTCTGAATATCTATTACATAATTACCGTTGGCCAAAATTATGATCAAACAATTCATTTCTTTTAGAACCAAAATAAACTTATGATAACACCATAAAACCCATAAGCTCAACACACATACTCAAAAATTAACTCTGAGATAAAAAATCGCCTCGAATTTAAGTATTCTCAATCAATATAGAATAATCTCTTTAAGATTTGTTTAGTCCTTATCACATCCAATATATAATTCATGCATGAGTTTTGTTATGGAACTATACTGATTCCGGTTTGAAATCGAAATCGAATCGGATGAAACTGTAAGATTACGGTTCCAAAATCAGAACCATATACGTAAAGAATCATATAAATAATTAAACAAAAGAAAATTAAGGATCAAGCTAGGCTGCACATATACGAACACAGACATGGATACAGACACCTATGGGAAACATCATTTTCTAAAAAATTAGGACATGGACTCTCTAAAGATTCATTAAATAAAATTAAATACGTATATTTTTCATAATAAATTATTTGAAATAAATTTATAATATACATATATGAAACAAAAAAATAAAATTATTTTTCTATTTTTTAAAATTAATTAACTGGAAACGTTAACGACACGTTACTTCAAGTGTCATTCAAGTATCGGTATCCGAAACGTTTAGGACACGGATACAGAAAGCCTGTCCATACTTCCTAGGGATGAAGTAAATTACCTCATTTATTATTTGCTTTGAAGCCTGTTCTGTGTGATGAGGGAGTGAAACTAGAGTGGGTGAATGTGGTATTTCTTAGAGGAGATGAAATTTTCCATGCCATCAATATTATATTTTCTGAAAATCTTCTCTTCTGGAGAGTATAAATACAATAATCCATCGCCACGTCTGAGAGAGTTTATATCTTCCATAAGCATGTGAACTTCACCAGTCTTGTAAAAGAATACAGGTACCAAGTATGATGTGAGATCCAGTCCTTCGAAAAGTGGAATCAGGGCCGTTGATTTAACCCAGTTGTTTAGTTCTTCCATAATCCATATATCAATATGAGCCGTTTTAAAACCACCAGGATAATGAACCAAGCAAAGGCATCCACCGAATTCCAAAAGATCAAATTCATCATCCACTGGTGGTGGTGGTGGTGGAATCAAACAAAACTCATTATTTACTAAATTAAAATGAAGGATTGTAACTTGTCGATCCGGTTCTTCAGAACAAACTATCCGCCAGTAGAGAGCTCCATTAACGAAAGTCCCTGAATGTTTTGGAGCACAAGGCAGTTTCCAGGGGAGTGTGCCGATTTTCCAGGAATTGGTACTGAATGAATAGATCTCAAACTGCGTTCTTGCTTCAAATGTTAATAAAGAAAACTTATTGTGCCTTGCTTATTTTTATTCGAAAGATCTTTCTTCACTTGTTCCTATTACATTAGATCTTCAACTTAATTAAGATTCAAGTAATAGATATGCAATTAAGGGTGCGTTTGGTAGATAGAATAGTCAGAGAGTATAAGCTACTTTATAAGTTAGAGAACAAATGTTAGAGTATAAGTCATCGTCAAAAAATAAACTCATATTAGGAGATTATGCATGGTTTGTGAGCGTTCACACTAGCAGTAAAGTAGATGTTTAACAAAACGTCGAAACGCTAGCGGCTAAAAGATAAGGTGTTTTCATAGTTTATTTGTTGGTCAATTAGTATTGTTTTTGCTATTTCTCATTACCAATGTTGATTTTCATCTCGAATGAGAGATGAATGATAATAATTGTTTTTAAAATCAAACTAGACAGATTGGTTGAATCGGCCATGAGTTCAATCTGATTAAATCCTAAAAACTGGAGGTTAAAAGATAAACCAAAACCGTTTAAAATGGTGAACCAGCCCAATTAGCTCACAACCTAATTTTTTTTTTAAAATATATATTTTTCATGATTTTTAAAATTATTTATTATGTCAGTTGATTTTGTTGATTCAACCAGAACGATTTAACCAATCGAACTAGTGACCCATTAAATCTTTTAGATCACCGTTTAGTCACCGGACTGATTTTTTAAACACTGAAGAATAACTTAGTTATTCATAAATATTGAAAATGATGTATTTAATTATATTATAAGACTATCATTACTTGTATAGTCTCTTATTTTTCAACATATGAAGTCTAATTAAGTACAATTATACTAAATAATTTACTATTAAGAATACTGTTGATGGTGTTTTCAGGCACTACAACATTTAAGACAGCACGACAAGGACAAAAGGGTAAATTCTCTGTCTGGTTGAGATCATGTAGCCGACTCGACCACAACATGTGAAGACCGACCACTTTGGTTTAGATGACCGAGCACTATAGAGGTCGGCAGGAACACTCTCAGCATAAAAGATTGTCACGGCCGACCTCATTAAGACCGACCAGACAACGGGCCGTGTTCAAGACAACAACACCCCATTCTTATGGATAAGATAAGAAAGATATCATACTCTCGCAAGGAGAAGGAATCAGAATCCAAAAGGGAATACAGAAGAAGAAGAAGGCAGTACCGGATCAGGAAACCCTACAAGAAGAGAAGATTGAGTCCAAATAGGATTTCTTATGCAAATAGGAGTCTGATTTCTGTATTATTATAAATAGGAGGGTAGAGCATGTGTAAGGGACATCTGAAAAGAATCACAAGAGTGAGGGATTAGAATCATCAAGCTTCGATTTGTAAAAGCAAAGAAGAGACCCGAGGAGTGTATTTGAGTAATAAAAAGTACCACACTGTTCTTGTCCGTGGACGTAGGTCGGATCCCAAAATCCACCGAACCACGTTAAATCACCTTGTCTGATTGGCGTATTTTCTTGTTTTCCGCTAAGTTTGTCTTTGGTTCCCCATAACCAAACAAATTCACAGTTGGAGGAGGATTCCCTCGGAGGTAATATTCCTGTATTACCCTGAGACCAAAATCCACCGTCAACAGTTGGCGCCGTCTGTGGGGAACTTCACAAAAAGCAGTTCACGTAATAACACAAATGGCGGAGGGCGGAAATCACCAACCAGGAGGTCCGGCAATGGACTGGATGAAAAAGATGGAAGATAGCATGAGGTCTATGATGGATCGACTAGAAAGAATGGAAGGAGCAAACAACGAGAAACCTGAAACCGGACCGGCCAGAGGAGGAAAGAGAGGGAAAGAGGGAAAAGAGTAGTAGATGTAAGCGAAGACGAGGGACCCAGAAAGAGAGGCTCCTATGGGATAAGATCTGAGGTGGTAGGAAGAGAGCCACGATCGGAAGACACATGGGAAGAAGAAGAGGAGGAACAATCACCCACACCCGACCCCTCCTCCGACAGTTTTTACAACTCCGAGAGGGGATAGAAAGTAAACGAAGACGTACAGGAGACCTATGGGTTTAAAGAACGCCACGCCCGGAGCGACAGGCGAACAGAAGGACACAGAAGGCGACACGGGGGCACAACCCATGAAATAAAGTCTTGGTTGAGAAAAGAGATGACCAGATGGGGAGAAGGCCTCAAGACCGGCGCGGGAGACACCCGAGGCGAGGAAGAGGGGTCTCCCCTTACGGAAGAGAAAGGTCAGCACAGTTCCCGAAGCGATTTAACATGCCGACCATGGCACCATACAAAGGCCACTCCGACCCAAAATCCCACATCGAAAACTTTGTCCTCCTGATGGAAGTACAGGGAGTAACGGGCGACGCCATATGCAAAGTATTTCCCTTAACTTTAGGGGGGCCCGCCATCCTATGGTATAGAAGTCTGGCCCCGGATGAGCATTCAGAGCTTCTCCCAACTTAAGAAGTCGTTTATCCGGCATTCAAATGAGCCTGCACCCCTAAAAAAACAATAGGAGAACTAAGGCTCATGAAACAAGGAGACGACGAAACACTGAAAAGCTTCATTGAAAGGTATCACAACACTGTACTCGAGGTCGGAGGGTACGAATCCCAAGAAGCCCTGGAAAGTCTGAAAGGGGCCCTAAGGGTCGGGAAACTGTGGACCCACCTGAGGATCCATGAGACACCAGACTACGCTACCGCCGCACTGGAGGTAGCCAGGAAGTACGTCCTACTAGAAAGCGAGGAAAATATCCCGGAGAGGGACAACCGCCAGAGAAAGGGTACAAGGAGGAAGACCATCGGCGACCGGAAAGATTCCGGAAGTTCAATCCAAGACCCAAAGAGTTCAAACCAATGGCACAAAAGGATCAAGGCAAAGGGCCCGCAACTCAAGTAAACCATGTGGTCCGAGAGGAAGCGTATATTCCCCTAAGCAAGCCGCCAGGGGAAATCATCATGGAGATACGGGAGAAATGCCTCTTAATAGAGCCCGACCTCAGGAGGTTTCCCCCAGACAGAAAAAACAAAAGATCCTACTGCCTGCACCACAATCTAAAAGGGCACACAACCGATGAATGCAAGGACCTGCGGGAACAAATGGAGGACCTGGCCCGGAACGGGTACCTGAACAATTACATCGACCACGAGATCATGGCCGCCAGACAAAGGGCAAGGAATCGAGAGGTGAACGTCATCGCAGGAGGGGCAATGCTGGCCGGGGACTTTAACCAGTCGAGGAAGAATTACAGCCGAGCACGGGGGACAGAGGTGCTGAAAACAGAAAAAATCCCAAACCCACGAGGAAATCGGTCGACACCCATTATGTTCACCGATGAGGACGCTCATGGGGTAAGTTTCCCCCATGACGACGCACTAATAATCAAAGCAACAATCGGCGGCACAGAAGTGGACAGAATCTTGGTGGATCCCGGGAGCGCGGTAGACATAATTTCCAAATAAACTTTGGAAAGCCTGGGGGTAGAGTACACAGCTCTAACCAAGGACAGCACCCCCCTGTACGGTTTCGGGGGTTCAACGGTCGTTCCGCTGGGAAGAATTCAACTAGCAATGACGATCGGAGCTGCCCCCAAAACCCGAACAATCATGATAAACTTCACTGTAGTAGACTGCATGAGCAGTTATCAAGTCATTGTCGGCCGCCCCTTCATGATGAAAACCAAGGCCGCAATGTCCTGTTATTACTTGAAATTTAAGTTCCCCACGCGGGAAGGGATCGGGATCATATGCGGAAGCCAAAAGATAGCTCGCAGCTGTTTTGCCACTTACTCGCGAGAGACCCTCTGCGTGGAAAGAGGCACCAAGAAGAGACAGAGAGACGAGGACGACAAGAACACGAGGAAAGACCCTGCTCCTCGGCCCGATAAAGCTGCACGGCTCGGAGCAGCCGAAGAATTAGAAGAAGTAAAGCTATTCGGGCCAAAGAAAAGCATAAGAATAGGGGGAAGTCTAGACGAGGCCCTAAGAAAAGACTTGTTGGAATGTCTACAAAAGTACCCCGACGTTTTTGCATGGGGACACGATGACATGCCCGGAATCGACCCAAAATTCGTAAGTCATCGCTTAGCAGTGAACCCATTACACAAACCAGTAAAACAGAAGAGGAGAATATTCAACCAGGAGCGGTGCGGAGCAATAGCAACCGAGGTGGAAAAATTGCTGAAAGCCGGTTTCATCCGGGAAGTAAAATACCCAGAATGGGTGTCCAACGTAGTATTGGTGAAAAAATCTAACGGAAAGTGGAGAATGTGCGTAGATTTCACCGACCTCAACAAAGCATGTCCAAAAGACAGCTTTCCCCTCCTAAATATAGACCAACTGGTAGACACAACAGCCTGCCAAGGGCTGCTAAGCTTCATGGACGCTTTCTCGGGATACAATCAAGTCAAGATGCACCCTGCGGACGAGGAGAAGACCGCATTTATCACTGACCAAGGGCTGTACTGTTATAAAGTAATGCCTTTCGGATTGAAGAATGCAGGGGCGACTTTCCAGAGACTGGTGAACAAAATCTTCAAACCGCTCATCGGCACAACCATGCTGGTATATGTCGACGACATGATAACAATGTCCGGAGAACCAAGAGACCATGTGGCCGACCTGAAGAAAACTTTCGAACTCCTGAGGAAACACAGTTTAAAGCTCAATCCAGAGAAGTGTGCATTCGGGGTAGCCTCAGGAAAATTTCTGGGCTACATGGTGAGTTCGCGAGGCATTGAAGCAAACCCTCAAAAGATACAAGCCGTGCTAGACCTGAAATCGCCCCGGACAGTTAAGAAAGTACAAAGCCTTACAGGAAGAATCGCCGCACTCAACCGGTTCATCTCGCAAGCAACCGACAAGTGCCATCATTTCTTCAAAGTCATCAAAAAAGCTCAAAAAGGGGTCGACTGGACACCTGAGTGCGAAGAAGCCTTCCAGCACCTAAAACAATACCTGGCACAGCCCCCTCTCCTAGCCAAACCCCTCCCAGGGGACACTGTATCTATACCTGGCCGTCTCAAAGCACGCAGTAAGCTCGGCACTGGTACAAGAGACCGACCATGTCCAGAAACCGGTTTACTATGTCAGTAAAGCCCTGCTGGACGCAGAAACTCAATACCCCCGCACGAACTCATTGCCCTATCCCTGGTCACTACGGCACGGAAGTTACGACCCTACTTTCAGGCCCATCCTATCAAGGTATACACAGATTATCCCCTGAGACAAATCTTGCAAAAACCAGAGGCCTCAGGGAGACTAATGAAGTGGTCAGTAGAAATAAGCGAGCACGACATCTCCTACCTCCCGAGAACAGCAATAAGAGGGCAGGCCTTAGCGGACTTCATAGCAGAGCTCATGGAACCACAGGTCCTGGCCGTGGAAGAAGACAGGTGGGAAATGTCTGTGGACGGATCCGCAAGTTCACACGGCTACGGAGCAGGGGTAGCTCTAAAAAGTGAAAAATGAGAAGAAATACTGCTCACCCTCAAATTCGCCTTCAAAACTACAAACAACGAAGCAGAGTACGAGGCAATACTGGCCGGACTAAGGCTATGTACAGTAGTAGGGGTCCACAACGTAGTGATCAGGAGTGATTCTCAGCTAGCAATACAACAACTGAAAGGGGACTTTCAAGCCAGAGAACCAGCCATGGTAGCTTACCTAGCCGAAGTGAAGAAGAAATGGGTGGAGAAAGTGGGAAACGTACTCTTCGAACAGTCGGATGAGAAGACAACTGCGAAGCAGATTCCCTAGCCCGACTCGCCTCTTCAATGAGGACAGAAAACCCCAGGGTAATCCCTCTTATATACCTCCGAGAAAGAAGCATAGGGGAGACAGATGTGGATGTACTAGAAGAAGAAGGCAAAGATTCATGGATGCAGCCGATCAGGAGATATCTGGAAACAGGAGAAACCCCTAAAGATAAAAATGAGGCCAGGAAGCTGAAGTTCAAGAGTACCAAGTTTTCCCTGATTGAAGGAGTACTCTACCGGAGAGGATACACCGTACCCCTCCTAAGATGCTTAGCACCAGAAGAAGCAGACTACGTGCTCAGGGAGATTCACGCAGGCATCTGCGGAAGCCACGCCGGGGGAAGATCAATCGCCTTCAAAGCCTTGAGGCAAGGGTTTTACTGGCCAACCATGCACCAGGATGGCGTGAGGATAGCGCGGAAATGCGAAGGTTGCCAGAAAAATGCCAACCTCTACCATCAACCGGCAGAGCAGCTGACCACCATATCCAGCCCCTGGCCCCTTCGCACAGTGGGGGCTAGACATCATAGGGCCGATGCCGAAAGGACGAGGTCAGGCAAAATATGCAATCGTGGCCATAGACTACTTTACCAAATGGGTAGAGGCAGAGCCATTGTCCACCATCTCGGAAAAGAAGGCCACAGAGTTCCTGAAAAGAAATATAATCTGTCGGTTCGGAATCCCCCAAGCAATCATCACCGACAACGGAAAGCAATTCGACAGCAGGGGATTCATGAAACTTTGTGAAGACCTCCAGATAACTTTGAAATTCGCCTCGCCAGCCCATCCCAAGTCAAACGGGCAGGTTGAAGCCACCAATAAAACCATCAAGTCAAACCTGAAAGCTCGACTGGGATCAAGCAAAAGCCTATGGGTCGAGGAGCTACCGGAAGTACTGTGGGCACACCGGACGACCTTCAAGGATTCAACAGGAGAGACACCCTTCTCCCTATCATACGGATGTGAGGCCGTCATCCCAGCAGAGATCGGAATATCAACCCACAGGGTCCGCCACTTCGAGAACGAGCGGAATGAAGAACTTATCAAAAACCACCTCGACCTGATCGAAGAAAGAAGAGAACAGTCAGCAGTAAGAGCAGCAATCTACCAACAGAGAATGGCCCGCTTCTACAATAGGAGAGTTCGGACCCGCTCCTTTCTAACAGGCGATCTAGTGCTAAGAAAAGTGACTCTGAACACCCAACGACCAGAAGAAGGGTCGTTAGGTGCCAAGTGGGAAGGACCCTACAAGATCACCGAGGCAGTAAGACCAGGGGCCTACATCCTAGAACATCTGGACGGCACGAGGTTGAAGAAACCATGGAACGCCGAAATGTTAAGAAAGTACTTCCCGTAAAAATCAACTTTCTTTCTTCTATTTTCTTTTTGCAGAAACCGGGCAAAACACCGAATCGGAACAACTGTTGTAAAGAGGGCAGCACGCCCCCAAGCATGAATAAAAATTCCTTGTCTGGCAAAATCCTTTGAAGCAAAAAAAAAAAAAAAAAAAAAAAAAAAAAAAAACCACCGGGACTATTAAAAAAAACTTCGGCTTGGGGTCGGGCGATGTCCCACCGAGTCTGCCCTTTGGACTGGGGACGTAACATTCCCCCAGGACCTAGTGATCCTTACAAATCGGGGTCGGGCGATGTCCCACCGAGTCTGCCCTTTGGACTGGGGACGTAACATTCCCCCAGGACCAAGTGATTCTTACAGCTCGGGGTCGGGCGATGTCCCACCGAGTCTGCCCTTTGGACTGGGGACGTAACATTCCCCCAGGACCAAGTGATTCTTACAGCTCGGGGTCGGGCGATGTCCCACCAAGTCTGCCCTTTGGACTGGGGACGTAACATTCCCCCAGGACCAAGTGATTCTTACAACTCGGGGTCGGGCGATGTCCCACCGAGTCTGCCCTTTGGACTGGGGACGTAACATTCCCCCAGGACCAAGTAACTCTTACAATTCGGGGTCGGGCGATGTCCTACCGAGTCTGCTCTTTGGACTGGGGACGTAACATTCCCCCAGGACCAAGTGATTCTTACAGCTCGGGGTCGGGCAATGTCCCACCGAGTCTGCTCTTTGGACTGGGGACGTAACATTCCCCCAGGACCAAGTGATTCTTACAGCTCGGGGTCGGGCGATGTCCCACCGAGTCTGTCTTTGGACTGGGGACGTAACATTCCCCCAGGACCAAGTGATTCTTACAGCTCGGGGTCGGGCAATGTCCCACCGAGTCTGCTCTTTGGACTGGGGACGTAACATTCCCCCAGGACCAAGTGATTCTTACAGCTCGGGGTCGGGCGATGTCCCACCGAGTCTGTCTTTGGACTGGGGACGTAACATTCCCCCAGGACCAAGTGATTCTTACAGCTCGGGGTCGGGTTACGTCCCACCGAGTCAAACTCTTTCGGTTTGGGGAGGTAACATGCCCCCAGAACCTGTACGGGCCAAATTCGTATGACTGACATACTGACCTTCATCGGGTCCAAACGATTGGGTACTTCCCCAATGGCCCTTGTAGACTCAAGTTGATAACTTGACATTCGTTTGGTTCATTTAGTAGGCAGCATCAACACTCGAGTACAGCTACATAATATGGCCTCGTCCCAGGCGACACATGCGTCAAGTACTCTCCAAGCCAATGACTCTTGACTTAGAGAGTAGGGGACAAACTGTACGGGCCAAATTTGGACCAAGGGTAAAATTGACTTTTCGCTTCAGGCCCTACACCAGTGGTAGCCCAATCCCTCCAGATAGTACCAGAATAAATTTGGGCCAAAGACCAGACTACATCCTCAGGCCCATGTACAAAAAGAGCCATACCCAGCAAGCCTTTGACTGATCAGTTACTTCAATCTGAAACGTCCAGACTCATCAATATCTACATAATTCGACAGTTCCCAACATCCAATAGACGAGTAATTAAAGGTGATAAATACACACGTTTCCCAATGGTGTATATAAGAGAGGAAAGTCTACGAGAAAATGGGACTGGAGGAGCTCAACCATATTCTACTTCCAGCTCTCCTACTTACAGCTTTGAGACATCCTCAAGCTTACGACACCTTCGACTGACCGCCCTCACGGCACCCTACAAAGTTCAAGGTAGTATCCAACCTTTGACTTCCCACCTTCAAATTCCTTACTTCCACTACTGACTTGGGCGTCGGAGTGCCCCCGGTACCCACCACACCGGTGGGCAGCACTCCCGCTCACTCTACCTCTTTGTTTTGCAGGATCGCTAGCGCCCCCAACTACAAATTCTCGATTGTGGACCTCGAGCGAAACCAGCGTCTACAATTTGGCGCCCACCGTGGGGCCCTGGTGGTTCAAATCATACAAAGATCTCTCCATCTACAATCCTATCAATCAACATATCCGGACCATCATTTGAACCATTTCACACGCTCCATCCGATCGACATAAGAATACCCTCTTAATCCCCAGCATACCCAATCAACCAAGAAGTACTCTCCAAAATTGTCATCTATTTGAGACTGCTTAGGATGGTCATCATCTACTATAGATGGCATAGTTAGGATGCCATTCCCTTCAGGCTACGTAAGAGGATTGCCGTCATTTCCAGACTACGTGAAAAAAAGTGTTACCTTCTTCAGACGATGTTAAGAAGATTCTCATCTCCTTCAGAAGACATAAATGGATTGTCATCAAATTCAGACTATATTCGACTAGAGTCCCGTGGACCAACATCAGGAGCAAGAAGCATCCTTTCAATGGAACCATTCTCCTTACCATTCACTTCATATGGTGGAGTAATGTACTTGACATAAGGTTTGTCTCGGTCGACAGTACCCGGGTGAAGACTGGGCGTGGACATCCTTATCAACCTTATCAGGTATGGCTTACACTTTTAAAGAATGTCTCAGTTGACATCACTAAGGTATGGGCTTATAGTAGGTGTTGTAATTTGATACTTGTTATGGGTGTCCCAGTCGACACTATAATTTAAAAATTAGATAATTGTTATGGATGGCACAATCGACATTTGAAATGTCAGATATAGGACTAGTAAGGGATCTTCCACTCGACATCAGTATGTTGTCGAGCGTGTCTCAATTGACATCACTATATACATAGCTTGTCACTTGCTTAAGATTCCATTTGATACTACATACGACATGTATGACTCCCTTGGTCTTTTGACCCGTGGTAAGGGTATGATCCAGACTTTCATCATGTCTAATTCAAGACTTGTAGTAGGAGTCCCAATAGACATTATTATGTGTAGCTGCTTACTTGCTAAAGATCACAATCGACACTACATATAAGAAGGTTTAGAATTGAACAATGATTCCAGTCGACGCTCTACGTACGAGTCTTGATACTGGATTTAGATCTTATTCGACTTAAGACGGAAGAAGACTTAGCATGAGGCGAATGTTTCACTCTACGAGACACGTGATCAGCCCACATGCTAACCCATCAATGCTAAGTACTCATTTAGGCCCAAGACGCTTGGTCCAGTTGCATTGAACCAGTCCTATATACTGCCAGACCAGCCCATCAAAACGCCAGCACCATACATGTAGAAAAACCGCAATATTCCAATGGGCCTAATGGTCATTTGTATAACCAATGAGCCCAGCTAACCAAATTAGGCCTAGGGAAATTTCCCTCAGTCCCACATCGCTCATTTCAATAGCCAATATCAAAATTGTCAAGTGACACATTGTCCAGCTAAAACAACTAGTCGTCGCTCCCATCAACTTGTCGCCTCCGACAGAGGAGTAAGAGTAAGGAAAATGAGGGCCATGAGTCTGCCACAGCAAGTCAGGCTAAACCAATGCAACTTTATATAAGGATCGGAGATACCACTTAAAAGAACAAACAAATTGATGCTAATTGCCCAGACGACAGACGAACCTTTCAAAAAAAAAAACTGGGAATATGTCGACCCAAACAACAGAACTGACCGAGCAATACCATCATTCTGATGGACTGAAATAGGCGACTGGGTTGGCCAAATTTGATCAGTCTCCCTATCAGAACACCACGGATACCCAGACCAAAGTTGATATCGTCACTAGAGCAAAGCAGTTTGTTGTATCTTGAGGTCGATTGAATGAGTGAGATTACGTTTGCTGGCGGCTCTACCTCAAGTTTACAATTTGTTACAATTTTCTGTCTACTCCTCTATTTGAGATGTACTTGAATCAGAAGTGGGTATACTCATACTGTCATCTTCATTCTCTTCTTTAACTGTGACAAATTCCCAAGCATACGGCTCCATCAACAGCATTACCCTGAGCAATATGGAAACTGCTCCAAACACCCGAAGTTGTCAAAAATAGTCGTGCCAAAAGACACGACTCATAACCTATTAGGCGTCCAGCCCCCCACAGTCAACCGAATCAATAAACTTCAAACCAAGTTCCAGTCAAAACCCATACAACAATTAAACCAAAACACAAAATTAGAACAAAAGTCCCACATCATCTATTGCAACACAAAAGACCAGAAACAGCCTCGACTAAGAACAAGACTATGCCCGTTCGACAAAACTACATAAGTGCCCTACTCATGTTGGCAGAGGTTTCAATTGACACGACAAGTATTTATGCCCAATTTTGGTTGAAACCACAGTCGACGAGATGCAAAGAACGCCTGGGAGAAGCTTCATTCGACACAAGCAACACATATTCCCTAGTTTTCATTCGAAAGGATCATGAGCCGACAAAACAGATTCATAGAAACGATCTTCAAACAGCACATTGGACAAGATTCATAGAAACGATCTTCAAACAGCACATTGGACAAGATTCATCGAAACGATCTTCAAGCAGCACATTGGACAATATCTCCAGACGACAGGTCTGAAATCACCCACCTGATTATTCAACCACACCGTCGATCAGATCAGATCTTTTTCCGGAAAATCCTCAGGATTCGACGACGCATTGATCGCCATCGCCAGATGCACTTGAAACTCCTCTTTCGACGTCATGTAACCGGTTCGATTGGCTGACGACACCACGGGGCTGGCGATGACGTTGGCGCCGTAGCTGGAGATTCAATGAAGTGAGAGTGGGCCAAGACTGCACCGGCTCGTAATCAGCGGCGCATGACGAGGTTGAAGCTAGGGTTTCGTTCGCCCGATTTGAATCGTGGTTGCTGCCTATGTGTAGCAACCTCGTATGCTTCAAGACTGCACCGGCTCGTAATCAACGGCGCGTGACAAGGTCGAAGCTAGGGTTTCGTTCGCCCGATTCGACTCGTGGTTGCTGCCTGTGTGTAGCAACCTCGTATGCTTCTTTAGACTCTGACTGTCGAGTAAAAGATACCGAAGAGGCTGATCCTTCGTGCACCAGAGTTTCACTCGACTTCTTTCCAAAGTCTGATCCTTAATCAAACCTAGTTCTTTTCAATTGAGCTTGGTTTGGGCCTACAACTTGGGCCCGCTTTTGGAAAGCTCATAGGTTAGGCTGAAATCATTTTGTCATAACAAGCGTGTAGACAGAAATACAAAATACTCGGTGTCGTTTGACAAAAGATCCTCTCTAATCTCCATCAGGCTTAACGTGACTTTTGAAGAAAAATCCACTCAATAAAAAGATTTTCACAAGCGGCAGAATGAAAATAAAGTGAAGTGACAGCAATGTGCAGAACTCTTACAATTAGAGTCATCCGCAAATCAAGAAGGTCCAATCGACCAACCTATATCAAGTTAAGTAGTATGGAAAATTTATGAAACTTTCATCAAAGTTCATTTTATTGTAGTATCATTAAGCCTAGTTAGGTTTTGTAGAATTAGTAATGACCTTGATAGGCATCCATCTCTTCCATACTACATATGAAGATAATCATCTCCACACCACGTATGGAGATTATCATCCTAGACACTTTCATCATGTCAGGTAGAGTGAAGATTCAGTTGGACTTTCATCAAGTCCATTCGGCACTAGTCTCATGGACCTTCATCAGAACCAGTAGTATGAGAAGGAAAGACCATCCCAGACCTTCATCAGGTCTAGTAAAGTATAGATCCTCATTGACCAATGTTTGATCTTGTAGAATGAAGTCGTGGATCTTCATCATATTTGGAGTAGGTTGACTCCCATGTACCATCATCGGGTATAGTGAAACATGTAGATTTTCTTGGACCTCCATCAGGTCATGTGAAGTGTAGACTCTGATGTACCTTCTTCAAGTTTAGTAGAATGAAAGTCTTTTTAGACCTCCATCAGATCTAGTAAACTGTAGAAACCCTTGTACTTTCGTCAATATGTATGGTCGACTTGAAAAATATAACAAAGGAACATCCTCCATCATTATCAACCTACTGCCCAGTCAACACAACGGGCAAGTAAAGGATCTCTCATTGTTTCAGACAAACAGACAACTCCATATGACATAGATGAAGGCCTGAACTACCCCTAATTCAGACGACAATGAAGACTCCCTGTCACATGACATATATCTGGCCTCATCAAGTCCAGTCGACCGGGGACATCCCCATGGACTCATGTCGAGTCAAAGTTGTAGACATGGATTACACGTGTCGTATGACTTATATCTTCCTGGATTCAGCAAGTCCAGTCGACCGGGGACATCCCCCATGGACTCATGTCGAGTCAAAGTTGTAGACATGGATTACACATGTCGTATGACTTATATCTTCCTGGACTCATCAAGTCCAGTCGACCGGGGACATCCCCCATGGACTCATGTCGAGTCAAAGTTGTAGACATGGATTACACGTGTCATATGACTTATATCTTCCTGGACTCATCAAGTCCAGTCGACCGGGGACATCCCCCATAGACTCATGTCGAGTCAAAGTTGTAGACATGGATTACACATGTCGTATGACTTATATCTTCCTGGACTCATCAAGTCCAGTCGACCGGGGACATCCCCCATAGACTCATGTCGAGTCAAAGTTGTAGACATGGATTACGCATGTCGTATGACTTATATCTTCCTGGACTCATCAAGTCCAGTCGACCGGGGACATCCCCCATAGACTCATATCGAGTCAAGTCGTAGGCATAAATTACACATGCCGAATGACTATTATCTTCCTGGCTTCATCAAGTCCAGTCGACCGGGGACATCCCCTGTAGACTCATTTCGAGTCAACTTGTAGACATGGAAGGCACATGTCGTATGACTAATATTTCTGACCTTCATCGGGTCCAATTGATTTGGTACTTCCCCAATGGCTCTTGTAGAGTCAAGTTGATAACTTGACATTTGTTTGGTTCAATCAGAAGGCAGCATCAACGCTCGAGTACACCAACATAATATGACATCATCCCACGCAACCCATGCGTCAAATACTCTCCAAGCCAAGGACTCCTTGACTTAGAGAGTAGGGGACAAACTGTACGGGCCAAATTCGTATGACTGACATACTGACCTTCATCGGGTCCAAACGATTGGGTACTTCCCCAATGGCCCTTGTAGACTCAAGTTGATAACTTGACATTCGTTTGGTTCATTTAGTAGGCAGCATCAACACTCGAGTACAGCTACATAATATGGCCTCGTCCCAGGCGACACATGCGTCAAGTACTCTCCAAGCCAATGACTCTTGACTTAGAGAGTAGGGGACAAACTGTACGGGCCAAATTTGGACCCAAGGGTAAAATTGACTTTTCGCTTCAGGCCCTACACCAGTGGTAGCCCAATCCCTCCAGATAGTACCCAGAATAAATTTGGGCCAAAGACCAGACTACATCCTCAGGCCCATGTACAAAAAGAGCCATACCCAGCAAGCCTTTGACTGATCAGTTACTTCAATCTGAAACGTCCAGACTCATCAATATCTACATAATTCGACAGTTCCCAACATCCAATAGACGAGTAATTAAAGGTGATAAATACACACGTTTCCCAATGGTGTATATAAGAGAGGAAAGTCTACGAGAAAAGGGGACTGGAGGAGCTCAACCATATTCTACTTCCAGCTCTCCTACTTACAGCTTTGAGACATCCTCAGCTTACGACACCTTCGACTGACCGCCCTCACGGCACCCTACAAAGTTCAAGGTAGTATCCAACCTTTGACTTCCCACCTTCAAATTCCTTACTTCCACTACTGACATGGGCGTCGGAGTGCCCCCGGTACCCACCACACCGGTGGGCAGCACTCCCGCTCACTCTACCTCTTTGTTTTGCAGGATCGCTAGCGCCCCCAACTACAAATTCTCGATTGTGGACCTCGGGCGAAAACCAGCGTCTACAGAACCCAAGTCTTTCACTCAGCTCGGGGTCGGGTTACGTCCCACCGAGTCAAACTCCTTCGATTTGGGGAGGAAACATTCCCCCAGAATCGAAGACCGTTACCCAGCTCGGGGTCAGGTTATACCCCTCCGGTTCATGATGACCTCTGAAGGGTCTCATATTGTTCGGACAAAAAAAAAAGGAGAAATAAATATACATAAATATACATGTGTATATAAAATTATAATGTTATTACACAAAGTTAAAGTGTACATAGGGCCCCGGTAGGGTTACCCTTTTCATTCAGCCCGCGCAGGGGCAGGAATTTCTTCCTCAGATGGTTCAGGTGGCGGGAGAAGCGGCTCGACATCGGGAGGAGGGACTATGGCTTCAACCTCGACAGCATGATAGACCTCTACTTCAGGGACGGGAGGAGGGATCTCAAGGCAGTCCTCGCCGGAGGCTGGAATATCAGATCGTCATTCTTGGGAAACTCCAGAAGCCGGGACGACCGAAATCGGATCAGGATTCATAACCTCCTCGGCAGGTGGAGGGAGCCATTTCTGGAATTCCTCCTCGGAGATATCCCCCTTGCAATAGCTGATGGCCGCGTGAATAGGATCCATATCAAATCTGGCAACACCATCGGTATCAGCTCAGCACAGTCACCAACCCCCTCTAGGCGGATAACCTCCTTCTCGGCCTCAAGGTCGGCCTCTCTTTCCTCGAGCTCGGTTTCTTTCCTCACAAGATCATCCCGAGCCCGCGCCATTTGCTCTTCATTGGCCTTCAACTTGGTTTCAGCACTGGCCACCTTGGCCTTCAAAACACCAATTTCAGATTGGGCGGTCTTCAAATCCTCCCGAGCGTTGTCAGCAAGTTTTCGCTCCAGCGCAGCCGCAGCCTTAAGAGCCTTGTTGACTTTGAAGTTCTCGATGGCAGTCGACTCAAGGTTTTGAATCACCCCCTCCCGGTCGGCCAGCTTGGTTTCCGTCTCTGTAAGACGATTCTGAAGTCTCTGGGCCTGACCGCCATCGGACAATAGGCTCAAAAGAAGGTCATTGTTCTTCGCCATAAGGTAAGTGGCCTGCACAAAAAAAAAAGAAGGTCATGATACGATATGAAGAAAACCGAGAACCAAAGTCAGAAAAGAAAAAGAGAATAGAACTACCTTTGCCATCTGAGAGCTCATCTCGGTGATCACCGCCTCGGGCGAGATATCCTCATACCTCGAGACCTCCTCAGGAGGAATCACCTCGGCCAATTCATTGAAGGCCGGCACTAAATGAGAAGTGGCCTCCCGGATGTTTTCTCCCAGGTCATCCACCCCGAGGGTTACAGAACCCTTTCGCTTTTTTGAGGAGCTCACAGATGATTTTTTGCCCCGGCGAGCATCTTTCTTCTTGCCCGGGACAGGTTCTTCCTCCTCCTCTTGGACCAGCTCGGTCTCCTCGGCCCCAAATTGACGCCTCCTCTTCCTAAGAGGCTTTGGCGGACTGGTAAGACGAGCAGACCCCGATGATTGTGCACCAGGAGAAGAGAGACTCCGAGCAGCCGGCTGAACATCTCCTTGAGACGCCCGCTCAGCCCCAGCAGTGTCAGGCTGTGCCCGGGAAGTTCCAACATCAGCACGGCCGGCTTTCTTCATGGTACCGGCCAACTTCTCAAGAAACTTAGGCCTCTTCGACATGCCTACAAAAAAAAGAAGGAAATCAGGGACCGAGCATATAACAAAGATGTCAAGCATGATGAAACAAACATGGAAGATCATCAAAACAGCCATCAGACACCTACCTATCCGACCAGAGACTTCCGGAGGGACGGTCTGAATGAGGCCTGACTCAACAAAGGCCGCATCATTGACCAACTTCCTCCAGGGGCAGCATATCCCCGAGCCCAATGTACCCGCCTCCGAACCTGACGAGAAACCTTTGGAGCATCTCGCCAACAAGCTGGGAGAAACCAGAGAAGTCAGAAACCTAAGAAACTAAGAACGGGAATAAAGGAAGAAAAAAGGGGTATTAAACTCCTAACCTCCAGCTCTGAAAATGTCCGGAACCGAGACGTCCTCCTCAAACGATCTCAGGACCCGACCCCAGTCCCCAGTAGCCCAGAACCAAAGGTCTTTGAAGTTCTTGTTGGAGTCGGGGAGCTTCTGGACAAGGTTGGACGAGCTATCGTAAGCAGAGAGGTAATACCAACCGTAGTGAGTCTTTGGGTTAGACTTCAAATGGTATAACCTCTTCACCTCTTCCAAGCAAGGTACACCTAAACCTGCCCGGTGCCAGACCACATATATGCCGGTCAGAATCCTCCAGCTATTCAAGCTCAATTGGCAAGGGGCAAGCTCCATCTCGGCCAGCATCCAAGCGAAATAACGTTGCATCGGCAGCCGCAGCCCACATTCAAAAAAGATAGGAAGAAGCGCCACCGAGCCCTCATCGGGCTGACTAGCACGATCCATCGGGCCTGGAACTTCAAGGGCTATATCTATCGGATGTCGTATCGTTGCCGCAACAGCGCAAGATCATCCTCAGTTATTTTGGAGGGACGATTCATATCCAGAGCCGACGACCCAAGTTCACCAGGCTTTAGGTCCTTCCGAGGAACCCTCTGATGGTAGGAGTCTTGTTCAATCTCAGAAGGAGTTGGGGTAGTGTCAAGGTCTTCTACGCTAGGTGCCCCCGAGCCCGAGGAGAGCTCCTCAGCAGGGGAAGCCGAGATATTAACAGGCTTTTCAGGGGAGGAATTGCCGTCAGACATCCCTGACACCCACAGAAAAACAGAGAAGGAAGGGAAAGTCAGTCTACGGCTAAAAGAGACTACCCACGGTTTCCATGTTAGACTAAAGCAGGTGGTCTCTAAAAAGTGCCCTAAAGCAGAACCCAACAAACCATAAATCTTTTCCTAGCAAACACAGATTCATAAAAAACGAAAGAGGCAGAAGTCGCTCAGAAGACTTACTTGTTCTTCTCAAAAGCAGGAGGTTATACGGCGCGGTGATGCCCGTTCCTTAGGTGCTCAGCGACGAAAAAGAAGAAGACCACGATTAAGCTTCAAGAACACGGAGTTGAACGAATCGCAGAGAAATTTCCAGAAGAGAAGAAGAAATTGCCGAAAAAGAATGAACAGTGAAGACCTCGTCCTCTTATAGTCATGGCAAAGACGCTCGTGACCATTGGATATAAAGGAAGAGCCCGGATGAACGCCAAGTGTCGACTGCAAAATGGGTCTCCCAAGTTCAAACAGACGGCTGAGATCAGCCCACTGTGAAGACGCCTCTGCACGGTCGATTCGTCCCCTCTTTTGGCGGGAACCCGACGGATGTTTGACAAGTGTCGAACATTAGAAGAAACCCTAAAGTTGATTTGATAGGCATTTAAGAGGACATGACGGTTGTGCGTCTCGAGGAAAGATGATTGAAACGGCAAGAAAATTCTTTTTTACATTCTGGGACGACTACCAGCAAAGACAATCAGCACACCCTCTTCATATAGTTCCCGGTACCAACTCACATACTCGTTGGAACCGAGAATTAGGGGACAGATGTTGATGGTGTTTTCAGGCACTACAACATTTAAGACAGCACGACAAGGACAAAAGGGTAAATTATCTGTCTGGTTGAGATCATGTAGCCGACCCGACCACAACATGTGAAGACCGACCACTTTGGTTCAGATGACCGAGCACTATAGAGGTCGGCAGGAACACTCTCAGCATAAAAGATTGTCACGGCCGACCTTATTAAGACCGACCAGACAACGAGCCGTGTTCAAGACAACAGCACCCCATTCTTATGGATAAGATAAGAAAGATATCCTACTCTCGCAAGGAGAAGGAGTCAGAATCCAAAAGGGAATACGGAAGAAGAAGAAGGCAGTACCTGATCAGGAAACCCTACAAGAAGAGAAGATTGAGTCCAAATAGGATTTCTTATGCAAATAGGAGTCTGATTTCTGTATTATTATAAATAGGAGGGTAGAGCATGTGTAAGGGACATCTGAAAAGAATCACAAGAGTGAGGGATCAGAATCATCAAGCTTCGATTTGTAAAAGCAAAGAAGAGACCCGAGGAGTGTATTTGAGTAATAAAAAGTACCACCCTGTTCTTGTCCGTGGACGTAGGCCGGATCCCAAAATCCACCGAACCACGTTAAATCACCTTGTCTGATTGGCGTATTTTCTTGTTTTCCGCTAAGTTTGTCTTTGGTTCCCCATAACCAAACAAATTCACAGTTGGAGGAGGATTCCCTCAGAGGTAATATTCCTGTATTACCCTGAGACCAAAATCCACCGTCAACAAATACTATAATGAGCATCATTAGAAAATGCATTAGCATAAATATGGGAACAAAGTGAAATTCCCTACAAGCAATAGTGACAAGCAATCTCTATACCCAAGAGGGGGGTGAATTGAGTTATCACTATAAATGCGGAATTATAAAATCTTTGCCGATTTCAAGTTCTTATTACCAAATAGGCTCTTAGGTTAATTTTCTCTATTCCAATTAATAGCCTATATGCAAGTTTTCTACTCAATACATAAATATAAATAAACTTGCAAATAGTAAAAGTATAGGGAAAGAGAATACGACACCAAGATTTATAGTGGTTCGGCCAAACGTGCCCACATCCACTCCCTCAAGCCTCGCTTGAAGATTTCCATTAGAATCGAGTTTTCCGTGGTTCACTCGTAACCAAGAGTTTTCTGCAAAGGCGCACTCCGAACCTTTTACAACTTTGAGTTTTGTTCGTAAGCGTACTCACAACCTTTACAACTTACCCAACCAAATGGGATTTCACAAACCACAAGTGTTTTGATAAAGAAGAATTGAAACACACTTGGGCACTCACAAATATTAAGAAGATTGTGTGAGTTGCAAACCCAAGTGATCTAAGCTCAATAAATGTAATGAAGATGTGTGTGAGCTTGTATGAGTTTTTAAGTGTATGAAGGTTTAAGACACTCTTGTATTTGCTTTAGAGAATGTATGAATGTTGTGTATCAAGTCTCTAACCAAATGCAAATGAGTTGGGGTTCTATTTATAATAAAATGTAAAACTTTCCCCAACTTACAGCGAGACCGGTATGGAAACCGGTATGGAGACCGGAATGCCGGTCTAGGGCTCCAACGGATACTAACGGCTATATTACCGTTGGGCAAGTGTCCGTTAGACCGGTATGGAAACCGGTATGGAGACCGGTATGAGTCTCCCTGGTTCCAGTAAGTGTTCAATGTGATGAGCTTGACCGGTATGGAAACCGGTATGGAGACCGGTTTGGATCTCCCTGGTTTCTGCACCATAAAGGCTAGACCGGTATGGAAACCGGTATGAGGACCGGTTTGGAGCTCCCTGGTTTCAGTAGCAATGCATGTTCTGATGACCAGTCAAGACTGACGACACTTGGTATTTTGGCCATAACTTTCTCTAGAAAATTCCAAATCATTATCAGTAAATTTCTACATAAACTACACATATAGATATAGCTTCTGTAAAAAATTCAGCTCCAAAAAAATTAATATGAATTTTATGGAATTTTTCTAATGTGACATGTATGCAGAAAACGCACATCTGAACATGTTGTAGTAAAATGGCTCTAGAAAAAGTTCTATACATCGGAATTGTGTTCCATTTGAACCGTAGAAAACTAGAGACACATATCTATCTAATAATATATCATTTGAAGTTTAATTCAACCATTTGATAGTTTTTAGAAGATCATTTACCGATGCACTTGTGCATGAAATTCATTTTGGTGCAAATAAAGTGCAAATGATTCTTTAAGCATTCTAATCCATTTTAGATGTAAGTGATGCAAAATGTATGATTCCTAAGAGCTTTAGATCACTTGAGTAAACGCACTTACAATAAAATTTAGCTCTTAATCATTATCTTCGATTTGCCGCTAGTCTTCTCGCTCTTCACCCCATATACTTCGACACTTTTTGTAATGCTCGTGTTTGTACGTCGAAGTCTTCATTCGCGTTGACGTCATCAAAATCCTTTTATGCGACCAAGTCGCCAACACAAAGAAGATATATAATACAAAGTATCAAAGTGGAGTGTCCTGCATTTTTTATAATGTTGAAACAAGTCAAGAAAATTTAAAAACAGATGAAAGAATCTTATCTCTGTAACTAACATGTAGGAGCATAACATTAAAGTTCCTCAAGTTTTCATCATAAATATTCGGGCTATTAGAATACTAAATTCAGGAAGTACATACTGTCTCCCTGTTTCAAAATCCTTCAGTAACATACAAATAACTTAAAGAAAATGGACATACAAAATGATGCCTACACGGATTTTCTCGACTAAACCACACTAGCATAGTGCCACGTAGGAGATTGTTATGCTAGAAAAACCGAAATTCCCGATTTGTATCATTGAATTCTTAATTTATACAACTTTCATTATTTTGGCCATAATTTTTGCATACGATGTCTAATTGAGGTTATTCAAATTGCGTTGAAAAGAAGACTCAATTATCTACAACTTTGTAGTTTATGTCGAAGACTGAATCAGAAGTTGACAGTTCTGTCCTGGCCTCCGACAATGCACCGTAAAATCTTGTGGCGCGATGCAGGCTAGTTCAAAATCATTCCATTGACTTGAAAAAGGTTTGTGGCATGCCGCATATACCTTTGAGTCGTGCTGCAAATGCGACAACTCCGAAATTGAATAAGAAACTTGGTTTTTGTGATATCTATATAAGAGAAACGTTTATGAGTACTTCACATACGTTTTTGTGATATCTATATATATATTCTTTGTGGAATTATATGCGATATAATTCAAAAATTAATCAAATAGTATAATATGTTTCCTTGTTATAATACATTTCTTATTTAACAGATTTATTAATTTAATTTTATAATTTAATTGTATTTTTTTAATAGCAATAGGATAGTGTGAGTGAAAAGTGATATTATATATCAAAAATTAAATTCAGTTCGATGGGCTTGGTTTGGTCACAGTTCGGATTTCGGTTTTGGGCTTGATGCTGAAGTCTTTTTCTCTTTTTATTAGTTCTTTCTTTCTCTTTTTATTCTTTCTTGTTTTTTTGTTTTTCTTTTTTTAAGAAAAGTCCATTCACGGTCATTGGTTTATATATGAAATTTTTAGGTGAATGTTCCAGTGATGAGATGATTTCCTGAAACATTATGTGGCAATACACCTATTAATTTGCATGTTTGATTAATTTCTCATGCTAAGGTAAACAGATTACTATTACGGCTTGTTAATATCGAGCAGAGATATTCATCATAGAAATATCGGTAGAGATATACATATTACAAATATTTGGTTACTGTGTTCTTACAAGGAATCTAAACAAACAGTAAACACAGAACACGATTGACACAATAAATACAACAAGAATAATAAAAGTAAAACAGTCTCTGGACAATAGAAGACGGCGGTGCAGCAACGAACCAACGACAGGAAATGGAGTGCAGTACCGAACCAGCAAGAAGAAAACAATGAGGATTCCGAGGCTTGTTGATGTGGCAACAATCTCCTTAAAATAAATTTGTTTCCTACCAAATGGTGCAGTGGAACGCGAGACGTTTGTTTCCCAGGATGCAACGGAAATAAACGAAAATGGGCACCACCAAAATCGCCTTCAAACGAATCACGAAGTGTTCGAACTCTGTCAACAAAAACAGCAAAGAAAACCTCAAAAATATGTTCTGTATTCTCTCTCAAAAAACGAAAAACACTGCCCATATTAAAAGAAAATAATCATGTCAATTAAATCACATTAGTGGGAGGCCTTTCATTTGCTGGGCCGGGCCCCGCACAATTTAGTCCAGCATTCATGTACGCAGGACATGCGGGTGCACACGAGTCAGGCTTGATCTGATTTTGATTTGCACCCCCCTGCGCGCGCACATAGAGAGAGCCTCTATCCTTATAACACTTACACATTTACATATGAGCAATCATATATATAAACACAATTTTACTTTATTAGCTTTCCTATGTGGGACAAGCTTATTTCTCTTTATTTTCCAACACCAATTGGTGAACTTTGAGCAACAATTTCTCATTCACCCAAGCACCATTTTAAGCATATGAATATACCATTCCGAACTACTCACGGAGGAGTATCCGAATCACTCAAAAACAACCACTAACACGAAGTGAGCCATGCTTAAAATTATACCTCAAAATGCTTACTAGTGAGCATTTTTCCAACAATACATACATCATGCCCGAAGTTGGACAGAGAGAATTGGATGGCTTCATATCCTTAGCGTATTATAGGTTACTTGGAATGATCTTATCGATCATTTCGATTTTGTAGTGTCCCGGAGTACTTGAGAGTGTTCTAGCTTATGTGTCGAATATTTCCGATATGCTATATGAATTTGCGGTGAAATTTAAAACAATTTGTGTTCCTGTATGTATGTTGTTTTAGCTTTAAACGTTGATAATTTTTTTTATAAAACTCATCAAATAAAAGATTTCAAAGCTCAATTAATTCTTCTTTGACTAAGGGAACAGAGGAAGGCCAACAATCGAACTTTTAGAATTTTTAACATATGCAAGTATGCAACTATCGGATCCTCCGACTATAAGCATGCGAGTCACGGCTTTTCTCTTCTTTTTTTTTTTTTTTTTTTGCTTTTTTGTTAACATATAGGGAAGTGACAGGTTTGGGCCTACCAATTTGAAAAATTGTGATTAAATAACCATAAGATTCCATACAAATATTTCGAAGCATTCGAAAATTAAAATCAATAATAATACACTTACCTTATCCCCCAAAAAAAAAAAAAAAAAAAAAAATCCGAATGTCCGACTTCAAGATAGAACTTTTCACTGTAATTTATCTACTCAAAAAAAACCCAAAAGAACTCATCAAATAAAAAACATTCGAATTGGATATATACTGAACTATTTGAAAACATTGTCCTATTATATAGGCAAATCAAAATTACTTTATTATTGTCTTTTAATTACCTTGAATAAAAACTCTGAACATTACTACTCTATTACAAATACAAGGCGTTTGAAGCTCTAGCTAGGAACACACACATTTGACAAGCAAACATATCCATTACACCAACTGAAGAATTTGTATATTCAGAATTATACCCCGTCAGCTCAAATGAAGAATGAGGAGCAAACCATACTTAGAATTTGTCGCATATAACAATGATGAGCAAGCTAAGAGCATAAAGAACCCAGATGGTGCATTTGAGCCAGAGTGGAAATGGGATTGTAATTGCGAGGATGATTGAAAAGGCAGCAAGGAATATTGCAACTTTCTTCAATACTTGTGATGTGACTGTAAACTTATGGCCAATAGATATTGCAACAAAGAGTAATAGAAAGATTACTAAGATGATAAAAGAGAGCAAATTGAAGGAAACAGAGAGTGGGGATTTAGTTTGTGCAGAAAGGGTAGCTATTTGAATTGCTGATGCGAAGCAGAATGCCATCACGATATTTTCCCACTGAAGCAGAAACTGGTTCGCGTTCTGTTGTTCATCAATTGCAGCAACAGCAGGCTGAGCTTCTGAGTCATTAATGGAGGGAGAAGATGATGGCGGGTCTGAGCTAGGACATAACTGGGACATAATGAAGCACATGATTGAAGCGAAAACTGTTTTGAGACTTGAAGTGATTGCCATTTTTGTGTTTGTGATTTGTGCACCAGCTTTGAAAGTCATAATTAATTTATAAGGAGGTTTCTAAGCTTCAACAAGTTTATCGGTTGTCGGCTTCACTCTTTTTATATATTTTCCAAAAATAATAGTAACTCATCCTTCAATATCGAATCCTCCGAAGTCCGAAAATTGAAAGTGCCAGACTTGGACCCACCATTGTGGAAATATCATTTTTTTTTTAATTTACTTGAAGAAAACGAGTCCATATCATTTTTTTTGTTTCTTATTTTTGAGATTCTTTTAAGGTTTTTTGGATTCTTTTATTGTTTTAATAGGATTATAATATTTTAATTATACCACATTAATTATTGACGTAGGTGTTAATATGTGTCTTTTGTTGAATTTTTTTAAATATTGAGATTGATATTTATAAAACTCATCAAACAAATAAAAAATTGTAAGTTCAGTTAATTCTTCTTTGACCAAGAGAATAGAAGGAGGAGGAGGAGGCCAACTAAATTAAATGAAAAAATATCAAATTAAATGAAGTTCATGTTGTCGATCGGATATAATGAAGTGTTAGAAAATGTTTGCAGAGCTATTCATAACTCAATACAACAGTCGATTCTACTTAATCTGGAAATTTATTAAAATTTATTTTATAAATTATTGAAAAATTAATTTATTTATTAAATAATTTTGATTTGTCTTTATTAAAATGAATAATATCAAATTTTACATTTACTAAATCAATATTCTAAGTATGACATTCTTTTTTATTCTTATCAAATCAAAATCATTTTATTAGTCATTTTAATTTCTTTCAACAAGACATCGTTCGATCAAAAGCTCCGGACACTCCTCTTGGACGTAAGGAAAGAAAAGAAGGCCAACAATGGAACTTTCGGATCAGATGTATTGAACATTTCACTATTTATTTGAAAACGTTGTATTGAAATTACAAGTTTTCAATCGAATCCTCCGAAAATAGGCATGCATCCTTCAAGTCATGGTTTTATATATTTATTTTCTTAATATGTAGAAAAATGACAGGCCTGGCCCTACCAATTAGGAAAATCAAAAGAAAAATGTAGAAAGAGAGTATCGGATATCCGATTTCTTGACTGTTGTTTTTTATTTGAATGATAAAATAGTAAACTCACCCCTCGAATAAAACCCCCTCAAACAGTGAATTTGTTTGGTTAATAAAACATATCACAAATTTAGCAGGCAAATAAGGTAAACATAGAGATTTACGTGGTTCGATGGAGTGGCTCATGTCTACGTTCACGGGAGGAAGATGATATTTTTATGAAGGCTTAGGCCAAGACCGACCCGATCTATAAATAGGGAGATAGAATTCAACTAAAAACACATAGGGTCTCAAGAAGCCCGGTACAACTCTTACAAGTGCTCGGGTAACTAACCTATTTTCTCTCTCTCTATCACTAACTCTTAAGCTCTCAATTTACAGTAATGAAATGTGAAATTTGCTAATCCTTATCTCAATGGCTTCAGCCACTTTATATAACCTCCCAATATCATTGTTCCACCGGCTCCCATCACTTCACCATTAATGTGCCAGCTGCTCTCCTCAACTACTCTAAAATCTAGCCAATCAGATGAGCTTGCGTCTTTGACACTTCAGCAACCTATGGTGGCCTAAGGCAGCTTGCTTTGCCACTGCACCAGCCTATGTATAATAGGTAAGGGCTACTTTCAACATCTACCATTGATTGCTTATGTCATCATTAGCCTTCTAGAAGCACACATTCCTAGTCAGGACATACGTCACATGGCTAAAATACTTGGTCAACCTGTGGGCCCATCTTCGTTCCTTGGGTCGGGACACTGAGGTAGATGATACTTATCAAATCGTCTCATTCTTCATCTGGGTCGAGTCATACATGTAAGGACCTCACCAGGTCGACCTCTACAAACTCACAGATAACTCCAAGAATCATTCTTTACATATGGTCGAGTCGTTATGACGCGCGTGAGCGCGTCACGACGCGGGGTGCACATCGAGTTCGTCTAAGACTCAATTTTTAAGAATGAAGCACCCCTAAGACCTCTTATATAAGCAACAACTCGTCCCAAAATCTACAGAGAGTCTCATAACATATTTTGAAGCCTCCAAAAGAGATTTTTGCGAGAAAGACAAAGCACACCAAAGAGTACAACATAAAAATTCAACAGCATAGAGCGAAGGACTAGCGATCTCGACGAGTTTCTTCTTCCTTTTACTTCCTTAATGTTTTGTTTATCATTGATTACTTATTTAGAATTTTTGAGCTATGATTTAGGATTGTGATGAAACTAATATTTTAAGTTTATAAATTGAATTTTCTTATATCTTGTGTGATACTTTGTCTTGTTTATTGAATCTCGTTCTTAATATTTTTTGTTGCCTTATCACCAATGTGATTGATGTAGTAAACTTAATTGAACTTGACAAATGAATTTTCGTTTTAACCTTAGATTTAATAACACACGATCTATCTTAGGGATTTCTCTACAGGATAGAACTATATTTGTAGGGCAAGTGTAACCATAATTGGAATCTGATCTTAATGAATTTGAGGTTAATTAGTTGACATAAACATATAATTAATTATTTTACTCTGAATATTTACACATGTGAATATCTTAGTGTTTCAGGTTAATAAGTCAATTTATTACACGAGTATAAGAAAACCAGTTCATCTTTAGAATAATACTGGATGGATTATGACATGCTCAAAAAGTGGTTCTTTTACTCCCAAGTATAAGAGTGTCGAAGTAATAAAATAACCAGTAAGATCGAGATCGATCCACAATAAATAGATTTAATAGGATAAAATAATAATTCTAATAAAAATAAAAAGACTTGATTTATTTGAAGTAATTGAAAATTTTAAATTAAACTGCAATAATAAAATAAAATACTCGGGGTTAAGGGATCCACTTTTAATATTTCAAATTCAGAAATTTTATTTTTTATAATATATAAATTATCAATATTACCCAATTAATTTAATTTAGGAATTAATTATGCCAAAATAAATAAAACCAGTCATAAAGGCGGTGATAATTTTTGTCAATAACAAGTCTAGTTAGGTACTTAATTATGTCAAATAAATAAAATCAGCCATATAGGTGGTAACAAAATTTGTCAATAATTAATCCAGATTTAAATTAAGTATTAATCATTAAATTATAATTTATATATTATAATATAAGTGAGATTAATCTATATTTTCATATTAAAAGCTTCACCATATACCCTAACAAAAAGAAATTAACTACTCATAATTTGAATAAAAATACACATAATTTTATTATTGAAAGAAAAAAATACAAGAAAACTTTAAAAAATAAAACACACCAGAATTGAAATTTCATAAATTTTCAAAGAAAATCATGGACTCCCGATGAGGAAAAATATTTATAGAGGTGCTCGCACCTCTTGAAAATGCAATTATAAATTATCTCCACCAATCATGGACCATGTTTGGTGGAGTTGTGACGAACCACCGAATGGGGATTTGTCACCATTTTTTTTTTATTATTATTTTTTTAATTTTGATTTGACAATGCCTTTTACATATAACATATTTTAGATTCTTTGTCAATTTCGGTCTTAAAAAATTTCAGAATTAGAAAATCTAGTCAATAGTAAAGTTGTAGATCTTTGATTCTTCTTTCATTTGGAACTGGAATCACTTCAATCCAATATAGGAGTAAACAATTATGGCCAAAATACAAATATTGCGCATGGCTAGAATTTTCGAAGTGACCCTATTAAATTTCTGGCCTCCAAAATCCAAATGTCAAGTCCAATTTTCTAGATATGCATTCAAAATATTATTTCACCTATATAAAAGATAAAAATCACAATAAAAATATATAAAACATACATTTAAGTGTCATTTTATAAATATGTTAAATTAAGGGGATTAATGAAATTATAAGTGTAAAACAATTAATTTTTTCTTTTAATAAATGTGTCCTTTTTAGTGTTCATCAGATTCACAACCCTTGATGTTTTCTTCTCATTGATTATCTTTAAAATTACCATAGTTATATTTATTTTCTTTAGCTTTAATTTAAATTCAATTCAAAATCATATTTAATTTTAATTAAATACTCTTAGGTAATTAGTCTTAATAATTAATAACGTAGGTAATAAGTCTTCATGGGATCGATAAATTTTATACTACTTGAATGATATGTGCGCTTGCGTAACGTGTGATAATTGCAATCAAGTTTTTGGTGCCGTTGTTGGAGACTTATTATAACCTTTATTATTAATTTTAGGACTAATGACTTTACTTGTTATGTAATCGTTTTTATTCTTATTTTTTTCATTTTAGTTCTAATTAAGGTTCTTGGACCATTATATAAGACGAAGTAGAAGCTGTGATCGCCTTCCGCTTGATCCAAAAATCAAGAGAACTTTCTATAAGTTGAGAAGGGACAGACGAGAAAACCAAGAGGCATAGCTCAATATGAACAATCATGAACTAGAACCCTTGGAAGAAGTACCACCGGGATAAGAAAATCCTGGTGGTCGATGGTTTCATCTCCTACATCGTCTTGCCACCCCTGACCGCAAACACATGTGATATCAAGACATTCATTCAAATGATTCAGCAATCGGTGCAATTTGAGGGTGGTGCACTTGAAGATCCAAACACTCACATCAGTAACTTCCTAGAAATGTGCGGCATATTAAATTACAACTGAAGGACAGAGGAAGAGTTTTTCCAAATTCCTTAAAGATAAAGCTAAGGGATGGCTTAATTCACTACCAATAACGACCTGGGCATACCTGGTGACAAAATTCCTTACAAAATACTTTCCCTCAGCTAGAATTACAAAATTAAGAAACGACACACATCCTTCGTGCAGTATGACTCTGAAACTCTTTGTGAGGCATGAGAAAGGTACAAGGAGCCGCAACAGAAGTGCCCACATCACGAGATTTCCAAATGGCTGCAGGTACAGACTTTCTACAATGGGTTTAGTGGGATGATGAAGTCTATAATGGATGCAACCTTCGGAGGTGCATTAATGGGAAAAAGGGAAGCATCAAACATGAAATTTATTAGAAGAAATAGCTAACAATAATTCATTGTGGCTAACAAAGAGGAATATGCCCCAACGAGTAGCAAGTGTACACGAGGTTGTGTTCAATACAGTTGTTGATGAAAACTTGCATGGAGTAAAGCTAAGCAAACCACAAAAGATTGTTATCCATGCAGCTCTTGTGAACCCCGCAGGAACAAAGCCTGTGAAACCCATAAAAGATTGTTATGAGCGCTCTGGAAAGCATAACGAGGTTTGAAGATTTTAAATCTGCGAAGAACAAAGCATCACGAACCCCTAATTGCTTGAAACGCCACAAAGGACAACAACCCCCTTTGATAAGTTTTGAAGAGAATCCACTCTTTCATGGTTAGCCATCCACGGCCTCACCACCAAAGTGCCTAAAGACAATATTAATTTTTAGGTTCAAAACATTCATCCATTTTATTAATGAAAAGCTTGTTTAAATAGTACAATGGAAACCCTAATTGTAATATGTTAAAAAAATCAGAAATAACCCTAGGTAATAATCCTTATGAAAAAAAAAACCTTGGGCCCCTAACATTTGGCCCACTCTAGAATAAACACCAATATTAAAACCTATAGCCCCTAACAGTCGACCCACTCTAAAATAAACACTAACATTAACCCCCTCTAGGAGGCCTTCGCTAGTATAATTTCGACCCCATCATTGCCAAATAACTTGAATGGATTATTAGGCTTCATCCTTAGATGCTTGGATCCATACTTCGAGGCTTGTTTTCTTGATGCTCCATGTATCATATCAGTTGTTAGTGCCAAACTCGACCAAATCTGCAAATGCCTATAGATTTTGAGTATGCAAGCTATAAAAAGTGTTGGTGCCACAAGCGTAGGATATATGAGAAGACAGAATAAGGAGCCACATACTCAAAATGGCGAGTCTATCAACTATGTTAACAACTTTAATTGTCCAGGATGCAACCCCTATTTAAACAGCTACAATCCTAGATGAAAAGA